>OX411308.1:173731292-174331292 GCA_948150685.1 Rhaphigaster nebulosa | reverse complement strand
GATGATAATGTCGAGTTCCGAGGATCAAGTTTGGGTGATCTGTGACTTCGTTTTCAAATCTCAAGAAAATCGGTCCAGTAGTATCAGAGAAAAGCCGCGGATGGCGAACAGACAGATTTTTTTTTTTTTTTATTCGATATTTAGATTCTACGTATCTTGAAACGTATCTCTCATCTTGAGAGGGAAAGGATTAATGATTTTTTTAATCTATCGCGAAGGTCTTTTATTAAAAATAATAAACCAAATTTGATCAATAAATTGTTAAGAGAAAAAGTGTCCAACATGCTTACCTGTCGTAACATAACTACTTTCAATTGTGTCAATTTAATCTGTATATACCTACAGTTAACACTTAAGTTAACATTGACCCAGGAAGTATTAGTTATTAAATAGGGTTTATAACCCTGGAAGTTATTGTTTTGCTTCCTACTTGTAAGCGTTAAACAAATGTTATACTCCTAACATCCTCTCTCCTATTGTATGTATAAAAGCGTATCTGATATGGACAGATCAATCAGAATGTAAATTAAAATGTAAGATAGAACATAAGAGAATGTGAGACAGTGCACTCTCACTATGTTAGCTTTAAGTCAAGTGGTAATGTCTTTAGTATAGTCTATAGTATAGTTAGTAATGTCTATAGTATAGTCTAAGTATTTTTGATCTAGTATTTTCAACCTTCGTTGAATCTTTTGTAATCGCTACCATGCTGATTTATTTGAGATTATGCTCCAAGTCACAGGTCAACCTAGGATGATCTCTGGAACTCGACATAACCATCCGTCATTTCGCTTCAAAATGGGTAAAGGTTTCATGCGCCCATATCTCGGTCATTTATGAATTTAAAGTGTTTTATATAAATTTTTTTTTATTTATTTTTTCAGTTATTGTGGTAATGCAGATCAATTGCTGAAATTTGACTTTTTCAGCTGTTATAATGTTGTCTCCCTTTTCTTGAGGAGTGAACAGTAGTCTTATATAAATTTAATTTTTAGTCATAAATTTCATTAAAGTGTTTTTATAGGTTCCTTCTATTCCTGAGAGGATGAGAAGATTTTGTTAAAGAGTAACAGTCTCTAATCATTACTTTGGCTTTTAGTCATAAAATGATAATGAATCATTTTTATTTTAAAATTTTACGATGCACTCATATTTCTAATTTATTGCTCTTGAATTAGAAATTGGTTAGGTAGTCCTTATGCACGAGACTATAAATTATTTTCTTGAAGCCATTCAGTTAGTTTCACGATTTCCCAATCCTAGCTTATAGCATTACTCAACTCCTCTTTGCAATAAATTTATGTCTTTCCGCTTGACATATATTATATATATATATATATATATATATATATATATATATATATATATATATATATATATACACATACACACATACTAGCGGTGACCCGCGGTTTCACTCGCGTTATATTATTATTAATCACTAAAATACAAACTAGCCCATAACATTTGCGTTCGCTAACTTATTATTATTTATACATTGATATTAAAATGTATTTTGAAATTCAATTTTTAAATGAATCACTATTTTTAATATTAGAATGGATTCGGAAATTATGGTCGAATATTATCGATGGCGTTACAACTTTTAGGGATTGATTAATTATTTGCCACATCTATAATTTTGTTCTTATGAAAACTAGTTTCGAATGTTATACATTCATCTTCAGTTCTAAAAACACACAAAAGATTCAAAAATAAGCAATTCAGAATATAGTTTAATATTATTATACATATTAAATTAGATCTAATATAAATCAGTATTATAAAACATTTATGAATTATGAATTTAATTAAGACAAGAAATCAAATGCCTATTGGTACTCACTAAGGTTTAAATGGATTATATCAAACAGAAAGGTTTGTCCTGGTTTCTTCTCGTACTGAACTAACAATAAAAGAAAGGTGGGATGGGATGTTTATAGGTAAACGGTTTAAGGATCAGGATTTTTCTAGTAATGCCGGTGAGTAATTGGTTTTTCTATTATAGATGGAAATAAATTTATGATTGGACTGTTGGAGATATTTATTTGGTAATTTAAGCAAAAATCTGAATTGGATTTGAAGGATTTTATTATTTCAAATGCTTCATATACATTTAATTTGAGGCTGTTTTCTGTTGAATTTTTGTGTTTTTAGAACTGAAGATGAATGTATAACATTCGAAACTAGTTTTCAATAGAACAAAATTATAGAAGTGGCAAATAATGGATT
Organism: Rhaphigaster nebulosa; assembly: GCA_948150685.1. NCBI lineage: Eukaryota > Metazoa > Arthropoda > Insecta > Hemiptera > Pentatomidae > Rhaphigaster > Rhaphigaster nebulosa. The sequence continues at coordinate 174,329,060 of OX411308.1, read as the reverse complement.
AATCCCTAATTAGATTGATTCGTCTGTGCCATCATGCGGATGTCAACTGTTTACACTTTTTCTTTATTGAATCGTTATGACAAAAAATTGACTTGTATTGTTCAAGATTTACTGAGGATAACTAACTAATAACATTTCCATTTATTCCTTCTGACCTGTATGCGGTAGAATAATAAAGAAATAAAGCTCAGATATTCGCTATTTGTACATTATAAATTTTATAGTTTGATAATTTATGCTGAATTTATTTGTTTAACCATTCTTATCTCTGCCCTAATTAGAATTGGAATAATTTTGCTCAGTGATTCTTTTTACTTTCTTGTACGCAGTAAAGAAGGTATTGTAATCGTGAAAATTTTCGATTTTCAGATTTCGACGATAATATCCTTTTTGACCATCCCTGAATCCATTTTCACTAGTTTCATCGTGACATCTGTACGTACATTCTTACGTGCGTATATCGCATAACTAAAAAACGGTTAGCCATAGTAAGTTAAAATTTTAAAAAGGACTGCTATAAAATCTAGTTGTTAAATTCCCTTTATGGTCACTGCATTATCACCGAAAGTGGTACTTTACTTGAAGATCATAATTGATTTCCATCAAAAATTATATTAAAATATAATGAAAAACTTATCAAATTTAGTATTTATAGCATATATATTGATTCAAATAACGTACTAGATTTTGGGAAACCGGAAACAGTACTTAAATTGAAAGTCATAATAAAATTTCATCAAAAATTATATTAAAATATAATGTAAAACATCTCAAATTTGGTAAATAGTACTTTTATATCAATATAAATAAGATGTTAGATTTTGGTTAAAATTAGATTGCTGGACGTGGTACTTACTCTAATTAAACATTTGTATTACTTGTTTAAATTGAATGTAGAATAATCGTTTTCCTTCCTATTTGTGAGCTGAGCAAGTCTGCATTAGGAGAAGTTTAGTGGATTCTTCCGTTAAAAATTTCGATTTCCAGTGCTTTATGTGACATTGACAGTTCTAATGTTGTCAAGGGACACGAAAGAATCTCTTAGGAACTTGTTACCTATTGAAAGAAATCGGCATCCCTTTTTGAGCCACCGATTTATAGTTTAATAGGCGTGCAAGGAAGTGATGTGTTGTCCACATCAGATATTTATATTATACTATAATGTTTCAGTTAAATAAGTTTTATGTTTTTACACCTTTTTCCTCTTAAGCTATACATTTACGGTCCAACTTAGTATGACTACATTTGGATTCATTCGCCCATTCACGGTCATACACGGGATCCGATCAGTTTTTCTAACCCGTCACTTGTCAGCATTTCCTGCTTCCGTCATCAATATGCGATTTTTATTTTTATTTTCGATATTCCGTGAGTGGGAATCGATAGGGCTGGTGTTACGTCACATAATGAATCGAGAACTAAATTTCGGATTTTTGGCGCTTAAGCCTTTAAAAAAAAAAGTCGATATATATATATATATATATATATATATATATATATATATATATATATATATATATATATATAGATAGATAGATAGATAGATATAATATAGAGTGATAGATAGGTAGATAATAAATATTCTAATGGAGTTGCGGATCTGAGCCGTTTACGTGCTCTGAAGGAGACGCTACAGTTAAGGCATGCAAATGATAGCCCAGAATTCTGTCGAATGATGATGGATGGCCTGGTGGTGGTGGTGCCGATTTAGTGCTACTGGGTTTTTCTCAACTGTAGGTTCTCCCTATCACTTAATATTAACAAATTGTACAACATTATCGGATGCACGTGTATTTATATCAGGGCGCGTGGAGGAATATTAATTTAATATGGACTTCCTTGAACGGTCAATAAGGACTATTGATCGTCTGAGGAGTATATTGTAGCAATAATATTGCCACGTGTATATGTATTCCACGTTAAATAACCTTGCTTCTATAGTATTGACTCAATAATATGAATCGTGTAAGAAGGGGGCTTTATTTATGTTTGTATTTTATTTATTAATCCATCCAAATATGCCATATAAAATGAAAAAGATCTATTTATATCAGTTCTACATGCAATATAATTAAAAAATAACGTATTTATAATTTTCAAATTAACCCTTTGAATGATGAAACAGGTTCACAAATTAAAAACACGTGTTTGAAAATAGCTCCTTCAAATCTAATAATAATTAATTTAGACGGTTTATTTCTCTGTAATCTAATAAGAATTTTATCATGCTATGAAGATATAATAAAATTGTTTTGCTATCGTTAAAATTTCTTTTATTAGTTAGAATTAGTTATTCATCAATAATTACAGTTTATTGTACGTTTAATAAAATTTTATATCGGCCGTAACAACCCCTCTTGACTTCTAACTAATAAATGGATGTAATGAAGTAAAAAACATTGGTGCAAGATCCAGATAAGTCCTGAAGCACTAATTTTTGGTGAAATGGAATTAAATAAGACATCCGGGAAGTCCACCGTTATTCTTTGAATATATCAGAAAACTTATCCGCATTAAAAGTTTAGAGGAGGGAGGTAGTATTCATTCGTTGACATGGGTGTTAAAAACAAGGTAGATCCGTATATACCTGGTTTTTTCACCAACATTCGGATTCATACAAGTTTCGCCTCGTCATTCGCCGTCATGCGCTGGTATTTGCAAGTTCGTCTTCACGACGCGAGTGACCGTTTACACTTCCGTGCTCCGGTTTGCCTCGTCACTGGCCAACAATGATGGTGCCTAATACATTTGGTGCATGAAAACGGAAATTGTAATTTTTGAAACGGTTTGCAACAAAGCTTGTCAATGTGTGCTTTGAATATACATGCCTTATTCGCTCACTTAACCTGATCTTTTTTTTTTTTTTTTAGTTTACGCGTTTATTATTAGTTATTTGTAATTGCTTCAATCACTTATCGTTTAATCACAAATCTATATTAATTTATATTCTATAAATCGAAGTTAATTGACTCTTAAAATACAGAGTATCATTTTTATGAAATGGATGCTTGAGTTTTCAAATAACAGGTTCAGTTGCAGGGCGCAGCTCTAAAAACTCCATAAACTTGAGAGTTACTTCATTCCATTGTTACAATTATATAAAAAAATCAGTTTTCGAGTTAACAGTAGGGATATCAATATCTAAAAAATATGTTGACATCTATAGGTATGGTATTTTATAATATATCGAAATATTAGTTCCTATAATCGATATTTCTCGATATTTTTTCAATCTTTTAAAGAAGGCTTATGGATTTAAACGCACATATACTTATATATATATATATATATATATATATATATATATATATATATATATATATATTATATATATATATGTATATAATATATATAAATATATATGTATATTATATATGTATATATGTAGTTTTTTCAACGATATCGCTATAGCAGTTCGATATATCGATAAAAATATCGTTATTTTTTAACCTTTAAAGGAAGGGGAATAGGGTTTACATTGGACTTGATGGTTAGATAGACAAGCTGTTACAATTTGTTGGATAGGACAAAATCTAAAATTTCCTAACTATAATAAATATTTTAATTTTCCAACTATTTTATGAAATATTGTAATTTCCCCCAACTTTTTCGTTTATTATGTTCAATAATAGACCTTTGGAATCGACCAAGGAAAAATTTTTGTAACCCCCTCAAGTGGAAATAATAAACGATATTGTAATAATTTGCAGCGTTTTTTGGTTTCGAGCTTTTCACTTACCTTTTGGGAATGTTGACACAGCAATAAAAAAAAATTCTATTCAAATGCAACATTATGTTTTATCGATAAAATCTCAATTTGTTAACTCAAAAGCATGCGAATATTGAAAAAAAATATCGAGTTGTATCGTATCAATAGTTTTTATAACAAATAACAAATTTGTTAGTTGAGTGCGAGAAGAAACCAGTACAAACTTTTCTGTTTGATATAATCCATTTAAACCTTGAGCTGAAGATGAATGTATAACATTCGAAACTAGTTTTCAATAAAACAAAATTATAAAAGTGGCAAATAATTGATCAATCCCTAATTAGATTGATCTTTCGATACCATCATGCGGATGTCAACTGATATCGAAAACATATTTCGATATATCCTTCCTCGATATCTTTAATCTTTAGAGGGAACAACTTTATTATCCACAGGCAAGAAAGCATTAATAAAGAAATTGGAAAATTTGGCCTTACCTGTTCTTGCATCAATGCCTTCAATTGTACATTTTTTAATATTTAAAGGAGAACTTTTCCCAAGTCGTACTTTCACGTAATGCTTTTTTTTTTTTTTTTTTCTTCCAGAACTTCCTGTGAAGTTATGAAAAGAAAAAGGAAAATATAAGTTAAAGTTGATCACTTGACAATTCTGTTGAGGAGTTGAGAACATATTTCGGTTTCCGATATTAGCTTGGGAGAGTTGCGGTGAAGTTTTCTACCTCGGTGAATTTCAATTAGTATGAAATATAGTATGCCGGGGAATAAGAGCTTTGTAAAGTAAAACCCTTTTTGAATTCTAAATTATCCCACGAGAAGAAAATAATAAAATAAAAATAATTATCTTTCAGTTTTCTGTAATAGTACGGTCGTAGAAATATCTTAGGAAAGCATGATTTTTTAAAATATATGAGGGTTTTGATTTATGATCTGAGATGGAAGATATTTTTAAGTTTTTTTTCCTGGAACTGATAAATTAATTGCTTAATTTAGGAATATGAACTAACATTGAGTTTTGGTCTTAAGATGCCAAATGTCAAAACGATTACTCGTTATATATGTGTATATATATATATATATATATATATATATATATATATATATATATATATATATATATATATATATATATATATATTCTTGGATAACTTTTTTACTTTCCTTAGCGCCTCCAGAACTATAGGGAGGTCGCTATGTATAAATATTATTTTAACCGAGTAAGATGTTCAGTATTCGGTTTTCAGGTGGTTTTTACATTCGAGAACACCCTTTAAATATCCTTGTATGTAGTCTATTATATCTCTGAGGAAAAAAGAGGAAAAAGGTTATGACGAAAATGAAATTTTATTTGTATATAACTCAAAAAGTGTACTTTTATAATAAATAATGTTAGCACACGATGAGTTGAAAATTTATTAATAATTTATTAAAAAATTATTCTTTATTCTTAACCCTCCCTCCAAAAAAGCAAATTATATATATATATATATATATATATATATATATATATATATATATATATATATATATATAAAACATTGGACATTTTCTCCATATTATAAATCCACTTAAATTTCCTTTTCCTTAATATTTATATTTTTTAACAAAATTACTAGTATCAATATTTTTGTAATACATATATATATATATATTATATATATATATTTTTTTTTTCGGTTGGCACTATAGAACTTGGATATTTTTAGCCGCGCGATGTTGTATTCATACAGACGGAGAACAGACGGTTACCCAACCTCACGTTGCTACGAACCATGGTTTCTAGCGGTAGGCTATCCATAGCTCTATAACCGGTCCCTTTGGGGCCAATTCGGCAGTCCTTCCCACCGACTCACTCGGGTTCAAGGACAGTGACAAACCGGTCAAGATTCACGGATTATGGCTGTTCGAAGTCAGCAGGCGCACGATGACCTACATTTCATTCTCCGAAGCAGACCGTCCATTGACCAAACCTCCGGGCGGCTGTTTACGCCCTGGAAAACGACGTAATTTAAGTGCACACGGTGTAGGGTCATCATTCCTACGCCCAGCCTATGTGAGTTGCCTCCAGTAAGCTGACGGGCCTCACATATCCGGGGGAGAGTGATGATAAATAGCTTGAATTATTAATTAAATTAAATTAAAGTAATGCCGGAACTGGGATTCGAACTCACAACCTTTGAGCTTGTGAGTAGGTGAACTTCGGCAAGTAAGTAACCCGCTCGGCCACCCCGAATATATTTTATACAATCTTTATCGTATATACTTATTTATCATAAGTATAATTATTTATCGTATACTTTTATTAACTGACCTTCAATTTTTTTTATTATCGCTCAGCCGATAAGCTGTGCTGTGCATTGTTCTACTCCATCTGTTTTCCATACTTACGGTCGGCTGGAGTGATAAGATTTTGGCGTGGCTTGATGAAGTTTACGACCAATGGTATTCCAGCCGCTCCACATCACTCCAGAAAATCTACACACGATTTCACATTGATGCTCGTTCTACGTTCTATTATTGTAGGGTGGGGATGGAGTTATTCAGTGACTCCCTTTTACGATTTCAAGCCAAGCTCCTTAGTACGTTATCAACATCACATAACGCACTCATATTTAGGAAATGCATACGGACTATCCCGTAAACGATTTCATTTCTCATTTCTAGTGCACAGAACACAAAAAGTAGATTTAAAAGGACGTCGATGTAATCTTTCGCATACCTTAAATGCCATAATTAAGAAGAATATTATGTTCAAATATTCCCAGATTGACAATTTTTATTTTGACAGGTGTTCAGGTGATAAAGAACCTTCGTAATCGACTTCGAGAAACAAATAGAAAGAGATTTTAACCCACCTCAAAATTTGAGATTTTATGTTTCAAGATTCGTAGAACAAAAATTCAAAAATCGAATTACAAATTACGTTAGTCCGCGGCTTTTCTTCTAGACCAATTGCCCGATTTTTTAAATTTAGATTTGCCTCCATATTCACAGGTTACCCCAGGATGATTCTCGGAACTCGACATTATCATCCGCCGTTTAGTTTCAAAATGGAAGCCGATTAAAGATTTCATACGCCCATATCCTCGCCCATTTATGAAAATAGAGGATGCATGTATAGTATTTTGGAATCATTATACCGAAGTCATTAAAAAGTAAATAAATAAGTGGAAAATTCAACCCATATAAACATTGTTGTTTTTTGTGGATATATTCCTATTACTTATAGTAATATATGTATATAGTACACTTCATAGTACACTCTAAACTTCAAAAGCGTGCAATTTATGGTAAATCATCTATGCACTTGTATGAAAGATAATTAAATTATCTAAAAAACAATAAAAGAATCATCAAAATCGTACCAGTATTAGCAAAGACACAGAGCATCGGACTAACCGGAAATAGCTATTACACTTTTTTACAATTTTCTCGAAAACGGCTCTAACGATTTTGATGAAACTTGCCTAAATTATTCTTCGTAAAGATCTTTAACTTTTCATTTATGAAGTAAATCACCGAAGAATTGCAGGGAAAAGAGTTATGATGAAAAGAATATTTTATTTGCGCATAGCTTAAAAAGTATGCATTTTACGGTAATTTATCTATAGACTTTTATAAAAGATAATTAAATTATCTAAAAAACAACAAAAGAATCACCAAAATCAGACCAATAATAGCAAAGAAACAGTGCATCTGACTAACCGGAAATGATAATTATATCATGGATATTACAATTGTTTACAATTTTTTCGAAAACGGCTCTAACGATTTTGATGAAACTTGCCTAAATTATTCTTCATAAAGGTCTTTAACTTTTCATTTATGTAGTAAATCACCGAGGAATTGTAGGGAAAAAGGTTATGATGAAAAGAATATTTTATTTGCGCATAGCTTAAAAAGTATGCATTTTATGGTAAAATATGTATAGAATTGTTTGGAAGGTTATTAAAGTATCTAAAAAAAATCAAAAAAAAAAAAATCATCAAAATCGGACAAGTGTTAGCAAAGATACAGTGTATTTTATGAGGAGCATAAAATCGATGGATAACCGAGCGCCGAACCTCCTCCCACCAATCCGCCAATCTGTTATAAACAATACGCTCTGTAACAAAGTAATTTAAGAATACAAAAACGGAAATTAACTTAATAATTTCTACTTTCACATTATTTAATGGAAAGAAAATGTTTCCATAGAAACTAAACCAGCAACTTTTAAAATATATTTGCAACTTGACAAAGTTAAAATATATAGGTAGTGTACAGAATTGTTTTACTAAAATTGTTTTAAAAACTATTTTATTGTACTTAAGTGGGAGAAGAATTGAATGTTGCTGAGTTCATTTCAAGTATTGTTTATGTGAACCCTTTAGAATTATATTAATAAGATAATTATTATGGGGCGGTAAGGGAAAGTTGTGTGATGCGCGCACCGCACCAGATTTTTGTGATTAATGAATAAGCCACAGCGTACTAATTTACACCGTTTACTAACTTAAAATATTATATTCTATGAACAGTCTTATTTTATGATATTTGGTAGCTAGTTACTAAAATCTAATTAGTAGTTACATTTTATTGCTATACATATGTTAATAAAGTATATTGCATTTGAATAATCAATAGTTGAACATAAAACTTTATGAAGGAATGAGATGATTCGTGAGGAGATTAAAAAAAAAATGGATCACAAATAGTAAAAACTATTAATTCGGAACCAACGTTTCGACCCACTTTTTAGGTCTTCTTCAGTACAGAATAAACAAGATACAAAAATAAAAATGAAATAATGGTATATACATGAATGAATGAATTAACATTAATAATTAAAAAGATTTAGTGAGAAAAATTAACAATTGACATTTTTAGTACTTATGGACATTTTCATTTAGTAATTAATGGACATTTTCAACATATTATAAATCCACTAAAATCGTTTGTTTCCTTTTCGCTAATATTTATATTTTTAACAAAATTACAAACAAAAATATTTATACGAATAACTTACAATTTTGTATTTTTACTACCTTGATATATTAATACTCACTAATTTATTTTTAGCTGTTGTTATTACTCTAACAGTTTCATTTTAAAAATTCATCACTGTTTTCATTTTTTCTCACTAAGTCTTTTTAATTATTAATTTTAATTCATTCACTGTACAAATCATTGTTATATTTTCATTTTTATTTTTGTATCTTGTTTAATCAGCCCTGATGAAGACCTGCAAAGTGGGTCGAAACGTCGGTTCCTAATAAACAGTTTTTACTATTTGTGACCCTTTTTTTTTTTTTTTTTTTACCGCCTCCTGGACCATCTCATTCCTTCATATATTGCATTTAATGTCCCTCCACGCAAGATCTCTATTCACACCGCCTTCAAATTGCTCGGTTCCGCTTTTAGTTAAATGACTCTCTGTATTATGTAAATTGAGAAATTACTGTTCATTCAGTTAATTTGAAGGTTCAGGGCAAAACTTCATTCAATAAGTCGTTTTTCGTCATCTACGAGATACTCCAGTTCTTATAGCTGTTAAAAAATTACTTACTCAATTGTTTATTAATCCTTTTGTTTTAAATATTTAAAGTTTTTCTGTACGAATAAACATTTATAATATGCATAATGATTTAAAGCAATTAACTAATTGATTCTTACTTCCTTGTACGAAGTAAAGGAAGTATTGTATTCTCGAACATTTTCGGTTTTCAAATTTCAACGGAAATATCCATTTTGACCATCCCTGAATCTATTTTGACTAGTTTCGTCGTGGATTCCGTACGTACGTACGTTCGTTCGTTCGTATTTCGCATAACTCAAAAACGGTTAGCCGTAGAAAGTTGAAATTTTGTATTTAGGATTGTTGTAAAATCTATTTGCGAACCTCCCTTTTTGGTCACTGCTTGATCACCGGAAGTGGTACTTTACTTGAAAGTCATAATTGATTTCTATCAAAAATTATATTAAAATACAATGCAAAACTTCTCAAATTTAGTATTTATAACTTATATATTGATTTAAATAGAATACTAGATTTTGGTCTAAATTGGAAAACCGGAAGTGGTACTTTACTTGAAGGTCATATTAGACTTTCGTCAAAAACTTAATTAAAATATAATGTATTACATCTCAAATTTGGTAAATAGGACTTTTATAACGATATAATTGTATTTACTAGATTTTGGTTAAGATTCGTGAGCGGAAAAGGGTACTTTACTTGAAGGTCATAATAAATTATATTTAAATTAAAAGAGAAATCTTATGTTTCGGTAATAATGCTTACAAACGCAATTTGTTTTCCAATCCAATTTAACATTTTTATTACTTGTTTTAAGTGTTAAAATTGAGTGTAAAATACTAGATTTCCTCCCCATTTGTGAGATCAACAAGTCTTCATCATGAGAATAAGATATTAGTTAAGTGGGTTTTTCCGCTTAAAATGTCATGGAACATGAAGAAATATCTGGGAAACTAGTTACCTACTGAAGGAAAACGACATATAATAAAGGAATGAGACCTCCAGTGACAAGTGTGTGTGTGTGTCAATAGATGGATGACGGGTCGCCGAGTGTCGTTTTTACTGCAATCTTCGGAAACTAGTAACCAAATTCAGTATCACTTTTTGAGCCATGGATTTATAATTTAATTGGCGTACAAGGAAGTCATGTGTTGCCCACATCAGGTATTTTGTCTTGTCATATGGTTTGCGTGAAATATGAAAATAATAAAGATTGATCGCTGTTTATAGATTACAATATTTACTTAGTTTTACCGAGCCTCTAGGCATTTGTAATAATTTTGAAAAGAAGGATAGAGTTGAAATCAGGGACGACCTTTGCTGTACATTCCAGGAGGAGGATAAATTGAGGAAGTAGACAAGAATAATTTATTAAGTGTTGTAATCCTCTTTAAGGGACTGGTGATTCTTCAGGATTATTTACCACTCTACCCTACCACAGCCTCAGGGAGAAAACATTCCAGCAAATCACTTTTAAATTTATTTAGCTCAGTGAGAAAACTCGATAATTTAAAAGTTAGCCTCCTTGGACGGAGGAACTTAGCCTCTTTTCCGACTGTTTTATTCTTTTAAGGGAAAGCCGTAAACAGCTTTTCTTTTGAGTTTGATTTGACTTGACTCGGCTTATCGGGTTCTCGCTTCGCTTCGATCGATCGCTTCGGATTTATGTTATTTAATTATAGTATATAGCCATTGGCATCGTAAAATCTCCTAAGTGACCAATTTGATTTCGATTTTACGTATTATAAACAAATTGTTATCTCCTATGTGCTGGCGAAAAGCTCTCATGGGTTAAAAATGTTCATATGATTTAAATTGATCATAAAGAATCTGTATAGGTATATATATATATATATATATATATATATATATATATATATATACAGATTCTTTATGATCAATTTAAATCATATAATCATTTTTAACCCATGAGAGCTTTTATATGTATATATGTATATATATATATATATATATATATATATATATATATATATACACACACATATACAGTTAATAAAAAATGTATTAGTACATATAAGAAAATAGTAATTTTTTCAACCTAAATATTTTTTTTATAAAATAGGCGAATACCTCCCGTACGAATAAGATATAAAAAGTATAAAGATAGTAAAAATAAATGAAGATAAATTTTAAGTATAGTCTTTATATATATATATATATATATATATATATATATATATATATATATATATATATATATATATATATATATATATATATATATATATATATATGTATATATATTCAAAATATTGACTAGGTTTTCGTTATTTTTGGTATGAAAACAAATATTTTTATTTGCCTATATTAACCCAAGCTTACGAGTACATTAAGATAAGCAATAATTTTCCCGGACGAAGCCGGGTAATTCAGCTAGTTAGGTTATAAAATCATATTTTATAAAATTGCTTATACATCAGTTTTCGAAGATCGTACTGGTACTGCTTGTTGCAGATAGTAGTCAATCTTTATAGTTGAAGATATACAATAATATAATGTATAAAACACTTCATTTTATTATACTTTTAGCTTCTTATGATACTTATACTCGAAAAATATAGTCGGAATAATGCAAATACGATATTAAAATCAAAATCGACAAAATTGGACATACGAGAGTTTACTTCTAAACTACAGAAATATTCTACAATTACATAGCTCATTCGAAAGATGTTCTAATTATCTAAACTGTAAACCAAAGCAATACGGAAAGTATTATGAATAGACAGGCCAGGTATTTTCGATATATTATTATTATTTGGAAACAACAAACCATTGTGTGATAATTTGAAGCGTTTTTTTACATAAGTAATTATTTCGTCTATTAGTCAATTATTAAAACTGATTTTCTAATTTTTTTGTTCACAAAAAACATTATAGTTTAGTGATGTTAAACTTGATGAATAATTGAGATTTTTATTAGTTAGTCCATCTACTTGTGTTGATACATAGAAATAACCTATAAGTAATTGTAATATAATTTCTGTCAATAGATTCTTAGTAAAAATGTCTGGAAAAAATGGTGATGAATAGTTAACCACTTCCAGGAGGTGGGTAGGCCTTATATGGCTGATTTTTCAGAATGGCTTCCGTATATTTTTATTACTACCTGACAATATAAGAAATGAGACCCTCCTAGCAGGCGGTTCAGTAGTATGCGAAGAATTACTTAAATTGTTCAATTCCATCCTGGAGGAAGAAACAGTCCCGAAACAATGGAAAACAGCAAATATAGTTCTTATGCATAAAAAAGGCAATAAAAACAACATAGAAAATTACAGACCAATCCCGCTCTGTCCAACCATTGCAAAAGTTTTTACTAGCATTATCACTGGACGGATTACCCCTTCTATAACGACTTCAATGTCAAGCGAACAAGCAGACTTTAGGAGAGGCTTCTCAATTTCTGATAACGTACAGGTGGTGAATCAGCTTGTCGAAAAGGCTAAAGAATATAATTTCCCGGTTTACTTTTGTTTCATTGATTTCCGGAAAGCATTCGACAGCGTCTAGTAGCATTCTGAAGGCGCTGGATGACATGGGAATTGAACACAAGTACATCAGAATTATCAAAGAGCTCTGCAAGGATAACACAGCTTTCATTGAAACTGAAAAGAAAGGTCCGAAGTTTAAAATAGACAAGGGAGTTAGACAAGGAGATCCACTTTCACCCATACTCTTTACATCATTACTGGAAAGAATATTTCAAAAGGCAGACATCGAAAATTTAGGGCTAAGCATAAATGGATCTAAATTAAATAACCTAAAGTATGGTGATGACGTTATTCTGATTTCTGATAAAGCTGATGAAATAATCACGATGTTGAGGAAATTGGAAACATGCTGCATAGAGGTAGGTCTGGCCCCTAACTACGACAAGACAGTTATGATGACGAACAGTGAAAAAACTGAAATAAGTCGGAGCAATACAATATTAAATTATGTAGAAGACATTTATTTAGGTCAATTCATTTCTTTCTCTGAAATGACGTCAAAATAGATCCAGAGGAGAACCACTTTAGGATGGAAAAAATATTGGACCCTCAAGCCTATTATGAAAGGGAACTTTGAAATTATAAACAAAAATATTATTTTTGAAAGTTGCATAATGCCCTGTGTAAGCTATGGTTGTCAAACATGGTCTCTGACAAAGAAATTAGAAAATAAATTAATAGTCTGGCAAAATTCTATTGAAAGGAGTGTGCTAAACATTAAGAAAAAGGACCGCATCAAAATCATGGACATAAAGAGACGAACAGACTTCAAAAACATAAATCTTCTTGTGAAAGAAATTAAATGGAGATGGGTTGGCCACCTGGCTAGAATTACGGACGGAAGATGGTCCTTGGCGACAACAGAATGGACTCCTTATGACATGAAAAGAAAACGTGGAAGGCAAAGAAGGCGTTTGAGTGACTACATAAGAGCCATTGCAGGGCCAAACTGGATGAGGACAGCCAGAGAAATTGAAGCCTGGAAGGAACTGTGGAGAGAAACTGCGTATCCCAATTCCGAGTAGGAATTGGTCTCCAGGGAAGTTAGACCATCACTCCCTAAGGGGAAGGCCCACATAAATTAACAGAAAAAAAAAAGAAAAAAAAGTTCATAATATTGTATAAAATTGTAAATATTGTAAGTAGCATCAGAAGTAAAAATAGTAAAATTCTGTTACTTTTTGTAATAAAAGGCTTTATTCATTCATTCATTAGTTAGTCCATCTACTTGTGTTGATACATAGCAATTACCTCTAAGTAGATTCTTAGTAAAAATGTCTGGAAAAAATGATGATGAAAAGTTAAGCACTTCCAGGAGGTGGGTAGGGCTTATATGGCTGATTTTTCAGAATGGCTTCCGTATATTTTTAGGTTTATAGCCAATAAGTCCTGGATGAAGACCCTACTTTCAGTAAAACTTCTGCTTTTATAAAGCTTTAATTTCATATAAATGAAGTTGAGGTTCCTGATTTATGAAAAAGTATGATGTGGAGTAAGAAGTGTTTATATTATATAGTGTTTGAGAACATGGAATTTATTATATTATCTTTTTTTTTTAATCCAATAAAATGGCACGAAAATGCAAAATAGAAAACTTCTTTATGAAATATATAGCAAGACTTTACAAAAAAAAAAGTCTGTAAGTTAAGCAAAACAATTCTGAAATTAAATATGGAATGAAACCGAAAATAAAAATAAAATAAACATTGACAAATTAAAATAAATAATGCTTTCGAAAGAACCTTAACTTCATTTATATGAAATTAAACCTTTAATGCAAACAGAAGTTTTCCTGAATGTGAGGTATCTGTAGCCAAGCAGGGGGCTGAGAAGAACATGGACAAGTAAATTGTGATTTTAAAAATAAAATAAAACTTTTTGTTATTAGTCCTCTCGAAAGCCTCCATAGAATGTATTTAGTTAAGCCCAACTGTATTTCTTAAAGGGAATTTCTTTTACTTTACGATGTGACATTTATAACTTAATTTCCTTGAATAGCTTTTGAATGATTGCTTCCTATTAAACAAAACACGTGGCACTTTAAAAAAAAACAACAGTAAACTTAAATTTCCTGTTTTTCTATAGGAAACAGAACCATTATTCATATGAACTTCTTTGTTGCTTTTGAAGTGCTAAATCGGCTCCTGAAGTATCCTGCTTTTATCCTATGCACTCAGTAATTTTTTAAATAACTATTTTTTTCTAATAAAATGCAACTACGAATCTTTGTTATGTATATTTGTATATATAACTACCAAAATTTGCGCAATTTAATTTTACTTATTTACAAATTTAAGGTAACTTAATAATACAATGCTACTACCTAATAATACCTCTTGGGATTGGTAGATTTTTGATCATGTTTTTGTTTTTAAATATGATCCCATTGACAGAAATTATATTACAATTACATCTAGGTTAACTAATGATTTGACTGGGCTAAATGCCTTTAAGGGCCTATATTGTGCTTCGGTGACGTTGTCAATGTAAGTTGAGAGGACTTAGGGTTTAAGCCGCTAAATATATGCGGAGCAGTACAAGATGGATTGCCGGGGTACCTGTGGAATACGCGAGCTTATGGTCTCTCTATCGAGTATATGCTTGGCCCTCACTGTGGCTAGAATTGTGCGGGATGGTTAAATTTTGACTCATTCCGACTCAAAATTGTCCATAGTTTAGGAAGGGGGGGAGGGAAATATTGATACGATGCCGTCTTAGCTCACAAATTAGATTAAAATATTACTTAATTAATGAGAGCAAAAACTTTTAAAAAACGCCGAAAATTATGGAATATTGAAGTGGAGAGAGATGCGAGGAAACTTGGTTCCTCCTGGAAAGGAGACCACGAGCGGAAGAGAATTATTCGTTCTAAGTTTAATACGCTATATCTCTGCAGAGAATTTTATTACCTTTCGATTAAACAAATTAAATACCAAATAAATATTTTTTGGAAGGAACAATTTTTTTTTTTTTATTCGATGTTCGGATTCTACGTATCTTGAAACGTAAAACCTCAAATTTGAGGAGGTTAAATTTTTTTTTTGTTTGCTCTCTGTTTTTCTTTCGATTATGAAAGTTCATTATTGAAAATAATTAACTAAATGATATCAGATTTGGCACCGAAATATCAGATCATTCCAGGATGATGCTGGGAACTCGACATTATCATTCGCTATTTAGTTTAAAATTCTCGTTAATTTATATAACATATGCAGGAAAAGCATCAAGTGTTTTGGAATCGTTAATTTTCAGCGTTTCTATGATTTTTTTCATGATTCGTTGTGTAGCAAAACACAGGAAAAAAAATTAAAAATAATAAAAAATTGTAAGGTTTATTCATGATATGCATCTGCATTAAACCATAATTGAAGCGAGATGAATAATTCGGCAAATGAGGCCGGGAGAATGATGCGCCGAAAATGGTGCAGCGCCCACTCGCTAATCCTGGGCTGAGCCTAAAACCATTTGGCCAAGCTGCCGGCCAATACGCTGATTTAGGGAAAATATTCATCCGCCTAGTATTCCTAAAACATTCGCGAACGAAACGAACCGGTAAATTTGTAAATCTGTACACCGCCGTCATAACCTAAAGGACCCAAATCATTTGTTAAAATGCCTGTTTGTATTTTACTGTATTTAAAAACCACACCTTTTTATGGCAATAGAAAACTCTAAATCCAATGGTCAGATCCTAATAAGTGGTTTTAGGGCTTTTAAATATATGAAAAATGCAAAGAGGTATTTAAAAAAATCTAGTGCGGTGCATCACGCAACTTTTCCTAATCAACCTATAATAATAATCATTTTAACATAATTTTATAGAGTTCACTTAAACACTACTGGAATTAAACTCAGCAGAAGCACACCTTCAAGTCTTCTCTTACATGTGTATAATAAATTAGTTTTTTAAACATCTTAAGTACGACAATTCTGTACATTAAATACTTTAGGTGTGACGAGCTTAAAATATATTTTAAAGGTTTTGGTTTAGTTTCCATGGAATCATTTTGTTTCCATTAAATAATGCATTGTTACAGAGCGTATTGTTGACAACAGGTTGGCCGCTTGGTGGGAGGAGGTTCGGTAACATTCGTCTACTTCCGGACGCTCTGTCCTTTCCATTAAGGGTCTTGTAGTCTGCTGTATCTTTGCTCTCGATGGCCCGATTTAAATATTTTTTTTCTTGTTGTTTATTAATCATCTTCACGATTTTGCACATAATTTACCATGAAATGCTCACTTTTTGAGTTATGCCGCAAATAAAATTTTCTTTTCACTATAATTTTTTCTTCCGCATTTTCTCGTTGATATTACTATATACATAAAAAGTTAAAGGGCTTGAAGAAGAAGACATTAGGCAAGTTTAATCAAAATCATTAAAGCCCTTTACGAGAAAAATATAAAAAAGTGTAAAATCGATATTGCCACTTCCGGTTAGTCCGATGCGCTGTATCTTTGCTAATACAGGTACGATTGTGATGATTTTTTTTAAGATAATTTAATTACCTTTCATACGAATACAAACATAATTTATCATAATTGCATAGTTCTTAAGTTATGCGCAAATAAAATATTCTTTTCATTTCATAGTGATGAACTACATATATGAAAAGTCAAAGGCCTTTATGAAGAGTAATTTTGGCAAGTTTTATTAAAATCGTTAGAGCCGTTTTCGAGAAAATTATAAAAAAGTGTAAAATCGATTATATAAAGTGGCACTTCCGGTTAGTCGATTTTGACGAAAACGTTGCTGTAACATCATATGTATGTGCTTATCTGAATTACGTAATTTCTGTATCGTACAACTTTTCGTTTTTGAGCTAGCTCTGCTGTTGTCACACACACACCTTTTTGCGAGACTTGGTTATTTGGTCTGAGAGGGCCCTAAATTTTTCACTTTCGCAATGAAAACAATAGCAATGAATACTATATATTTCATAAGGGAAAGTAACAATGATTCGGAGTTGGAGCCTTTGAGCTTATCACGGCTGTACAATATAATAGTTTATTGAAGAACAAATCAGTCGGTGCCAAGAATATCGTAAAAAATATTACACAAATAATATGCACTATTTTTTTTTCAACAATTTTAATTAGTCGGATACTATGTAGGCTACAAATTAAGAATATGTACAGTTTGAAACTTGCCGAAATATTAAGCATTTGTGGGTTGATACATATGAATTATAACTGATCATAGTTTCACATAACTATAAATATCTGATGTGGACAACATATGACTCCTATGTACACCTATTAAACTATAAATCGGTGGCTCAAAAAGTGATTCGGTTACTAGTTTCCGAAGACACTCGGCGTCGCGACATCCATCTATTGACATACACACATTTGTGGGTTGCATTTTAATCCGTTTCATAATCTCTAGAACACGGTGAGGGGTTCAGGGGATGTATCTGTGTGTATATATATATATATATATATATATATATATATATATATATATATATAATACTTAATACATATGTTTCCCTGCCTCCGCTACATTTGGGCACATCCAGCGGCCTCTTTAGAATGAAATGAGCTGAAATTCGGTTTTTATGGTTGTTTTCTAGACAGAACAATATCGTAGAGGTGGGGATAAATTTCAGTAAAAATTTCGGCATGTTTAATTGTTTTTTCGCGCTTTAAGGTTTTGTGCACTTCTGCAGCCCCTCCTATTTGAGAGTTAGATGTTTAAAAATTGAGTTGCTTTTAGAGAAATACCTTTTGGAGGTTCTAACTTTTTCTCCCATCCCTTGTGTTTTTTCGCATTTTTATTTTTGTTTTTGTAGAAGTTTTGCGCACCTCTACCTTCCCTCCAAATTGAGTTAGAGGATTGAAAATTTGTATTTGAATTGAGTTGGTGTTAGTGAACTGCCTTTTTGGGGGGTCTCAACTTTTTTCTTCCTGCCTCGCCATTTTGATATTTTCAATTTTCTACATGTATATTTTTTTTTACTATTAAAGATAAATTAAAATAGGACCTTGGCTACGGAGCCCTCCTGCTCTCACCTTTTTTTTAGTTTTACTTATGTTTATTTGAAATAGTGACATTGTAAATTTCTAATTTTATCTAGGTTAATTTACGCCAGTATACACCATTATGAACGCCTCACGAAAGTTCATTGTCTACAATACAATTCAGCAACTTGAAAATAATATTTTGTATTAAATATGAAAAAATTAAATAAACGTCTCTGTTTAGTTTAGTAGCCTCTCATCTCTCTCGGCCTTAATCGAATCGCCTTTAGAAATCTTGTGCTTTAAGGAGGGTATTAAAACAAATACAATATAGCCGTCACAATATATTTTTTAATATTCGGATATTGGATGGGTGGGTCTTCCACTTGCTGAATATAGAAGCTAATAATTGAAAGAAAATCCCTTTGGTTCATAATTTAAGCTTGAAAATTAGGATTTATAGAGAGCTGAGGAATTATTTAATTGAACTAATTCAAATACTGCTTCAAGTTCTGAATGCAAAGGGTTTAGGTTAGTCGGGACTTAAACCTGGAAGCAGTCCGTCTGTCAGAATGCTGCACTAATTGGAAACGTATTACGTGGTTTCAAACCTAGTCTGTAGATATGAACAAAGATATTTCGTTTTATATTAATAATTATCATTATTAATTATTAACATTAGTGTAAGCTGAAAAGTATTAAAAAACAATCTGGGATAGATGAATAGTTTATTGAAGAAAACCCGGGATTTGAGGATATTCACTCATAATTCAACTGCTGACTTCTTAGAATTCCATTTGGTCTCCTTCTTAGAAGAGGACTTCAGTAAGCCAGTGCCACGTGTATTAAAAAAAGAAGTCCTATATATTGCCTATTTTAGATCGATTGGTTTCTCGGAAGGTGGAACTTGGCGTCGATATTGTTATGGGCGGTCTCGCTACACGCGCTTTCTAAAGAAGATAAAAATATTCTACAGCCAATTGTTTCGAACAAATGTGAAATAGTACCGATATCGTGGTTTAAGCTATTTTTGTCTTATTAAAAACTGAATTTCTAAAACAAACTATGTTTACTTCTTTGCGCACAGGAAAGTATTTTAATCGCGAAAATTTTCGGTTTTCCGATTTCAAAGGAAATATCCGTTTTAACCATCCCTGAATCTATTTTGACTGGTTTCGGCGTGACTTCTGTACGTGTACGTTCGATCGTTTGTTCGTGCGTATTTCGCCTAACTCAAAAACGGTTAACCGAAGATAGTTTGTTTTTAGGATTGTTGTAAAATCTAGTTGTTAACACCTCCCTTTTTCGTCACTGCATGATCACCGGAAGTGGTACTTTACTTGAAGGTCATAATTGATTTCCATCAAAAATTATATTAAACTATAATGTAAAACTTCTCAAATTTGGTAAATAGGGCTTTTATTTATGTCAATATAAATAATATACTAGATTTTGGTTAAAATTGATGAACCGAAAGGGCTACTTTGCTTGAAGATTATAATAAACTTCATAATAAAAATTATATTAAAATTGAATGCAGATATCTTTATTGCCGAACCATTTGATGGTTCGGTAATAAAGGTAAGAAACGCGATTTTTTTTCCACTCTAATTAAACATTTTTATTACTTGGTTTGCGTGTTAAAATTAAGTGCAAAATCATTTTTTTCCTTCCCATTTGTGAGCTGAGCAAGTCTGCAGCAGGAGAATAAGATATAAGTTAAGTGGGTTCTTCCGCCTAAAATGTCAAGACCGTCGATTTCCAATGCTTTATCTGGTGGCATTGACAGTTCTAATGTTGTCACGGAACACGAAGAAATCTATTAACTTGTTACATACTGAAAGAAAATGACATATAATAATGGAATGAGACTTTCAGAAACAAGAGTATGTCTGTGTGTGTGTGTCAATTGATGAATGTCGCGACGCCGAGTGTCGTTTTTGAGATACTGCAATCTTCGGAAACCAGTAACTAAATTGAGGATCACTTTTTGAGGCACCGATTTATAATTTAATAGGCGTACAATGAAGTCATGTGTTGTCTATATCAGATATTTTTAACTTTGAGTTTTGGCGATTTTCTTAGAAACATATATAACATTAGAAACATTCCTACTCCTAATGTAAAGCTTGCCAGTATCCACATTTAATAAGTGCTTTTAATCGTTAATGAATGGTAATAATGAATGGTGTATAATCATTATTATTTACCTAATGTGGTAATTAATAATATCCGTTCGAGAAAATTTTGCTTTTGATTAAAAACCTAGAAAAGTCAAGGAATTTCTTCTATCTACTTTGCTGGACACTCTGTTAATATATTACTGGCCGTAGTGGAACATTGTCATGCAAATGAATAGCTCGACATATGCGTTTGTGGCAATGTACTATCGGAGTTAATAGTTGCAAATTGGTTGAGGGCCACAGGTCTGATAGCATTCGGTTTTTATATCGATACTGCCCTCAGTGGTATCTACCCTGCCTCTGGTAAAGTGAGTAGCTACCGTAGTCGTATCTGTAGGATAGCTAGTAGTCGAAAGCCTCTATTGATGATGATGCCAATTTACTATTATTATTTTTTTTCTGTCTTTTTTTATCTGCGTTAGTTTTTATTTGCACGTTTCGAAATAAACTGTCAAAAATGAATGTCAGGGCTTATGTAACTATTGTTCCTGAGATAATCGTGGAACAGACAGACAGACCGATGGCTGAAAATACTTTTTTTTTGGACTCAGAAATCTCTGAATCTCTGAAGGCTTAGATTCGTTCAACGGCTGCACAGGATACCCCATTAATCCCTAGTATTAACTAATTTTTATTTAAATTTTTATATTTGCATTAATCTTAATGTTCATTTGATGTATTTTTATGGTCAATTTTAAAACTGCTAGAGATCTTTTCCTATAATGTGTTGTTAGCTGTGTTTTTATCTGTATATCCTCGCATCTTTTACCAATTAATTTCTGCTTGGTTATATGTCATAAATCTGTCTGTAGTGTATTAAGGCAAGGACGTATTCTGTGCAGCCGTAGATTCGTTATCGCGCACAGGATACCCGATTTAGTACCCAGGAATCCAGGGCCGAAAACCTATAAAAAAGAGAAACAAAATTGGTCCACCCGTTTAAGAGACAATTGTGGCAATTAAAGACAGATAGACCGATGGCTGAATATACTTTTTTTTGGACTCGGAGGGGGGAGAGGTCCGGGGCTCTGAAACGCTTTCACTTACGATATTGTTAGGCATATGATTGGTTAATTAATCTATAATGGATGTAGTGAATATGGTGTAAATTAACCTTTTGACTCGTTTCAACTTAATTTGGCTTATTTTAATAACTTATTGCACCCATGGCCGGATCTAGAGGAGGAAAGTGGACACTAGCCCGAGTGGCAAATTTCGAACGAAATTTTATTTTTAGGTTAAGCAAATTATATCATTTTCTGTTTTTTTTATTGTTTTTACCTTAATTCAGTCAATACAATTGAGTTAATGTTATGAGATGATGATATTTATTTATTGTGTGGTTCTTGGTTCTTAACCAATTTATTCTATTTCTGTCCATCTAAGGTTAATGTTTTCTATTTGGAAATGGAAAGGGTTATACCATTTTCGTTTACCGACTGGTGTCGTATCCATGGTAGTCTTGAACCTGTTGAACAAAAATGACGTATATTCTTAAGTAATTTCTCCTTACTGTTTTCTTTCCGACATTTTTAAGCTTTGTTGTCAGGTTACGCTGTTTAATAAATTAAATTATTCTTCATTTATTTTTCTATAAGAACTATTATCCATAGCTTTTCATAATATTGTTTATGTGTCGAAATAAACGTTAATAATTTTTACGAATTCTGTTTTAAATCTTATGTTATCGAATGAATATATGTAATTGAAGTTTTATTTCGGAAAGAAGAACTTTAATATTTTTCAACTAGCCCCAAATAATAATTTGTTTGTTGACATCCGCATGATGGTATAGAAGGATCAATCTAATTGGTCAGTTGACATCCGCATGATGGTATAGAAGGATCAATCTTATTAGGTATTGATAAATTATTTGCCACTTCTATAAATATGTTTTATTGAAAACTAGTTTTCAATTTAACAAATTTATAGAAGTGGCAAATAATTTATTAATACCTAATAATTAGTTTGTTTGCTTTCGGGAAAAATCCTATACAAATACAGGTGTCTATTGTATAACAATATAAAGTAAACATCAAATGAAAACTAATAAGTCAACAAAACCCCCTGAAAAAATAATTCAACAGTTCTGATTGTTTATGACCCATAGATTGAATAATTTAATAAACTTTTATTATATCATATTTGAAAAATCCACGGAAGAAAGGGGTAGAGTTATATTTTTTCCGAAATCGAGTTTTACATCTCAATATGTTCCTAACGTTTAGTAAAAAAAGATTGAAAAAAAAAAAATAAATAAATAGCCAAAAATGTGGATGGTCGCTTTGTTAAAAGCATTTGAAGAATATCCATTGACTGAGAAAGTTAGAGCTCCCTACTTTGAAACATGATTTTGTATAAATGCATTTTGCATGACATTTCCCATTTCTTCCGTGGACATTTCATTTTCATTTATTATAATTGGTTTAAATAGTTTAATAATTTTTTCTTTATTTTTTTTTCAGGTAAGAATTTGATGTAATGCTGTGTTGGTTTGACATATTTATGTGAGTTGTTATCATTAATCTTTTTATTAATATAATATAAATGCGAACTATATTATTGCCTAAACAGTTATTGAAATCAGAAATCAAAATTCAAATTTAACCATGGCAACATTCATGAAACGTTTAAAATCGAATTTTGATTGAATAATCAATAGTTGACCGTAAAACTTTATGAAGGAATCAGATAGTAAGAACTATTTATTAGGAACCGACGTTTCGACCCACTTTGCAGGTCTTCATCAGGGCTGATTAAACAAAAATAAAAATGATTTATACAGTGAATGAATTAAAATTAATAATTCTCAGTAAGTCTTTTTAATTATTAATTTTAATTCAACCACCAGTATAAATCATTGTTTTATTTTCATTTTTTATTTCTGTATCTTGTTTATTCAGCCCTGACGAAGACCTGAAAAGTGGGTCGAAACGTCGGTTCCCTAATAAATAGATTTTACGATTTGTAATCCTTTTTTTTTTTTTTTTTACCTCCTCCCGAACCTTGTGATTCTTTCATAAAATCGAGTTTGTTCTCGCGAATGGTTACCCTTATAAAGTGTAGGGAAAAAAACAAACAATAACTCAGTTCTTTATCAGAAAATTTGGTGATTGTATTGCAAATAAAGCACTAAATTTAAATAAAAATATCTGATATGGACAAACCTGACTTCCTTGTACTCCTATTAAATTATAAATACGTGGCTCAAAAAGTGATACTGAGTTTGGTTACTAGTTTCCGAAGATTGCAGTATCTCAAAAACGACATTCGACGTCGCGACATCCATCTATTGACACAAACACACACACACACTCTTGTTTCTGGAAATCTCATTCCGTTATTATATGTAGTTTTCTTTCAATAGTCAACTAGTTTCCTAGAGATTTCTTCGTGTTCCGTGACAGCATTAGACCTATCAATGTCACTAGATAAAGCATTGGAAATCGACGGTTTCGACATTTTATGCGGAAGAGCCCACTTAACTTAAATCTCATTCTAATGCCGCAGACTTGTTCATCTCACACATAGGGAGGAAAACAGTATTTTACTCATAATTTAACACTTAAAACAAGTAATAAAAATGTTTAATTGGAGTGGAAAAAAAATCGCGTTTGTAACCTTTATTACCTAAACATTATCTCTGTATATAATTTTAATATAATTTTTATGTAAGTTTATTATGACCTTCAAGTAAGGTACCCTTTTTGGCTCACCAATTTTAACCAAAATCTAGTAAATAAATTCATATAGATATAAAAGCCATTTTTATCTAATTTTAGAAGTTTTGCATTATATTTTAATATAATTTTGGATGAAAATCAATAATGACTTCAAGTAAAGTACCAGTTCCGGTAATCATGTAGTGACCAAAAAGAGAGGTTCACAACTAGATTTTACAGAAATCCTAAATACGGAACTTCAACTTTCTACGACTAACCGTTTAGTTATGCGAGATATGCACGAACGAACGTACGTACATAAGTCACGATGAAACTAGTCAAAATGGATGCAGAGGTGGTCAAAATGGATATTTCCGTCGAAATCTGAAAACCGAAAATTTTCGCGATTACAATACTTCCTTGTATTGTAAATATGCGTAAATATACGAAAGTAAATATGCATACTATATTATGTAATATTTATTTATGTATTATTTTCTCTATTTGATTGTTAAGAAATTCGAATATGCTCTTTATGTTGTTGATTTTTTATGAATGTTTTTTTGATATTGATTCTCTTTATTTATTTATTTTTTCACAGTTATTATTTTATTTTTTGTTTGTCTGTATCATATTACAATGTTAATTTATAAATTTTTTTTTCTCACTATGAGATGTAAATAATTATTTTAACGATAAAGTTTTTGTTAAACGGGTGAATGTAATTTTCTTTTCTTTCTCTCTTTGTTCTTTTTTATTAGTACCAACTCGTTTATATTGCTTCACAAGAATTATTTTCTCTTTTATTATTTTTATATTATTTATGTTTGTTATTTGTTTATTTCAGTATTTGTAAGCCAGAATTGTAATTTTTTTGTTTCTAACCATGGTTATTATTAAGGGAATTCGTCCCAGAATAAAGTTTGCTTTCTATTCTATTCTCATATTAGCAGATATTATATTTTTTTAATCAAGCCTAATTTATCGTCTTTATTATGATGTAAAATGTATAGAGGATAGTATATTCTAATGATAAGCACATGAATTAATTAGTTCTGTACTTTGGAACAATAAGGATCTGTGTCCAAATATTAGAAATTTGATTGGCTGCTCGAGTGAAATCAGTGTAGGACATTAATGACACGACCCGATTAGATGAGGAGGATAATGATGGCAGTGCACGGAAAGTAGTAAATGTATGAGGTGCTCCCAGATTAGAGTGCCATTGGATGGATATCGTATGCCAATCTCGAAAACATTACCTCTCACAGCTTCGATTTATTTACGATTATTACTTCCTTGTACGCAGTAAAGGAAGTATTGTAATCGAGAAAATTTTAGGCTTTTTAGATTTCATCGAAAATATCCATTTTGATCATCTCTGAATCAATTTTGACTAGTTTCGTCGTGACTTCTAGGCAATCGCCCTTTTAGCAGTTAATGTATATCCTATCCTAATTATACTAGTGCAATCCTAATTTGTAAGTTTTGGACCTTGGCCATTTTTCTTCCAAGATAAAGTATTACTCTTATAAGAAAATATAACAAAACCTTTATTTACTTGTGTAGAGAAATATAACCAAAACAATCAATATCTTGGGTTTTTTGTTTTGTTTATACAAACATTTCCGTTTTACCTTTCAGCATGAAATATTTTTCCTAATAATGGCTATCTCCACTGTGTAGTTATAGAATGAAGGTATTTTTAAACAATTCAGCTGTTCATGATCTGCAAATTATATAGCAACACAAATGAAACCAAACCAAAAATGTAAATTTCAATCAACTACCTAGATCACATTTTTTTAAAAATAAAAAAATCTTTAATTCAGCAGATGTAATATGCCAGAAATGAAATGCATCTACAATTTTATTTAAATGGTTCTAGTCGTTTTCGAGAAAAAGTAATGGAACTTTGTTTACTTGTTAAAACCCTTCATCAGAGACCTTCTTAAATTATTTTATAACATATCAGCTATATTTGTATTGTATTAATATGTCTCTGACAGAAACATGTGTAATTGAATTAGATGCGCTTGCTGATCCCTATGCAGGGCATGCCGCGGCACATTATTGGTATGGCAGTGGGTAGAACGCTTCCATCTGGTCTACTCCCATCGCACGATCTGTCTCCCCTCAATGCCCTCTAAATGTCCAATCGAATCATGATAGATGGTTATTCCGGATGTGAAATATTTCGTACTAATGTGACAGATCAGTTCTCTGCACATTTTCATCATTCTATTAACTTCTCGGTTTTTTGGACGCTTTAGCATTAAAATAACCTTTGCAGCCTGTATCATTCCACTCTGCTTCTTATATTATACCTCGCTTATTGCTTAGTATGTTATATTATTATCAATATATTACGTTGTATATTATAACTTTTAATTAGGGGTTGATATGAGGGATTCAGGGATTCTAATTAGGGAATTAGATTGATCCTTCTATACCATCATGCGGATGTCAACTGATTATAACTTTTAGTTTAGTACATCGAGTGATATTCAGTATTCCGCTACACATTTCTCTTACTTTTTGTCAACACCCTCCGATTCCACCCTCTGTTTCTGTCGAAACTACACATAATAAAACTCTATTATAATATTTTTCTTATTTGGTCCTTTGTATTTTGTATGTTTACTTGAACAAGGACTACGAAAGTGAAAGATTAGAAACACGAAATTCATTGTAAATTTCTTATTTTGCTGTTATAGTTCAGATTATCTTTTTTATTTATTTAGTTAATGACAGCTTAGGACCTTCAAAATTATTTTATTGTACAGAATAAGGTCAACCCCATCCTAAAGTCATACGAGACGTTTCGGCATTCGCCATTTTCAATCTGAAAAAACAAATATAATAATAATGTCAACTAATTTTTACAATGTTTTCCTTATTATATTCTACAACTTTTTAAACTCTTATATACATGTATCTACTGATTTTACCATTTTTCATTTATATAATTATTAATATTCATTTGACTCTTGAATATAGTCCAATTTTGAAACATTTTTATCCTTTTTCTTTATTAGTTTGCCTCTTTATGTTTATTCTCTTTTTATATTTTATCTTCTAGCATGGTGGAAAAATGAATAGGATCTGTTAATATTATTGGTTATCTTTATCATACCTATACTTGAATCGACCCGTCTCCTCTTCCATTAGCAACGTTTTTTCGATTGAGGCAAGTTTTTTCCTGTTGTTTTTAACAGGTTTTATAGTTTTATACATTTACTTGATCTAGGATTTTATTATTTTGTTTTTATGTATAATTTAAAATATTCGGCAGTCTTCCTTAGGTTTTTTTAATTGAAATGTTATTTATTACTTTCTCTTTATTATATTTTGATTTCTTTTATTATTTCTGATTTGAAATTTGAAACATTATTATAATTTTTAGCTATGTAAAGTGATTCTTTTATTTTCCTATGGTAAGTTTTAGTTTATTAGAATTGTTGTATTGCTGAAAATAAAAGCGTGATTGAATTTAATTGCATATTCAGTTTTTAATATTTCATTTATATTTTATGTTGTTCTATTCGTTTTTTAATTTTGTTTGGTTTCTCTGATGTATTTTTTGTTACAGTTATTGCATTCTATTTCATAAATATGATCTTTTCTGCCAAATTTGTTTATTTTATTCTTCATTTTACTGATATGATTTTTTTAATTTTAATGTGTTTTTTTTGTTTGTTTAAATCTGAGATACAGTCCTTCATAATTCGCTTAAGTTTTTACTTTTATGTGTTGTTTTTCGGCTACGCAGCAAGCACCCGAAATAAACCATATCCCATTTATTGGGGATTAGGATCCTTGTAAAAGTTAAAGTGGAACGGGTATTGCGCCGAAAGGGATTCTGGGAATGGGATCGATAGTAGGATGTCGGAATAATAGAATAAAGAACTCTGAATGACACGACCCGATTAGATGAGGAGGATAATGATGGCAGTGCACGGAAAGTAGTGAGTGTATGAGGTGCTCCCAGATCAGGGTGCCATTGGATTGATATCTTATGCCAATCTCGAAAAATTACCTCTGACCGCTTCGACTAATTTATGATTATTTTATTTGGGAGTATAAATAATGTAGGGTTAATTTTAAGCTAGGCGCGTCTGGCGTACTATACCGCGTAACAAAACATTGCTGTATCAAGTTACATCGATCCAACTAAATGTAGTTGAGCGGAGCGAATTCCTTATTATTATTCCCTCCTACCTGGCCATTTCTGGGGTTCGAGGATTCAGCCACAGTAGAGGGGTAATGCGCATGGGATTTCCGTATGCCACTTCTCTATTATTCTATATGCTTCGGGGTTACGTTTGTTGGGAACACAAGAGAAAAGAGGGTATCTATAGAGGGTATAGAGGGTACCTTCCTTCTCTCAATCCTCTTCTTCGAGAGGAGGAGGCGGCCACTACTAAAGATGAAGGAGGGACCAACCACCCACTCCATATCCTTTTGAATTCCATGAAAATTGGGCAATTCCTCTGCTCCTCCAATCCCGGAATATCTATTGTGTTTGGGTAAAGGGTTATTCTTGAGACAATGGGTGTTAGTTATATTATGTTCTTTTTAATGAACTTTATTTTAGAGGAAAAGGACATGAGTCAGTGGTCAATAATGAGTCAATTAATATTCCTTATCAACACTGTTTCAATGAAAAGAAAATATAGCTTGAACCCATAGTCGCAAAAAAATAGCTTTTACTCCCTTACCAAAACAACACAGAAATATCCTTTCAGTTTAACAGTTAGTTAATTAGTTATACTATAAACCATAATTATTAATAAGCTAAACCATTTTCTCTGTGCAGGATTCATATTTAACGGTGTTTTAGGCTTAAACATGGGGAAAAATATATAATCTTCTCTATCATTCATATAAACCTAAAAACCTTTTAGCTTAGAAAAAACAGAATTTTCAATAAATAAGGCCAAAACTAGAATTTTTTATAAACGGTAATAAAGTTTCACGTTTTCCAGCTTTTTTCCCTTGGCCTCCCATTTCATTTACAAAATAACCTTTTCACACTTATTAAAAACTTGGCATAGGGCCCGTGGGGCCATATATCGTGCGTTATCTCGACAACTGTAAATTTTAGGGCATTAAAACGCTGGGCCTCAGTATGTTTCAACATCCCTCGGTTCTTGATGTTCTCGCCGGAATCTTTAAAATCGATCCATCTACTTACTACAGTCGGAGTTTCGAAACCTCCTACTTTTTTCCAATGCACAAGTTGTAAGAATCGTAGTAAACGATGTAAGAATCGAAATTGGGGTTCATCACTTCTCCATAAAATTCACTTTCTTTTGACACCTCGTTTGTCAAAAGCCATCGTTCCTGAGAGCCAGAAATGGGATTTATACTACGGAATTTTTATTATGTGATTAATTTAATAGAGTGAAGGGATGAGAAACCTTTCGTCAACCTGTTTTCTCTTAATTGGCTCTTTCTGAAATATAACATATACGTAAATGCCATTGATTTGAATTGCCTATTTTATATTTCATATTTTTCTTCTTCCAACAGTTCTCATTATTATTGAATGAGTAGTGGAAAACAAGAAACAAATATGACAACACTCGTTCTTGGCACAACACTTTGTCTTAATTAGTTCTAAAAGTTTTCCTCAACTCGGCTTTCCAACTCCTCAGACATGGCTTATATGAGCCTCTTAATTTTGTTTGGAATATGTCAGTCAGCTTTGCATTAAATATGTCCGATGGTGGATGTAGTCTTCTTTTTCCATTTTTGTTTATTATTTCCATTAATAGACCTTTGTAGTCGACCAAGAAATGTAACTCCCTCACACATTTTTTTTTTTAATCAATAATTACGGTTCCCTGCTTAATTTAAAGATAATACTTATATTTTTTTAATTTATTAATTTGTTATTAGTGATAATGATTTTTAATTTTTCCATTGGAACACTCAGAGGATACTTTTAAAAACATGGCTCCACTCGTTCAGAAGCATAGAGGCCAATGGTTGAGAATGCGTTTTTTGGATTCTGGATGTTCTGTTAAGCCTAGATCCTATTATATAATAACTTCTTGTAACTTATATTAGTTATAAAACCAGTTATAAAATAGGTTTGTTATATAGTCTGGATCCAGCTTAAGATAGACATTGAGATATAATTAGGGATTGATAAATTATTTACCACTTCTATTCTTGTTTTATTGAAAACTAGTTTCGAATAAGTTAGTACGGGTTTCTTCTCGCATTGAACTAACAATGAACAAAAGGTAGGTAGGATGTTTATAGGTACATGGTTTAAGGGTCGGGGTTTTTCTAGTAATGCCGGCGAGTAATTTTTTTTCTGTTATAGATGGGAATAAATTTAAGATTGGACTATTGGAGATATTTATTCGGTCATTTAAGCAAAAATCTAGATTGGATTTGAAGGATTTTATTATTTCAAGTGCTTCATATATATTTAATTTGAGGCTGTTTTCAACGTGATGTATTAATTTAACTCCTGAGCCTTTGATGAATTTATGATTTTTTTCATTTAAATGAATAGCAAACTTGGAATTATCTGTCTTATTATTATATGCACGTATACGTTCCTTTAATCGCTGATTTAGCGATCTTCCAGTTTTTCCCATGTATTTGGCTGCTCAATCATTACAATTTAGTTCGTATACTCCACATTTTTGGAAAGGATCTATTTTGTCTTTAGGAGAAGAGAAATATGAGGATAATCTTTTTTCTATTTTAAATGCAGTGTTTAATTCTAGTTTTTTCTATTCTTAGAATTTCTTTATTATAGTTCTTTTCGTTTAATGAAAATTTCTTACTTTGAAAGACGGTAAATCATGCGAAATAGAAAAAATCTATAGGTCCAATAAAAATATATCGGCAGAACATTAAATAGCTCATGTATTGTCAGAAAAAGTACGCGAAAATAATCTCGTAATCATAAAAGCAGATAAGGGAAATACGACAGTAATTCTAGAAAGAAATAACTATAGAAAGAAGGTCTATGATTTCGTAAAAAAAAAAACACAGTTTTCCTTATATCAAAAATCCCGTGAATAAATTTGCAACCGAAGTCCGCGAGTTAATAAAAAACAGCATATTGATACCGAATAATAAAAAATACACTCTCCTTGAGATAAATCCGCTACCTTCTCAAATACATGGCCTACCAAAAATACACGAACCGGAAATTCCCATAAGACCAGTCCTTACATCATTAGCCCGATCTATAAACTTGCCCATTACTTGAACAATTTATTCAAAACCAGAATCTCATTTTCCCCAAAACACACGGTAAAAAAACTCTATAGCGTTAGTCAACAAAATTAAGAACATAGTAATTCCGGATAACGCGAAATTAATATCATTCGACATCAAAAATCTTTTCTCAAGTATCCCGCCTCTAGAAACAGACATTTTAGAACAGGTTATCTTTTAATCGAATCTAGCACCGCTAGAGAAACTAGATCTTTACAATTTGATGTCTATTTGTATAAAACATAATTATTTTCGATTTGATGGAAAATTCTGTTTACCGATGGGCTCCCCTCTCTCACCCCTTCCGGCAGATTTATTTATGGACAAATTAGAACAAGAAATTCTTGACCCAAACAATTCTCAACTAGCTCAACATATCATATACTGGTATCGGTAAGTAGATGACATTATATGCCTATGGTCTGGTACGATAAGACAAATAAATAATTTTTTAAAGGAAATAAATGAAATTTATCCCTAGATTAAATTCACAGTAGAACTGGAAGAAAAAAAAAACTTACACTTTTTAGATTTAGAAATCTCTGTAAAAAAAGAAACATCATGAATTTGGAATTTACCGGAAACCCACCCACACGGATGTCGTTATAAACAATGAAGCTAGGAGACCGATAGCACATAAAATCGCAGCCTTGAATTGTATGGTTTACCGTCTTTTGAATGTACCATTAAATGAAAAGAACTATAATAAAGAAATAGAAATAATATGTTCCATAGCAAAAAATAGCGGGTACAATAAACACTATCAATCATATTTTAAAAAAACAAACACAATAAAAGACAATTAACTAAATATCTATTAAGCCACTCCCGAAGATAGGCCCATCCCGAAATATTATGTTTTGATTCCATATTACAGTCCTATATCCACCGAAGTCGGAAATAAATTGAAAAAATAGGATTAAGCCCAGCATTTAAAATAGAAAAAACATTATCCTCATATTTCTCTTCTCCTAAAGACAAAATAGATCCTTTCCAAAAAAGTGGAGTATACGAACTAAATTGTAATGATTGTAATGATGATAAGGAACATATACGTGCTTATAATAATATGACGGATAATTCCAAGTTTGCTATTCATTTAAATGAAAAAAATCATAAATTCATCAAAGACTCAGGAATTAAATTAATACATTACGTTGAAAACAGCCTCAAATTAAATATATATGATGTACTTGAAATAATAAAATCCTTCAAATCCATTCCAGATTTTTGCTTAAATGACCAAATAAATATCTCCAATAGTCCAATCTTAAATTTATTCCCATCTATAACAGAAAAAACAATTACTCACCGGCATTACTGGATAAACCCCGACCCTTAAACCGTTTACCTATAAACATCCTACCTACCTTTCGTTCATTGTTAGTTCAGTGCGAGAAGAAACCAGTACAAACTTTTCTGTTGGTATAATCCATTTAAACCTTGGTGAATGCCAACATGTATTTGATTTCTTGTCTTAATTAAATTCATAATTCATAAATGTTTTATAATACTGTTTTATATTACATCTAATTTAATATGTATAATAATACCAACCTTTATTTTGAATTGCTTATTTTTGAATCTTTTGTGTGTTTTTAGAACGGAAGATAAATGTATAACATTGGAAACTAGTTTTCAATAAAACAAATTTATAGAAGTGGCAAATAATTTTTCAAACCCTAAAAATACTGTTTGTACATTTGCCTTACACTAGTTTAATAACTGCACATCAAAATGTTGAACCGATTACATTACCTTCCTTACCTATGTGGTAAGGAAAGGAAAGAAAAATATTTACAGTGGAAAAAGTTTTTTGCTAAAATATTTATTTGAATAAATATCCAAAGTAATTACCAGCTACTTAATGTTTCTTTGATGTACTGTCTTTTCATTTCGTATTTTTTTCGTTTCCTATTTGTATAATTATTACTTATTTCTACTTTTTAGATCTTGTTCTTGTTAAAAAATATTATAAATAGTGTTATACAAAACAACGATCCATTTTCTTTTATATTGAATCAGTTTTAAACAATGCAAGAGAACATAAGTCAATCTAAATCACCATTAATTCTTTATTTAATTTATCTCATTCGGGGATTTATTGCTAATTTAATAGAATAATATTATTAAGAAGAATAAAGGATGATTGAGAGTTAGGAGAAGGTTAGGGAAGAGGAGTGTCGGGAGGGGGATCAGGGTAATTAGGCGGGCTGAATTAGGGATGATGAGCTAACATTAGGGCCCGCCGCCAGGTGCCGCCACTGCAGCTGTCGCCCCCCTCCTGTAAAGCTTTCAGATTTGCCGACTGTTAGTATGTTTGCTAAAAGGTTTCAGGAAAATGTACAGGGATGAGATTTTATCCCCACTGAGCTAACTAACACATAATAAATATCTGCTGGATTTATCTCTCGTTTCAAAGCTTTTTTATGACCACAAAAATACTGTTGATATAGATTTAAACTGTCATTGAATGCTTATTCCATTCTTGCAGAAAAAAAAAACTTTTACATTGTTTTAATTTAAAGTGCGTGTGGGAAAGAGTGATGCGTGCGTGCATGTATGTGTGTATTTAAATCTTAATTTTATGCGTTCAGTATTTTTTAAAATTAAACCCAGGTACTTAGCGGGAGTGGAATAGCCTAATGTGTTAGTCCAGTTAGTAGTAGTACTACTTTATGTTAAGTTTGACTTCGTCACTATTATATTATCATCGTATCCACTTGTCATTTTTTAAATAATAGTTATTAATAGATGTGTAATATTTTTTTTTTGGTTTAATGATTCAGGTAAAATTTAAGTAAATTGAATATTTATGTAAACCAAAATAATTGATTGAGGGTCAGTAAGGTGCAGTCGGGTTTACAGGATGCAGGTACATAGAGTACACAGCTACATAAACAGGGACGAATCTGTTAAAAAAAAAATCATTTTATTATGGAATAAAATTATTACTTATTACAATGTAGCCAAATAATTTACGTTTAGATTATTAAATATTTATAAATGTATATTTCTTATCATTACTTTTATCCATCGCTACATTTTTTAATTTAATCTTCTTAGATAGTGGAGATATATGTATATTTATTTTCACTGTAAGCTTTTTTAATGATAAATTTGATTAGTTGTATGACCCTTTCTCCCACTGGTCATTGTTTCAATATGTGTCAATAATAGTTTTTTTTTTTCATATGATTTTATTTTTATTAATATTTTCATACGGGAACTATATATTTATACGAAAATACAATATATAATTGATTTCTTAACTTATACTACAGATCAATTGGGCCCTTAAGCTACCCATTCACGGTCCAACCAGAAAGATGTCGGCAATTTGTCCTGACGCTATGGCGTCATTGGAAAAAAGGAAAAAGAAAATTTGGAGAGAGGGGATGTTTATTAACCGAATCAATTTATGCGATTTGAAAATGTTAAATGAAATAGATAGGAAGGATTATAACAAATCAACTTAAGAATGGATAGCAAAATCATCTCTCTAGTATGAGATAAGGATAAATGATAATAAATATAGTTAAGGTTTATATGTGTCTTGCAGGTTTTTATTTACAAGGTTTATACATTTTCATGTTACTTTAATTGAATATAACTTCAATTAGTTATACCAGTTGAAAGATCGGTTCAAGTTAATGATTACAAGCAAACTTAAAAAAAAACAAGATAAATAAGGGATGAACATTTCATTAACAAAAATATGATCCAAAATTATTAGTTCAATATTGACAGCATTCAAGTTTAATCATATTATTCATTTAATATTTTAATTCAGCCCCAACAATAGAACGTCACAGTGACGTTATAATTAGAGATTTTGGACATTAGAACATCTTTTTATTACTTTATTACACTCCATGTTAGAGAAATACCTGTAAAATAAAGTAATTAAAAAAAACTGTAGATGTGTTTTCAAACCATTTTTTTTCTAATCATTCTAATTATTAGTTTCTAATTAGATAAAAATGAGGAACGGATTTTGTAGCATATAAAAAAAAAACCTAAACATTCTAACCACAAACACAAAAAACTTAAACATTCTAACCATAAAAAAAAGAGTAAAAAAACAATCTAGAGAAGAAAAAACCGAACCTGACAGTTATTGACTAACATGTAGTAAACAAATATTGGTAACAATCAATGACGTAATAATGACGTTTTAGTAAACAAGTTGAGTTTGTAGGACGGAGAAATGCTGGTTGGCCGATCGGAGAACTCTTCAAACATCCTACACGCCCTATGTAGTCCTACACCCCCACTCACAGCCCAATGGTAGTCCAAAATCTAGTGTAGTCCTACAAAGTAGTCTTGTACGGATACCGAATGGATTGAGAAGCCAAAGAGGAATGTCAACTGACAAAGAGGAATTGATGTTAAGGAGCAAGTAGGCTAACCCCGCCTGTCAGTCCGGTCGTGGTGGCTGGGTACGTCAGCATGGCTCCCTTTATTCCAGGGGCATTAATTGAGTACACATTTATTCATCGACGAATAAGAAATATAGTTTTTGTTATTTATTCGAAATATTTTTGTCATCTTATGTTACATTCTTCTATTTCTACTCCTTATTTGTCTGTACTATATTCTCCCATTTGTCGATCATCTATAGTACAATTTCGTCATATTAATTATTATATAATGCTATAACAATATTTTTATAGGGATATCTAATTACACCTCTTCCTTCCCAGTTATTCTTTATTTACAATACTTATGCTCCTTATTTCTGTTCGTCAGAGGTTAATTGTCTTAAGTCTAATTTTGCTGAATTTGATTTTACTATCGTATTTTCTAGTATTCTGGCCATATTTTCCGAGTATGAGTATCGTAAGTAAACTAATAGGATAATAAAATAGGAAACATTTCAAATTTAAAGATTGACCATTGTCCACAACAAGAAATACAGAGTGGTCTATCTCTGAGGTACAGTTTTAAGATTTTGAATAATGAAAGAATATTTGAACTGTTCAAAATTTACGGGTTCTTGATTTTTTTTTTTTATTTAATGTGTTGACCAACTTGTTTTGGACCGTATCATACTTTCTCGATTTAGGTTTTGGTGTTGTATTGCTCAAAGTCGTAATTGTTTCTTCCAAGATGGTAACAACCCATTGCATCCTGTAGGACACTACCACTAACCGCTTGAATACTACTATTACAGAACACCCTCACGGATTGGGGAGAGCTGGGGGCTGTAGCTGTAGATAAGGTGGGGCGGTACAGGTGGTCCCCTGGGGAGCCGCCGCTAATCTTCCCGGCCACTGCCATTCCCCGCCGCCCTCCTTACGTCTTATTTTTCTTTTATTACACCTTCTTGTCCAATCTCCTGTCCCTACTGCAATTTACAATTCTCGCTGTTGATTACTTTTTTACATTTCATTGTTTTTGTAGGCAATCTATGGCAGATTGTTTCTCCTTTCTATGGCCGTTATTTATAAAAAATATCTGGTGTGTTGTTCGCTCACACAATTTTCCTCACCGCCTTTGAGTGTTAAATAAACTTGTTTTTTTGCTGTATCTTTTGCTTTGATTGGTTTGATAAAGTTTTTATTTTTATTTTACCTTTGTACAACTTTTTATAATTTTGCATATGAGGATCTGAAATTATCCGGAAAATGTATATTTTTTTTAAGTTCGATAAACTAAAAAAAGGAAATGAGAACATGCACGAATGTTTTGCTTTATAGAAAATTTAACTGCCTTTCAAACGTTTATTATATTATCCCCAAAAAATTTTTTTGAATAATTTGAAAATAAACTTTATGAATAAATTGAAAATTTTCTCCTATTCATAATTTGTTTTCCTGTTTTTTCTTGGAGATGGACTATATAAAAAAATTAAATGTGCTTTAATGAAAAGTTATTAGTCATGCTTCATCAATATCGTTAGAAGCGTTATGGCGCTACAGTTGTTAGAAAGAAGAACACATTTTGGCTATTGCCCACGGGAAGTCCGAGACATTGGAGGAAAAAACCTTACGAAAAAAAACAGCACATCGAAATAATTTCGACCCGATAGGCATACCTTTCTTTCTTTCCTCAGATTGTAAGACAAGTAAAATGGGACAATTACTCTATAGTAGAGGGTTTATATATCCTTAGAAGTGTGAAATAGCATTAAATTGGATGTCGTATAATTATTTAAGGAAATCATTAATTATAATTCAATATGGTACTGTACTGTATGCTTGAGATAGTGTTCCTTATGCAAGATAAGGTTTATATCGACAGTATACCTGCAAAACCCTGTAAGTGCTACTACTAATATTTTGTTCTTTTATATATATATATATATATATATATATATATATATATATATATATATATATATATATATACATATATATATATATATATATATATATATATATATATATATATATATATATATATATATATATATCCCAAAACTAAAAATAGTTGGTCGATTTTGATGCGGTTTTCACTATCATTTAGAGTATTTCTTCAAGAGGTTTATATGATTTAATTTTTCGATATGCTTCACTTAAGGGAAGAAATGGGAGAAAATTATTTTTAAAAAAGAAGGTAATTTTATAATCACTGTCATGACAACTTCATACATGTGGAAGCAAATTCACTACAAAAACGTTTAAAATGAGTGATATTATTGCGTGAAAGCGTCATTTGTTAATAAAATGGGAGATAAAGGAAAAAGGCGCTCTATTGCCGTTTTGACAAATTTATTATCATTTTTATCCTGTTCTTAGAAAATGTCTAAATGAAATGATACAAATTCTAAACGATGCAGTCGATGAACGAAAAAAATTTTCACCCCTTTGGTCCTGAAAATTTTACTAAAAATGTTTGTTGGTAACAGTGGTATATTGTAAGATGGTAGTGTGGTAGTTGGGCACACTCTTACAATAAATATATTCGCATAAATACACACAGGGGTAAAATACATAATCATAAAAGAAGAGAGTATTAATACACGGGGGGCAGTGGCCGATGGGGGCTGGATATTAACGGCCTTGTGCCTTATCGTGGTGGAGTTATTCAAGGGGAGACTTTTTCCGGTAGAGGTAAATATCGCTGAGAGGATTTGCTCGCCACTGAATTTTTTTTACGAGGCCGATAAAGGTGATGTAATGGGAGGAGATAGCGCCAGCATTCTCTCTCTGTCTCTCTCTCTCTCTCTCTCTCTCTCTCTCTCTCTCTCGTTTAATGGACCAGCGGGCGCCGACAACGCACGTCTCACCGTCGCTATCTATAACCGCGGTGTCTGTTACCTCATTGTGGCAGCAGGCTTCAGATAAGTGATTGAGCACTTTTGGATTATTTTGCATTATCCACTTTTGGAATATTATTGAAAAAAAAAAAAATTGTTTTAGGGGGCCATCTCATCGAGATAAAACAAATTATCATTAAAAATGTTGATTTTTAATACCTATTTGATGGGGGAAAATCTTTAGATTTGAAACAAACTAAATAATTTTTAGGTATAGCGCGTTAATTGTCAAAAAATATTTGTTTTTGAGAAGTAGATACATTAACTTTTGATAGAAAACTCCTCAATTAGTGTCTGTTCCTATATTCGTCCTTTAGGTGCGAAATATTTATGAATATTTTTAAAATATATTCCTATGTCGTAGCTACGAGAATGTTTCGTAAGGGTGTCGTTTCCTGGGATTGTTTCTGAATTTTTAAACTCATCCTGAGCCGAGACTATTCCCATCACTGAAGTAAATTTTTTTTTTAACCTAAAATAATTTAAGATACATGCGATCTTAAATTTTATTTTAAATCTTTGTTATGACAATAACCTTCCAAAATTTAACCAAATAGAAAACGACGGTCGTGTGTTTTCCGTGAATGCATTGCCATTATTTATGTATACTTTTTTTTATTGGAGAGTATTTCTTCTTCTTTCATAAATACGATGAAGTCCTTTGGATTTATTTGTTTTATTTGAGACGGAAAATTTTCTTATTGACAGGATCAGGAAGAAATTTTTTTTTTTCGAATTATGATTTTTTAAAAGCCGTTCACTTGGACAAGCTAGGTCCCCTCCGCGGTAGATGCGCTAGTTCCGTCTCTGACGCGCTCGGACCCTTCCAGTTTTTAGCGAGTGGATGGAAGTATCCAACGAACTGTCGATAATTTGATTATTAACGCTTCTTTTTTGAGAATTTTATTTTTGGTGTTACCTCTGCAGCGATTTCTTTAAATTTTTTAAACACGTTAAATTAACGTTGCGAGAATCAGGATTAAAATACTATAAATTTGAGTTGCCAATAAATTATATTCATTGATTCCAAAGCAATTTGTTTGAATGTTTTTTTTTTTTTTATAAATACTGATTTTAAATATATATATATATATATTTATATATATATTTTATATATATAAATATATATATTTAAAATCAGTATTTATATTTGATATATATATAAATATATATAATATATATATAATATATATAATATAATATAATATAATATATATATATATATATATATATATATATATATATATATATATATTTAAAATCAGTATTTATAAAAAAAAACATTCAAACAAATTGCTTTGGAATCTATGAATATAATTTATTGGCAACTCAAATTTATAGTATTTTAATCCTGATTCTCGCAACGCTAATTTAACGTGTTTAAAAAATTTAAATATATATTAAATATAATATTAAATATATATATATATATGTAAAAAACAAAAAATATTCTATAGTTAAGAACTAGAGATAAGTAATAAAACTAGAGATAAGTAATAAAAAATACTCTCTAGTTAAGAACTAGAGAATAGGGGGGAGGGAGGAAATCTATGCATAAGTAATATTTTTAATTTGCATATAGTTCAGACCCTGTATCGTTGATATCTATATCTTTGACTCAGTAATTT
The DNA here is from genome assembly GCA_948150685.1 of Rhaphigaster nebulosa. Classification (NCBI taxonomy): domain Eukaryota; kingdom Metazoa; phylum Arthropoda; class Insecta; order Hemiptera; family Pentatomidae; genus Rhaphigaster; species Rhaphigaster nebulosa. The sequence continues at coordinate 174,288,358 of OX411308.1, read as the reverse complement.
AGGTGTTATTGATTTCTGCTATTGTGAATTTGTATGCATGATTCCTTGCTGCTTTTTTTTAAATAAATAAATTGCTTAATAAATAATTATAAGTTAATCATAATAATTCAAATGTTTTTTGAAAAAATATTTTTTTTTAATAATTAAATTTTTTTAATAATATTTATATAATTAGATAATCTTTGAACTTTAGGTACTCATAAATTGGAAGTAAGATAAGCAAAAAAAAAATATTAAATCGTTAATTTTAGAATGGTCACAAGTTGAACATTATAATCGTGGACTTGTGACATTTCTGAAATAAACGATTTAATTGCCATTTCCACCTGTCGTTCGTTGTTGGAAGGCTATTAAAAGTGTTCAAACATTTTTTGATTTAATTATGGGGCCAGTAAAGTGCTTGTCAGTTCCAAATATTTGTTGCTGATCAGTCTACATTGCTCCAGTGCATTTATAGAGGTTTTTTTTGTATTGGGTCATGGTTTGTTAATAGATACCCCTTGTATTATTAACCTGAGATTATAACATTCCTAATCTTTGGATGACTTTTGCTTGAATTAATTTGTCCAAACTCATTAGAATGGATGCAATATTATTGAGAAACAAACAGTAGTAAAGTTTTCATTACTACAAAAAATTGGTTCCAGAATCCAATAATTGAAATCTAGAACTTATTAATTAAATTTTTTATAATTTTCTGGCTATTTTTTTTATTTATCATTTATTATTTGAAAAAAACGTTTAATTTTATGAGATTTTTAAGTTATATAGGCTGATAACACATAAAAGGAAATAGAGCGTATTATTTTTAAGGTCGATAAACTTTAATAATAGTAAAGGAATTTTCTGCAGCAAGTCACTAACTGAAAAAAACGACAGAGGGTGAATGCAGGCTATTGTGCTAGCTCTGCTTTCTCTATTCCACTTTCGCCTTCCTGCACTGCAAAAAAATACACCCCATTAATATAAAAAGGATAGGGAATTTATTTTATTATTTTCTATTATGTAATGAAATTATAATATCCTTCTACTTTATAAATCATTAAAAAACCGTTTTTATATTATTTAGAGATTGATAAATTATTTGCCACTTCTATAAATTTGTTTCATTGAAAACTAATTTCGAATATTATACATTCATCTTCAGTTCTAAAAACACAAAAAAATTAATAATAAGCAATTCAAAATATAGTTTGGTATTATTGTACATATTAAATTAATTAATATAAATCAGTATTATAAAATATTTATGAATTATGAATTTAATTAAGACAAGAAATCAAATACATGTTGGTACTCAACAAAATTTAAATGGATTATATCAAACAGAAAAGTTTATAATGGTTGCTTCTCGCATTGAGCTAACAATGAACGAAAGGTAGGTATGATGTTTTTAGGTAAACGGTTTAAGGGTCAGGGTTTTTCCAGTAATGCCGGTGAGTAATTGGTTTTTCTGTTATAGATAGGAATAAATTTGATGGATTTTATTATTTCAAGTGCTTCATATATATTTAATTTCAACCAGCTTTCAACGTGATATATCAATTCAATTCCTGAGTCTTTGATGAATTTATGTTTTTTTTTTCATTTAAATTAATTGCAAAGTTGGAATTACCTGATATGTACGTAAATGTTCCTTTAATCTCTGATTTAGCGATCTTCCAGTTTTCCCTGTGTATTTTGCTGCACAATCATTACAATTTAGTTCGTATACTGCTTTTTTGGAAATGGTCTATTTTGTCTTTAGGAGAAGAGAAATATGAGGGAGGATAGGTTTTTTCTATTTTAAATGCAGAGCTTAATCCTAGTTTTTTCAATTCATTTCCGACTTTGATGGGTATAGGGCCGTAATATGAAATCAAAACATAATGTTTCGGGATGGGCCTATTTTCGGGGGTCGTTGAATAGATATCGTTAGTGGTCTTTATTTGTATTTGTTTTTTAAAAATATGATTGATAGTGGTTTTGTTGTACCCTTTATTTTTTGCTATGGAATATGTTATTTCTATTTCATTATTATAGTTCTTTTTATTTAATGGTACGTTCAAAATACGGTAAATTATGCTATTAAAGGCTGCGAGTTTATATGCTATAGGTCTCCTAGCTTCATTGTTTATAATGACATCCATGTGGGTTTCCGGTAAATTCCAAATTCATGATGTTTGTTTTTTACTGAGATTTCTAAATCTAAAAAGTTTATGGTTTTGTTTATGCATTTGATTTCTTGTCCTAATTAAATTAATAATTCATATATGTTTTCTAATACTGATTTATATTAATCTAATTTAATATGTACAATAATACCAACCTATATTTTGAATTGCTTATTTTTGAATTTTTTGTGTTCTTAGAACTGAAGATGAATGTATAATATTCGATTCTAGTTTTCAATAAAACAAATTTATAGAAGTGGCAAATAATTTATCAATCCCTAATTAGATTGATCCTTCTATACCATCACGCGGATGTCAACTGTTTATATTATTTGATGATTTCTTGTCTATTTATTTTTTAATAGTGTAATGGGTCTTCTAGTGGTGCTAAAATCAGTTTGGTGTTATTTGCGTGACCGATTTTCAGATTTGATGGCTCAAATTACTCAGCGAGATTTCGTGAATGTGTTGAAACTATTGAGCTCAAAATACGAAATAAAAAAAAATTGTTTAGGTATTCTTGACTGTTTTTTGTATATTCCATATCCTATATAACTTTTTGATCAACGCAATACAATGTAAAATTCCTATACTTAAAAACTAAAAATAAATAACTTAATTTTTAAAAACAAACCCCACTACGGAAATAAACCTATTCGTCCTAAGGGACTGAATGTATTTACATATCTACTTCTGGACATTAGTGACTTATTTGTGAAGTTGACGTCTATGAATATTGAAACTGGGTGCAGTAGTAGAGTGCACGTTCCATTGCACGCTACGTCTCTTTGCAAGTGCATTCGGTCTCATGCATCTCTGCATATCGGCATTCAGAAAACTCCTTGCATGTGCGCGTGTAAATATACAGAAAGTAAAATATCTTAAGGGGGTAGATTGTCGGGGGGTGCGGTCAAAAAGTAACACTAATAAGTAAACTTATAATTTGTGCCAACGTTTCGGCCTAAGTCTCAGGACTAAAAGAAAAAAAAACAAAAATAACGACAATGAAAAACGACAGAGGCAGTACCAGTAACAAAAAGTCTGGTATTGCGACGTGGTTGTGGGTTGTTATCATGTTGTTGGCCCCGTGTGCATGGATTCATATTGGAGTAAGTTTTGGTTGACCGTAGATGTATATCTTAAGGGAGAAGTTGGTCAGGGGGTGCGGTCAAAGAGTAAGACTAATAAGTAAACTTATATCATTTGTGCCAACGTTTCGGCCTAAGTTTTAGGCCATCTTCACTCCTCCAATGTCTTTGAGTTGATATGCAAGTACATTCTGCCCCTTAGGATTGGATTAGGTTATGAGATAAAATTATTTCCGAAGTTATTTATTTTTTTAATTAAATTATTTTTTATTGATTAGTGAATTTATTTTAAACAGTTTTTATATATTTTTTTATGAATCTAGCCAGTAGCTAATTAGTCCTATTTAATTGTTAAAAAGTACTTATACGGTTAGTAAAGTTTATCAATAATAATATAACTAATTATTTCAATTTATTTGAGGCAAACCCTTCTCGGCTTTTTGGTTGAGGTTTCGGGTCGACCAAGCGGTCCTCGCAAACCGCAGTCTGACCGCTTTTACGCAACCCGTCACTTGCTGAAATATTAATAAACATGTCTGCCTCATTTTTTTTATTTAATATTATTTCAAGTATTATATTATTAACAACTATTACCAATAGTGACATTCCTTAAATTTTATTCTTCTTATTTTACATGTACTTTCCACTTATCCAAAAATATGTCCATGTTTCGGGGTTGTTTCCCCATCTTCAGGATTAATTTCTAAAAAATTAACAATATAATTAAATAAAAACCATGTTGCATCAACATATCAACATTAATAATGACATTTTTTTATTATATAACAACATACTTATATATTTATGTACACATTTATTTTCCATAGATACTCCACATTACATTAATAATTATTTTGCCTTTTAGTCAACATAATACATAGTTTAATAAGATCATTTCATAACTAATCAAACAAGTATGAGTTAATAAACTCTTTTGTAACATTTTGGACAAATACAGTATTCTGTATACAATATTATGCTGACTAAAAGATAAAATTATTATTAATGTAATGTAGAGTATTAGTGGATAATAAATATATGTGACTATTAATGTGATAAGTTGATGCAATATGTTTTTTTTTTTTAAATTATTATATTGTTAATTTTTAGAAAGTAATCCTAAGGATGGGAAAACAACACTGAAACGTGAATATAGTTGTGGATAAGTGGAAAATACATGTAATATAAGAAGAATTACATTTATGAAATGTCACTATTTCTAATTGTTGTTAATAAGTATTAAGATTCCTAAAGTGCTTTGATAGAAAAAGTATTATATTATTTTATTAGAGAAGGTTTCGTAATAAATAATAATAAACTAGCAATGGAAGAAGAAAGGTGTGTATCTCCAATAGTCCAATCTTAAATTTATTCCCATCTATAACAGAAAAAAAAAATTACTCACCAGAATTACTGGAAAAAACCCGACCCAAAAATCGTTTACCTATAAACACCCCATTTTTCTTATTTTTGAATTCTTGTGTTTTTTTTAGAACTGAAAATGAACGTATAACATTCAAAAGTAGTTTTCAATAAAAACAAAATAATAGAAGTGGCAAGTAATTTATCAATCAATTATTAGATTGATCCTTCTAATCTATCAAGAGATGTCAACTGACCAATCAGATTGATCCTTCTATACCATCAAGGGGATGTCAACTGACCAATTAGATTGATCCTTCTATGCCATCAAGGGGATGTCAACTGACTATTTACTTCTTTTAAAATTTCTAATTTTGTTTTTAGATCAATAGATACCTAGATAACTGTTTTTATTTTTTGAGGTCATAGTTCTCGATAAAAAAAAAAACAATAACCGCTATTATTTTTTAAATAAAATTTAATGAATGGAACGTTTTTTTTGTTATATGAAAACGGATGTTTCATGTAAAGAACACTCTTGAAAGTGAATGCAATGGAAGAAGAAGAGGTCAGAGCAGTATCCGTCGCAGGCGAATGGTCACCAAGAATTGTTTATAAAATATTCCTGCCTAGAATAAGTTGGTGTTAGCCAAAAAAAATTCACCATACCGTTACCTAAAATAGTTTGAGATTCGTGTTAAACTATTGGGATATCTTCACAAATATAGTGTGATACGAATAATACGAAATAGTGTTTCGCTTTAAACTAGTTCGTGATAACGAGGGATTACTGTATTAATTCTTTCCAAATATTTCTTGATCCCTTGAATCCAGCTTGTTCTCAAGTTTTACTATTACTATTTCCTTAAATTTTTTTTACGTAAGATAGGTCTGAACTCCTTACCGCGAACTTTCTTCTGAAAGTTACTGAAATTAATTTTTTAACAATTTAAAAAAAAAAATCATTAATAGTAAAATTATCAAAAGTCTTCATCTCAAAATGAAAAATATGAAATCATTCCTTTAATATAACATTTAGAGCCTATTCAAGAAAATTTTAAATACAGTATTTAAAATAATATTATTGATAAAAAAACATCTTCAATTTTATTGATAATACTTAACAGTTAAGTTCGTAGAAGCAGGTGATTATGAGTAAATAAATACTTGAGTCATTGTTAATTTGTTTTTATTATGTTCACTCCTTTTTGTTTCAGTTTTGGATACTTGAGTTTTGTATGCTGTGTGTTTATTTCTATAATGTATTTTTTTTACTTTTGCTTGGCAATTCATTAAATTTACTTCGCAGTATATATATATATATATATATATATATATATATATATATATATAGAATGTGAGTTTTATATATAATATTTGTTAATATAATATTATTAATAACTTTCCACTGTAGATATAATTGTGTATGAGAGAACGACTAGTGCTAAAAAATCGGATTGATAAATCGTGGAGCTATCTGAAGGGTTTTAAGTCCATAATTCATAGGCTCTTGTATCAGAAATAGTAAACTCCCCAATGTTTTTATAATTCAAGAGCAATAAAATAGGAATACTTCGTAAAATTTCATAATAAAACTGTTTTATTATTAGGTCAGGTCATGACTGAAAAGGAAATAGCTGTAATATATTCTATTCTTTAGCAAATCCCCTCTTATCCCACTCACTGATAATAAAACCTTTAAATACAATTCGAGAGATTTAAACCTGAGATTTACACTGAATATGTGAATATAAAATGAATTGAACTGGCTGGAATCTTCTGTTGGTATTAAGCAAATTTCATTTTTTTTTTTTTTTTTTTGTTTAAGGTTCTTATATCTTAGACAAGAATTTTTTATCCTATAGTCTAATGGCAATAGTAACTTGGTTCATTTTATTCGTAGTCTCAATAACCCAAAAAATTTCATCATATCGAGATCGTTTTTTGAAAAATGATTAAGCGCCAAACAAACAATCGAAATTTATATTCAATTTATCATTGCACGTGAACATCACTTCTATCGATTCTCGCTCAGCATATATCGAAATATAAAATTGGAAATGGCCAAAAAATCTTCTTTCGATGACGTGAGTGACCAAATACTGACGACTCTCAGTCGTCACTCAGTCTTTGACCAATTTTGTAAAAATAAAAATATAGATAGATAGATAGATAGATAAAAGAACTTTATTCTGGGACTAGGTCCCTTAAGAATAACAAGAAGGAGCCAATAAAACAGTATCATTATCTGGCCATAAGACTATAGAATATAGAACAATTAATTTTTACAATATCTTCTGTAAAATAAATAAGCAAATAAATAGGTTTTTTTATCGGAAAAATATAATTGATTTGAGCAAAACAAAAAAAAAAGAGAAAAAACAAGAAAAAAGTAAAAAAAACAAACAGAGAAAATGAAAAATATAAAAATAATGAATTGATTAGCAAAGTTTGTACATTAAAATCCATTATCCACTTCTGATCCAGATGTTAATCCTAAACTGAAATTTCGCAATTAGAGAGCATCATTTTGGAGAGAAAGAAGGTGTTGGAAAAGGAGGGATTTGAATGAGGATAGAGAAGAAGCATGGCGGATATTAGAAGGAAAGGAATTCCAAAGGGTAGAGGAGCGGGCGAGGAAGGAGCGTTCGAATGTTTTGGTTCTGTGGGAGGGAGTATGGAGGTCAGAAAGGCGAGATCTTGTTTCTAGTGCGTGGACCGAGGATTTGAATTGTAGGAGGCTGTAGATGTAGGAAGGATGGTGGGTGGTGATGGTTTGGTATAGAAAAGATCCGAGGAAATATTGTCTACGGTTGCAGGGGAAGAGCCACTCCGACTCGCCGTATAGGTGGGACACATGGGCCCGTCTCGAGGTGCCGAAGACAAATCTTAAAAAGCAGTTCATGATCCGCTTCAATCTGTCCTCGAGCACATTCGAGAGGCCCCCGTATACCACACATCCGTAGTCAAAGTGGGGAAAGATAATAGAGGACACAAGGAGTTTGCGGGTAGGTTGTGGGAGAAGATGTCGAGAACGATGGAATAATTTAAGGGTACTTATTGACCGTCGGGAAATTTGGGCAATGTGGGGTTTCCAGGAAAGGGTTTGGTCGATGGTAATACCCAAGTTTTTGATTGAGGAGCTGAACGTGATGGGGTGATCATTTAGGATTAGAGTAGGAAAGGTGTCATTGGATCTGTATTGTAATATATGTATTGTATATTGTAATATATTGTAATTATAAAAGTTTTGCCCCCTTAAAAAACTCCTACCGTCCACAATAAAGAATAAAATTAAAAAAAAAATCGATATATTGTTGTCGATTACATTTTCATGTTATTCGAGGAGAAAATGTTTTTTTTGTGTTTTCTGTAAAGTTTTCTAACAGACGTTAAGCCTTTTTCTTGAAGCGACATCGATATGAAACCTCTTAGCACCAATTCATTATATCGCTACCTTGGTTTGACAAGGTTCTAACTGCTCTAACCTTAATTTTAAGATAAACGAGTTTAGAAATTTAAAGTGATATAATGTTTTTTATTATAAATAAAATTTATCAATTTTCTGCCCATTACTTTTTACATGTTTTAAATTTACTTTTGCCGTTGGTTTAATAAAAAAAATATCATACCTCTGATTTTATATAAAGTATGTCGAAATGTAATCTTTCAAAAAAATAAAAATAATAATTAGAACGACTATTTCTCAACGGATCGCAGATAGAGTTAGTTTCTCTTGTGCGTTAGACAGAGGAGTGTTCGAATCATCGACAATCTCATTTTAATGAGGAATTGATAAATTATTTGCTTCTATAATTTTTTTTTTATTGAAAACAAAAATTGTTTTAATTTTTTTTTTTTTATTGAATGTTATACATTCATCTTCAGTTCTAAAAACACACAAAAAGTCAAAATATAGTTTGGTATTATTATACATGTTAAATTGAGTGTAATATAAATTAGTATTATAAAACATTTATGCATTTGATTTCTTGTCTTAATTAAATTCATAATTTATAAATGTTTTATAATACTAATTTATATTACATTTAATTTAATATGTATAATAATACCAAACTGTATTTTGAATTTTTGTGTGTTTTTAGAACTGAAGATGAATTTATAACATTCGAAACTAGTTTTCAATAAAAACAAAATTATAGAAGTGGCAAATAATTTATCAATCGCTGATTAGATTGATCCTTCTATACCATCATGCGGATGTCAACTAGTTTCATTTTAGCTAAAAATGTAACAACCCATGCTAGCGATATATCTAGACAGTGGATGTAAACGGCACTATGAAGACATGGCCGTGTTTTACAAAAGTTACATTAATACAATCAGCTTATTAGTTAGATTGTATGCATTGGCTTTGCATTTTGTACAAGGTTTGGTGAAACTGCCTTTCTGCACGAAATATAATTTATTGTGGGGTATAAAAAGATTAAGTGCTCTACTGAAAAATATATTAATATGACATAGTGCTATTTACCTCTGAGTTCCTGATATCTATATAATTAATAGCTTAGGTTCGTACGTATAGACAGACCTTCAACTCACGGGGGGAGCCTACGCCGGGAGGTTACGCTCAAGTGTGAAAAGTCTCCCTCTTCATAACTTCAGGCAGCTACTTTGCCACCATCTTGATTTATTTTTTATTTTTTTATTTTTGATTCGTTTTTATTATTTTGATCGCGTGCACTAATTTGTAAGTTGATTTTTATTGCAGTAACAGAAGATTTTTTTCGGCGCATGCGCTCTAATAGGTCCTCCCTTAAAAGTTAAAAAAAAAGCCCCTTATACACCGAATAATATAACTTTTTTTTTGCTCTCCTGAAAAGTATTGATTTTTACTTCATAAAAGCATGCATAATTTTACTTTATATTTAGAACAACGATATATGTATTCGTATAAATCTTGTATAATAAAATCTGATGGTTATATAAAAAAAATTATTAACTTCATTAGTTACTTTACTTTGGGTTTTAGAAGGTCGCTAACCTTAAAAATATTGGATATTACTATCTTTGTTGTCTTTGTATTCGATTATGTTTGTGCAGATATTGTTCTATGCAATCTGTTTTCAATTTTCTTTTTTCTGATAAGATGTGGTAAAGTCCTACTTACATTATGTTAAAAATCAATATTGAATAATTTCTAATTTATAGAGAAGTTAATATATTATAATAAATTAATTTGTGAATGACACTTTCCCTTTGATCTATAACTTTATATTAAAATAACAAAAACATTTTTATAACATTGGTTACGACGTTTCGAAGTATTCTTCACAGGATATTCTTCACAGGATATATGCTTTCTACAATACATCAACTATTAATGACACAGATATTAATAACTTAATTTACAATGTATTTAGTTACTATTTTAAATAATGCTTTATTACCTTTAAATTAGATGGTTCTCTCCCCAAGTCCCGACATCTGTATAATTGTATACAGACTGGCAGGCCAAGGCTCCTGTATGCAGACTTGATTGAGAGAATTGGCACAGAGAGAGGATGCACCATGCCGGAGATGAGAAGGCTTGCACAGGACAGGGACCGTTGGACGAGACGGTCAGAGGCACTTACTCCACGCTTATCAGCACTGAGGAGATAGTGAGACAAGAAGAAGAAATTCTATAAAATGATTTATGTACCGCAATTTACTGAAAAAATAAAAAAGACATTGGTGGAGTATGACCATACAAACTTACAACTAGGAACTTACAATCTTAACAAACTGGAAAAAGATTTAAGCAAAATGAAAGATGAAATAAAAATGATTGACAGAAAAAATGTAGTTTATAAAATAGATTGTGGCAACTGTGAGATGACCTATATAGGAAAAACCTCGAAAAAGTTACAGACAAGAATTAAGCAGCACATCAGTAATTGTAAAAACAGTAAAAATAAAAATATTACACCTCTGGCCCTTCATAGAATAATTAGCAACCACAGATTTAATTTTGATAATCCCGAAATATTAGAAACCGAAAAAAATTCAAAAAATAGAAAAACATTGGAAGCAATACACATTGCTAAAAACATAAATAAGGTAGTTAATTTCAAAATAGATGCGGTTAATTTAAAAAGCCACTACGCGGACATAATTAATAACTATATATAAAATAATTTATGATTTAAAATTTAACAAAAGGCATTTTGATTTAAATATATAGAATATAATAGTAACAATAATTGTAAAACAAAAATAATAAATGCGAAGAGAATGGGTGGGGAGGCATATGACAACAGGGATTGGGACAAAGTTCATTTCCAATGATATTACAGAGTATGTGACAAATATGGAAAAGGAAAGTTACTCCCCAAATAATTTTTTATAATGAAACCAGCTAGGATTGACGAAATAAATTATACAGTTTCGGGACTTAGGGAGAGAATCATCTAATTTAAAGGTAATAAAACATTATTTAAAATAGTAACTAAATATATTGTAAATTAAGGTATTGATATTTATGTATTTAATGGTTGATGTATTGTAGAAAGCATATATCCTGATGACGAAGAAGTACTTCGAAACGTCGTAACCAATGCTATAAAAACTTTTTTTTTTAAATATAAAGTTATGGGTCAAAGAGAAAGTGTCATTCACAAATTAATTTATTGTTAAAAATTAAGTTTTTTTTTTTCATAAAACGTGGATTGCAAATAACAGAGATATTCCTATTTATAAAAACAAAAAATAAATTAAGAATATTAAATGGAAATTGTCTGTATTAATTGAAATACCGTCTATAACGATTAAGAGCGAGACTGAGATGCATTTAATCCTTACAGAGTCGATTAATCGAAGCAACTCAATTACTTTTGGCGTGGGGCGGGGGCAGAGTATTAGAGGAGTCGGAGTTGCTCTGATATCGATTGGGCCTCATCAAGTTAATGATTTATATCGATAGTACTCTCGTCTCCTAAGCTCTTTTGATTTAGTGCTACTGCTTAATGTCCCTCTCTACTAGATCTTATTTATTTTGTTTTGGAGTGTTATAAATGTGTGGATAATATACTCGGCTCTGGGGAAGGGGTAGATTTTTTTATATAGTTGATGAATGAATTAATTTGTATGTTTAATTTTATATATATTTTTATTATGTACCTCGACAAGGAGGTAGTGCAGCCAGTATTTCGTTTCGGGGAGGTCCATACTGAGATTTCCGGTGCCCCTCTCTATATATAATTTTTTCCATGCCAAGGTATATTATTTATGAAATAGCATTCAGTAGGTTTATACAATTTTCATTTAGTGGCAAGAATAAGTAGAAGTATTTGGTAATTTCAGGTGGGTGGTCCCGTCCCTCTCGGACCCCCCTTTGGCTACGCCACTGCCACAACGCTTCCCCGTCGTGTAATTTACCGCCCAACCCTTTGATGTCCTTGGCCAAGAGGGGGGCACGAAAGTGCAACAGGAACTAGCGAGCGGGCAATATTATCTCAAGTCACGGAACCCACGGGAAAAGATCTCAATCTAAAATACTCAATTAGCATCGAGTTGTTTTCCTGTATCCTCTTTTTTTTCAATTTCTACTTTGTTTCCTCTCTCGCAGTGTCGTTGTTGTTGGTGGTGTTGTTTGTTGATTCGGCAATTCATCTCCGAGTCCAGGTCAAGTTCGTCAAGATAGTTCAGTTTTCAATATTTTTGAGTATCAGAACTTTATCTTAATTCTAATCAGAGCTATCCCATGTACAATTAATGGTATTTAAATGTACTCTTAATAGTAATGGTATTTAATGTACAATTAATGGTATTTAAATACTAAATAAATGTATTTACTCAACATAAATACTTTTATTCAAGTTAGAGTATATATTAATTGATATTTTTACAGATACAAATACAGTTAAACTTCGACTAATCGTCACCGCCGGGACCAGAGCAGGGACGTGACGGATAAGCGAATAGACAGAAATACTATTAGAAAAATACGTTGGCCTATTAATAGCAATCAATTGACTCAAACATTAGTATATTTGATTTGATGTTTGATTTAGTATCAATTGACAATACTTTCTTGCACGAAATAAAGGAAGTATTGTAATCGCGAAAATTTTCGGTTTTCAGATTTCAACGGAAATATCCATTTTGACCATCCCTGAATCCATTTTGACTAGTTTAGTAGTAGTTTCGTAATTATTTTTCTATTTTATTTAAATATTTTCCTTTGTAAAACTCAACCATCGTTTTTTGGGTTCTAATGTACTGACGGTTAACAGAAACTGACGGATAAACGAGTGACTGACGGTTCATCTAAGTTTTACTATACTTATAATTATATTTGTATTTGTAATTATTGAATACATTTATATAAAGTGAAAATATCTGATTTTTCCACCCACCCCACGAGTTTCTTTACCTCTTTGGGTGAAAGTACAAAATATATTTATTTTTTTGTATCTTCGCTAATATTGGACCGATTAAGATTTGTTTTTATGTGAAGCTTTGTAGACAATTAAATTATCTTTCAAATGAGCATCTTGTTTGTTCTGTGAGATGTATAGTTATTGGGTAATAAATAACTAAACAAAGATGAACCGATTTCCAAAGCAACATTTACAGAATACTTTATAAAACATGTGTATAAAGTTCAATTCGCTATATCTTTGCTAATATTGGTTTATGAAATAAAGTTTATAATATTGGTTAAACTTTAGATGATTCTTTTTATTTTTTAGGAATTTAATTAGATTGGAAATATACATGGCAAAACCTTTTGCGCTATAATTTATAGAAAAACATGTTTTTACGGATATTGCACAAAGGGAGGTGTATTTAGTACAAGGCATTAGGGTCCGAAACCTTACACAATAAATAAAAAATTGGTACATTCGTTTAAGTTATAATCGTGCCACAGACACACGGACACACAGACAGACCTATGGTCAAAAATCCGGTTTTGGGACTTGGGGAGGGGAGAGGACTCTTGATAACTGTATCTTGAAAATTTCTCTCCATCGATAGCTAAGTAAAAATGAAATCTCGAGAAAATGGAACTTTGATGAATTAATTTTTGTAATTGGCGAAATCGTGCTACGTTATTTACTTACATTGCAAGAAGAAGAAACTATTATGGGGGGGGGGGAGAGGAATGTGAAAAGTGAAATTCAACCATCCTTCACGTTCCTTATTCTTTAATGCGATTACTTTTATAATAATACTGAAGAGTCGAAATTATTTATAACCATTGGATTGATTCCTTGACTTTTTCTTGGTTGATCTATCTATTCTTTTTTTCTATGTTTTTTCGATTGTTCATACGTTCCATATCCTTCTCCGTAGGTAGGTTTTTAGTGTTTAAGATGTATAGTATTTAAATGCGTGTATCTTATTACAAGTATTTATTTAAACGTATAAATAAATACTTTATTTAAAGTAATTCCCAGCTCTGATTGATTCTGTTGTTGTAGTGAAATGATTTTGAGATCGATGAGACTTTTTTTTTCGTTTTAAGGCTTTTATTCTTAGTTTTTTAATGTGGATTGATAAGTACAAGCTTTCCTACAGTATGCGGTCTAACGCATTACAAAGAAGAAGAAATCAGCGGAAAATTCTTGAATGGATTTTTGGCAACAGTCCCAAGTTTTTCCCTGTCGGATTGACGCAGTAGCGGTGAGGTAGATTGAACCAAGCGGGCTATGACGTCACTTCGTTGCAAGTTCTGGATCATGGTCAATTTTATACAGGAAATGCAGCCGATGCTTAGCATCTTATCATAACATCCGGTCCTCTGTTCTTTTGTGGTAGGATCTTTGTGCTGCTGCCAACTGGTAAAAATAGAAATGTTTTTAAGCAGTACCTAATGATGGCAGTCGTGAAGAAAAGATGATCTAATGAGGCATTGAGCTTCGGGTCCTGCCAATCATCCATGATCTTAGAAAATAAATGAAATGAAAAGTGACATTATTTGTTGGAACGTCTTTCCTTTTGAGAATTACACAATTGAAGAGTCGAGTGGATGAAAACGAAAACGAGTTTTTTTTTTTTTAATCAATTTATCTTCAATTGGCACCTGTATCAAGTCAGTTCTTAACCATCTGATGGGTTTATTGAATGGAAGGGGGCAATATTAAAAATTAGGGATTGATAATCTATTTCCGACTTGTATAATTTTGTTTTATTGAAAACTAGTTTGGAATGTTATACATTCATCTTCAGTTCTATAACACACAAAAATTCAAAAATATGCAATTCAAAATACAGTTTTGTATTTAATACATACATATTTATATTACATTTAATTTTATATGTATAATAATACCAAACTGTATTTTGAATTTTTGTGTGTTATTAGAACTGAAGATGAATGTATAACATTCGAAACTAATTTTCAATAAAAACAAAATTGTAGAAGTGGCAATTAATTTATCAATCCCTAATTAAATACAAATATAATTAAAAGGAAAGGAAAACTTCGATTAACCGTCACCCGTTTATACGTCAGTTTCTGTTAACCGTCAGTACATTAGAACCTAAACAATGATGGTTGAGTTTTTCAAGGGAAAATATTTATAAAATAATATAAAATAGTAGAAAAATAATTACTAATTAATAAATAATTATTTGAAGGATTAATCTGATTAGGGATTGATAAATTATTGATCACTTCTATAATTTTGTTTTTTTGAAAACTAGTTTCGAATGTTATACATTCATCTTCAGTTCTAAAAACACACAAAAATTCGAAATACAGTTTGGTATTATTATGCATATTAAGTTAAGTGTAACATAAATTAGTATTCTAAAGCATTTATGAATTATGAATTTAACTAAGACAAGAAATGAAATACATGTTGGTACTCACCAAGGTTTAAGTAGACTATATCAAACAGAAAAGTTTGTATTGGTTTGGTCTCGCACTGAACCTTGGAATCTAGCAGTATTGGAAAAAAGGTGGGATGTTTATAGGTTATAGGGATCGGGGTTTTTCCAGTAATTTCGGTGAGTAATTGTTTTGCCTGTTATTTATGGGAATAAATTTAAAATTGGTCTATTGGAGATATTTATTTGGTCATTTAAGGAAAAATCTGGATTGGATTTAAAGGATTTTATTATTTCAATTGCTTCATATATATTTAATTTGAGACTTTTCAACGTGATGCTTTAATTTAACTCCTGATTCTTTGATGAATTTATGGGTTTTTTTCATTTAAATGAATTACAAAGTGGAAATTCTCTGCCTTATTATTATATGCACGTATATGTTCCATTAATCTCTGATTTAGCGATCTTCCAGTTTTTCTCGTGTATTTGGCTGCACAATCTTTACAATTTAGTTCGTATACTCCGCTTTTTTTTGGAAAGGGTCTATTTTGTCTTTAGGAGAAGGGAAATATGAGGATAGGTTCGTTTCTATTTTAAATGTAGAGTTTAATCCTAGTTTTTTTTTTCAGTTCATTTCCGACTTCTGTATATGTGAAATAATACCGAACAATATTTTGGATTGCTCATTTTTAAATTTTTGTGTGTTTTTAGAACTGAAGATGAATGTACAAAATCCGAAACTAGTTTTCAATAAAAACAAAATTATAGAAGTGGCAAATAATTTATCAATCGCTAATTAGATTGATCCTTCTATACCATCATGCGGATGTCAACTAGTTTCATTTTAGCTAAAAATGTAACAACCCATGCTAGCGTTCTTATAAGATCTTATGTGGCGTTGTTCTTCATGCAAAGATAACGGATACATTTTGTATCCGTACAGCAGGAAGGATAATAGTTTAGTAAATTCTAACTTTTAACTTGAATTTATTTATTTTTCTAGCTATCATAGATACCTAATACTTATTTTTTATATCACCGAAATCGTCAGGGTTTTTGCGCCTTATATTTCGTCTTATCCGTTTAAATTTCGAGCCCTAGTCATATAAAATAAAAGTTACTTATCAAATTTCCTGATTATAGGTAATTCATAAATACAATATTTTCTTACCGAAAATTAAGTTTTATCAATATAATCAGATGTTGTCTTTTTTATTTTAAGGATTCAGTAGATTCATTATTTAGGATATAAAGGAATAAGTGGTGTTTAAAGGATCCTGAAGGATAGGATTTAGGGATAGAAACGGAAAGGAAATTCCATGTATAGGAGGTAGAAGGAATAATGATGGCTTTGTTAAAGTAGTCAGTTTTATATAATAGGATGTACGTACATATCCTCTATATATTGGCATTTTGTATTCAATGATTGTACAGCAGAAGGTATGGAGATCTGATTAAGGATATTAGGAGTTATATAGATATTCGAATCTAATGAAGGCATTCCTTTATACTTTTTACTTCCTTGTACGCAGTAAAGGAACTATTGTAATCTCGAAAATTTTAGGTTTTCAGATTTCAACGGAAATATCCATTTTGACCATCCCCGAATCCATTTTGGCAGTTTCATCGTGGCGCCTGTACGTACGTACGTTCGTTCGTACATATCTCGCAAAATTCAATCTAGCCGTAGAATGTTAAAATTTTGTATTTAGGATTATTGTAAAATCTAGTAGTGAACCTCCTTTTTTGGTCACTATATGGTTATCGGAAGCGGTACTTTACTTGAAGGTCATATTAGACTTTCATCAAAATTTGTATTAAAATATAATGTAAAAAGTCTCAAATTTGATAAATTAGACTTAAGAAGATAAATAAGTTACTAGATTTTGGTGAAAATTGAAGATCCGAAAGGGGTATTTTATTTGAAGGTCATTATAAACTTACATCAAAAGGTATATTGACATTTAATACAGAGATCATATAGTTCGGTGGTAAAGGTTATAAATTCTATTTATTTTTCACTCTAATTAAACAATTTTATTACTTGTTTTAGGCGTTAAAATTGAGCGTAAATATTTGCAAACGTTCTCCAAGTTTCCATATTCGTAAATTTTCACCACCCGAAGGAGAACTGTCGGGACTACAATATCCTTCCAGCCGTAGACTAAGTCCTTGCAGTGCTGGTAGTTCTCCTTAGTGATTAACTGTGGGAACTTGCTCTCTGTGTACATAGCTGAGTGGGCTAGTGCTGCAGCAATACTATATTGAAGTTGAGCTCAGGCCAGCCTTATGTAACCACTTGGAGATGGGTGTAGTGTTTTGCCTAAGGCTAGCCTAGTCTCAGTCAAGATGTAAACTAGTTATAAAAACATTTTCCATCTTGACATGAATAATTGAAAGGCAATGTTCCATCTCTTTGCAATACTATGAATTTTTTTTAAGAAATGCAGCATATAGACATCGTTTTTTGAAAAAGTTGTAACAACTATTTAGTTAACTTTACAGAGAACACAAAAATAACCGTTTTTTGTGTTCTCGGTAAAGTTAGCTTATATATATATATATATATATATATATATATATATATATATATATATATATATATATATTATTTTATGCTTTATTTTGTACATTAGAAGTTTATTATAGTGTCAAAACTTTTATACTTACAATATATTTTTAAGGCTTGTAGCACTGGTTTAGGCCATAGTCAATCGGCGGAATTTGATGCTTAAACCATCAATAATCGATTTTTAGACCATTTCCAATTTTTTTTTCTCGATATATCGTGAGCGAAAATCGATAGAGGTGGTATTTACGTCCCTTAATAAATTAAAATCTAAATTTCGACTTTTGGCGCTTAAACCCTATTAAAAAAACGATGTCGATATATATATATATATATATATATATATATATATATATATATATATATATAATTTTATTCTTTATTTTGTACAGTAGGAGTTTATTAATGTGGCAAAACTTTTATAATTACAATATATTTTTATGGCTTCTAGTACTGGTCAGACCCAGAGTGACGACTTAAGAGTCGTCGGTCTTTGGTGTTTACGTCATCAATAGTCGATTTTCTGGCAATTTCCAATTTTTTGTTCGATATATCGTGAGCGGAAATCGATAGAGGTCGTCCCATAATAAATTTAAATCTAAATTTCGCCTTTTTGGCGCTTAAGGCTTCTAAAAACGACGTCGATGTGTTAGGGGGGAAAATTCAATTAGAGATAGAATGTTCTCTAAGAGAATAGGACCGAATGTTCTGCGCAATACTTCTCGAAGTAATACTTTAAGGCATTACACTTCCTTTAATATTAGCGATCACATCTCGTGCGCGAAAAAAACAGTGGCAAAGATGATAAATGACCTTCTAAATCCTAAATTTTTATTTTTTTATTTTTAGGAAGGTACAAACAAAAATGTTTTCACTTTCTGCATGAATACGAAGGTTCCCTATCTTCGGTAGTGAGAAAAAAAAATGATTAAAATGATCCAGAAAAGTCCTCAGCCATATTTGAATCCATCTTTCAAAATTTTTAATGAAATAGAAATTTTTTGGTTGGATTTTAACTTAGCACTTCCTCAAGGGCGGATTATCGTTCCCAACCTCTCTCCCATCCGTTTTTTTGTTATCTATGGACAACTGGAGTCCATCCTTATCGAGTTGAGTTGCTTGTTCCCGTTTACTTTTTTTTTTTTCTCTCTTTTTTGCCTGCTTATGATAAGCCTCTCCCCTCTCCCACATATTTTCCTAATCTATCCAGAGCACGCTCTCTATCGGAGAAATGATAAGCTTACCCTTCTGGTTTCCTCTCATACCATAGATACCATCCCTTGGAGTATATTACTCCCTGCCCCCCTACAATAGGATCTAGGCCGTGTCTTAGCATACAGAGTGAAACCATACACTTCAGCGAAGGTCTATGAGTCGCTCGAGTTAGCAACCACATCGGCATAGATTCTCAGATATTGAAATATGATCCGGCGTTAAATAAAATACCTTCTCTAAATAAGAAACTTTCGTGGAATTTCCACTTAATAATGAATTTAAATTTACTTCGTTAAAATATATTACTCATTGACATCTTGGACGAATTAAATGTGTGTGTGTGCATACATATATAATATATATATATCCACGAGATTCCATATATATATATATATATATATATATATATATATATATATATATATATATATATATATATATATAAGTTAAGGTCTGTAGGTATACAGTGTAAGACTTAATACTATCCCTAAATGTAAACAGAACACAGAGTGTATAAATAGAGGATTATTGAGACAAATAAAGCAGTCGTATTTCAGAACTCGTGAGTGTTGCTTCTTACTCCCTTTTCCTTTATTTGTTTTTTTTATCAGTTTTCAGTCACGGGAGTTTAACTGGTGCCGAAACCCGGGACCGCGAATACCTGAGTAACGAGGAACTGAGGACCCGTTTTTTTTTCTCTTTCACTTTCGCTGCGGCAATGCCAGAAGGAGTTGTGCGACCAGCAACGCTAAACATATCTTCAGAAGTCCCACCGTTACCACAAGGGACCATGGCGGAAGCTCATGCAAATACGCTGGCTTGGATGAAGGTACGAGCGGCGACGACGCAGGATATGAGGCGGGCGATCTCGGACTTGGAGAGGTTCACCGGTGAGATTGGTGAGTTAAATCACTTTCTTAAGGCCGGGGACCGACTGAGGGCGGAAATAGAGATGAAGGCAGCCGAAAACATGCTAATTCAAAGAGACGTGGACTCCTTGAAAGCAGCACTGATATGCAGGATCAAGAGGAGTATCCTGAATTTGATCCAAGCCGACGAGGAAACCCCATGGGACGTGGTTAAGGACCGTCTGAAAAAAGCGTTCGGAGGCGGCAGATGGACCCCGGAGGAAGATATTTTCTACATGTTCCAGGAGACAAAAAGAGCACATCAGTCGAACGGGCAATTCGCTGGAACACTATTAGCCCACTACAATAAAATCACAGAGAAGATGAGGGAGACTTTGAACGCAGCGGAAGTGGAGGGCAGAATGGCTTTCCTTTCAACGATACTAAAGGTGCAGTTGGCAAAGGAGATCGGGAGAAAGGAGGGTCTATCGAGAGATCGCACTTTTGTAGAAAGTGCCCAGGAAATAATAGACTCAAGTGCAAGAGAAGAAGAAGTCAGGAACGTGGAGGAAGACGCGGGGTGGAACAAGGTAATCCACAGAAGACCCAGACCAATGCCACCCATGTGGGGGAGAGGAAAACCGGAATACGCCGGAAAAGAACGAACAACAGTTGGAGAAAGGAGGCAAGGGAAGATGAGGAATAGCGGGAGGCGAGAAGACCGGCGATGCCACGGATGCGGAAAGGTAGGTCACTTGGTGGCGCAATGCTCGCGCACCAAGTGTTTCGAATGTGGGACAGAGGGGCACATTGCGAGACAATGCCCCTACATGAGTCGGAGGAGAGAAGGGCTCCGACCGCCAGAACCTATGGAGGTTAATGCTCAAAAAATGTGGAGAAGGGAAAGACCGCAATGGGAGTCAACCGAGTCGTCTGAAACATCCGAGACAGAGGAAGAGGCGCTGGAATCAGGGAATAGAGGAGGAGAGAGAAGCAGTAGTGTCCAGAGGAGCCGAGGACGGCGGGCAGCTCTGGAGAGGAGAGAACTACAGGAGATCTGAGGAGAGGAGCACCGGAGAGGCAACCGCACAATAGTGAGCAACAGTGTGGAAAGTGAGTGTAGCGGGCTGCCTATAATTAAAATCGCGAGTGGAAGATATTTAGTGGACACAGGGAGCTCTAACACAATATTGTGTAGGAGTACACTGGAGAGGTTGTGCAATGGAGAGAGGATGCCCAAGATAAAGGTATGTTCTTGTAGATTAATCACCCTGGGTGGGCCCTGTAGTGTAGAGGGAGAAGCTGTAATAGACCTAGAAGGATGGGGAAAAAGGGAGGATAAGTTAAAAATCCATATTGTGAAAAAAATGTCCAGGGAATACGGGGGGATTATTGGGTGTGACCTACTGGGGAAGATAGGAGCTAAAATTAGAAATAGCGGAGGTCATTGGGACATTCGCATAGGGGGGAGGAAATACCGATGTCTAAGATCCCTAAAGGACGGTGGAGCGCGAGTAGGCGCAATCAGTCAAGTGGGAGATTGGAGGTACGGAATAAGGGAAGAGTATACCGACATTTTCTTCAAAGAGGGCGAAATATTGGGGGCGACGGGGAAAACCGTGCATGAGATCCCGCTGAAGCAAGATAGGGTGAGCTATATAAAGGAACGGCGATACCCGCAGGCGCTGCGTCAGCATATCCGGCAGGAACTGGAGGCCCTGAAGAGGCAAGGGATTATTGTGGATAGCACATCGCCATATAATAGTCCCCTCTGGGCGGTAAAGAAAAAGAGTGTAACAGGCGAGGAAAAGTATAGGGTCGTGGTGGACTACAGGAAGTTAAATGAGAATACGGTGGACGAGAGATACCCCATACCCAGATTCGAGGACATCCTAGACAGACTCAGCGGGGCGACCATATTTAGTACATTAGATTTGAAGGCTGGATACCATCAAATACGAATGCACCCCGACGACCAACTTAAGACGGCCTTTACCTTCGAGAGAGGCCACTACGAGTTTACAAGGATGCCGTTCGGCCTCAAAAACGCGCCAATCACATTTCAGCGCCTTATGGACGAATTTCTGCGGGGAATAGACGAGTCGATCTGTCAGGTCTACATGGACGATTTGATAGTATTCAGTAAGAATAAAGACCAGCACGTGGACCATTTGCGCAGTGTGTTCAACCAGATTCGAAAGTTCGGATTGAAGTGGTCCGCAGAAAAATCGCAGTTGGGTCAGAAACAGATCAACTTTTTAGGGCACATCATATCGCAGGAGGGAGTGAAACCGGATAGCGCGAAAGTGGAGGCAATACGAAAAATGGTAGTCCCGAGAGATGTACAAGGGATCCGGAGGCTATTAGGAACGCTAAATTATTATAGACGATTCGTACCGGAAATGGCGGAATATCTCGTACCCATCAATAACCTACTTAAAAAGGGTCAAAAAGTGGTGATAACACCGGACATGGAAGACAATATTCGGAGGTGCCTGACTCGACTACAGGAGGAACCGGTACTAGCGTTTCCCGATTTTGATAAACGGTTTATTATCACTACGGACGCCAGCGAATACGCATTGGGGGCGGTATTGGCGCAGGAAGGGGGGAAAGGAGAACGACCGGTAGCGTACGCCAGTAGGCGCCTCACGGATGCAGAAACGCGGTATAGCGCGTTGGAAAGGGAACTGCTCGGTATCGTGTGGGCCGTTGACCATTTTAGGGCATACGTGTTCGGCAGGAAATTTACAGTACGCACGGACCATAGACCCTTGCAGTGGGTGGGAAAATTAAAAGAATCTTCCGCGAGAGTCACGAGATGGAAAGAACTTCTCAGCCAGTATAATATGGAGGTGGAGTACAAGCCGGGGAAAGAGAACGTTGTGGCAGATTGGCTGTCCAGGGCGATTACGATCAACGCAGTGGAGGAGGAGTGAGGAGAGTCTTCCAGAGATGTACGACGGTTCCTGCAGGAGTGGACGCCAGACCGAGAGGGAGAACAAGACGAAGCTGAGGCGGTCGATGCGGAACAATCGACAACAACGGAGAGCTCTACAGAGGAGAGATCTACGGACATGGAGGAAATAGATGAAATCATCAACGACAAGGGACGGCAGATCATTTGGAAGACGAGGACTGCGGGTCTGATCAAAATAGAATACGGGGTATACGACGGGCGAAAAATCGCCACCATTTGGTCTCAACCGGGGGCGAGACCCGATCAAATTATCCGGGTACTTAAGGACGCGTCGAGACCTGGGAAAACCTATTATTTGTACGTAGGAAACGAAATCATTTGGGAGAAGATAAAGAGGCTATGGCGGACCGAACAGATCGGAGTCGACAGATCGTTCGTACGGTGCAATTTGATGGTAGAAACGATCCGAGACGAAAACCAGCAAAAGGAAGTGACGCTCGCGTACCATCAGGGGAAAACCAATCACCGAGGGGAGCTGGAAACACTTCAGGCACTAAAACGCAGATATTTCTGGGGAGGAATGAAGAAAACTATCAAAGAAGTGATAGGGAGGTGCGAAATATGCCAAACCACTAAGTATGACAGGCACCCACCGAAAGTACAGCAAGAAGAAACGCCCACGGCAGAAACACCGTTAAGCGAGCTACAAATAGACACATTCACCTGGAGAGGACATAAGTGGGTGACTATGATCGACTTATTTAGCTAAGTGGCTATGGCATATCCAGTGCACGAACGGTCATCAGAAGCGGCGATAGGAGCTCTGCGGGTGTGGTTTCAGTTTTATGGGGTACCGGATCGGATCTCGTCGGACTGCGGCAGAGAATTCGATAGCGCAAACATGAGGAATGAAATGAAGGCGCTGGATGTGCAATGGCATTTCAACACCCCAGGTCACCCAAAGAGTAGAGGAGGCATTGAGCGGCTCCACAGCACGCTGGGCGAACATTTACGCGTGTACCACGCAGACAAAGGGTTGACACCAGAGGCGGCGATGCCGAATGCAGTGGCGGCATATAACCACTCAATCCACACCGTCACGGGATTCGCCCCATTCGAAATTCTCTTCGGGCTCCGGGGACGTCGTAGGGACAGTACGGGCACGGCGATGGACGACGAAACGGCGAAAAGGTTGGAGAACAATCGCATAACGCTGGGAAAATTGTGGGGGAAAGTACGCGGTCGTCTGGAGAGGGAGAAAAGTAGGAGAGTAGCGCGGGAGAATAGGAAGGTCAAAGACGTAGGTGGTGGCATCAAGATAGGGACTATTGTATACAGGAAGATAGGTTCCAACAGGAGTAAAGAGTTGCTACGGTACGAGGGCCCATTTAGGGTGATTGTAATTAGAGAGCACAACATTGTGACAATCCAAAGCGTGAGAGAACCCGGGAAGCGTAGAACCGTGCATATCGAGCAATTAAAGTTACCAGCAGGTTCGACAGAAGAACCTTGAGAAGGCCAGAGCATCCTCTTTACCATACATAATCGTGCGAGAGCTATTCTTTCGGTTAAATGTTTTTTTTTTACAGTGATACCGAAACATGTGTCGGTATCATTCAAAACAAGGAATTTCGTTATATTTTGTCAGTCATGATTGTCGTAAGTTAAGTTATTTCTTTCAAGTGTCAGTATTATGTTCGTATTAAAAGTTGTATATATTAGATTATTATGTAGTATGTGTTTTAGTATTCTATTGTATGTAATGGTATTTTATTTTTTTTTATGTTTATGTTTTTATATTTATGTTAGTTTACGGCGGATGGCCGTAAACTGGTAGGGGGGAGTTAAGGTCTGTAGGTATACAGTGTAAGACTTAATACTATCCCTAAATGTAAACAGAACACAGAGTGTATAAATAGAGGATTATTGAGACAAATAAAGCAGTCGTATTTCAGAACTCGTGAGTGTTGCTTCTTACTCCCTTTTCCTTTATTTGTTTTTTTTATCAGTTTTCAGTCACGGGAGTTTAACTTATATATATATATATATATATATATATATATATATATATATATATATATATATATATATACACACACACGCACACACATAGTTAACCGAATTTGGGGTTACTTTGTGCTAATATCACGTTTTTATAATTAATTTATCCAGAATATTTGTATAATAAATGGTCTGAAATTTTCGAAGCACATATTATTCTGCTTTACCTTTCTACTATACTAATTATATCATTCTTTTTACAAAATACCAATTAGTTTGTCACGTACATATTTTTACATTTTGGTGCAAAGTTACTCATATGAGTACGATACTTATCACCGTCAGTTATTAGATTAAAATTCAATAGTAGAAGCAACTTACTAACTTACCTTGGTAAGTTAAGCAAAAAGTTTAAAATCTGGTATTTTAAAAAAAGTTACAGTATTATCATCAATATATATGACCTCTCTTTCACCTCTTTTCTCCCCAAAATAAATAAACTACACTAATTAAATTTCTAAAACATTTAAAATTAAGAAAATGTATAATCCAATGCTTATTTGAAAACTATTGCATAAACTAAATATTAAAACAAATTTCAAACGAATTCACCAAAATTTCTGTAATTCGAGCAGTATATATTGTCTCTCCTCTTTGGGTAGGAGGTTTAGGAGGGGGTGATAGGCAGACAATGACATCTTCCCAACTTCTGGTGAAAATCTCTGCATTCTGCAGCATTTATAGGCTTTTAGTATCTTAACCATGGAAGATATTTTAGCTATTCCTCAATTATAGGAATGAGAGTATATTTCTCCTCCGTACCAGAAGGTCGTCACATTTTCTTCATCAGCCTTCTGGACTGGAGGCAAAGAAAGTTTGTTTCTTTTAAACAATATTGTTCCTTTGCAGCTCTCATCTGGTGGTGCTGTCCAACCCCATTTTGTGGTACAAAGTTAGGCCATCTTACAAGTCTTAAAAATAGTATACATAAAATGCTCCTTAATAAAAAAACAAACAAATAAATTAAAAAGTGTAGCTTAAATTAAAAAGTTATAATACTGCAAGATTATAGTATGGAAAGTTATCTGCTAAGTTTATTCAATGGAACAAGGCATAAACAATTTTTAACAGAGTTAACTGCCACTTAGTAGCATGCGAAGTAGAAAGGATATAACATACAGAGAAAAAAATTCCGCATTCGCAATTTTATGAAAAACAAGACTTCATGTCACAAAAGTTGATATGACTATTTTCCTGATGTCATAACCAGTGTTTACTGGTTACAGATCTTTGAAAATTTTTCTAATTTGGTGTAAAGCCACTCCAGATTACGTTTTGTGTGATATATATATATATATATATATATATATATATATATATATATAAACCTTGCCAGTCCACTGAAATAGGTTAAAAATGTCTTTCTTTTTTATGACTAGAAGAAATCCAGTCTGTTTCCTTCGCCGCTTATAGACCCGGATATGATAAGAAACATTTGCGGAAGTGTTTAGACTTTTAAAGATTATTTTTGTGTTGCGAGTGAAGTTGAACGACGCGAACGCGTGTTTTTTTTCTGTGCCAACGTAACGTGTCTATTTCAAATCTTTCCGGTCTGAGGGATCTATGATGTTCGGTTGACCCCTTGGCTCCCAGAGTATCTTTCTGTAAATATATATATATATATATATATATATATATATATATATATATATATATATATATATCATAATATAAAATTGTTTTTTATTTTCAAAACCATCAACTTTATTTATTTAAAAAAAAAATTCAACACATTATGTAATTTGAATTAATTCGTCTGTATTATTCAGGGTATTGATTACATAAAGAATGTAAATTCATAAAAGGAGGAAAAGGAAATCTTATTGTACAATATCAATAATAAAAAATTTAAATAAATTTACACTATATTTAATTATAAATATAAACAGAAACATGCATATACAATATTAAATACTATGTAAGCATAAACATTATCCATATATATTTTTTATATATTGCTTATTATTTACTTAATTAATTGAAGATTAAATATAAATAATACAAAATTAGCAAACATTATTAATAGCCTATGTACGTGAGAAGTGTAGTTTCAACACATAAACTTTTATAATTTTTAAAAAATTTACATTATTAAGCCTGAAATGTTTCATTTCACACACTTTATTCGTTGTACTTTTTGTTATTAAATGAGCTTTATAAAAGATGCATGACAAAACAAGAGACGAAAGTGGTCTTAGAAAAAAATATATATGCATACTTTTTTAATTCTTACTACTTATTTCTTTTTTTTTTTTTTTTGAAAAGGGAAAACGAGGAGTTAAAAAACAAATTATAACTTCATTTATTAGGCTATTTAAGGGAATTAATATCCTCAAAAAATAATCCTCAAAAATATTGCGTATGAAAACTTAAGATGTTTTTTCTGCGCATTGATTAATCTATTTTTTAATTGTCTAAAACTGTGATACTTATAATAACACAATTTTTTAATATAATATTAAATACTTTTATTTACTCTCCCTTTCATTTCAGATAGCAATAAGTATGATGAAATGTGCAATATATAATGAATGTTTTAAAAATCAAATTTATATTTAAATCTTTTCTTCTTTTAAAAAGTTGGTTGCAAACTTTACAGTATGATGATGGATGATGTTTAGGAATGATATGAACAATAGTTCTGTCTTCTGTTATTCACATTATTTTCTAAGTTAGGTGTATATTTGACTCGCAATTCTTTTCACGGCAACACCGTGAGTGTACAGCTAATATATATATATGAAATATATATGACAGGTGTTGATGTCTTCATATTTTTGGCCAGTTAACTTTATTTGTAAAACACACAATAGTTATGTTTTTCATTTCAAATTTTTTATTCATTTATACTATTTTCATATAGGTTTGAATTAAAAAATTTCGTTTGAACAACTTGATTTAGCTATCCTATGTTTCACTAAAAAGTTACTTTGCCAAAAACATGTATAAACATTTTCCATTACGATATAGATTTTTTTTTTCAAACCAGTTTCTTCTTATCCCTTAAATTTTCGAAACAACAAAAAAAAATAAACATAGAAAGACTTCAAAAATTCGAATGATTTACCGGCTTGGTACGCAAAAGACTTACCAATCCAATTGTAGTAAAAATGGTAACTACCTGAAGAATGCTCGAGAACATCAAATGAAAGCTGAAAAGGTCGTGGACAAAGGGACCTTCAATATTCTTTTACTTGGAATAATGCCATAGAAGACATATTTATTTTTCTTCCTTATTCTTTACACAACATGACATCTATTGAGTGTCCGTTATTAGATTTAGCAGGTGTGGATTTACTTACGAAGTTATATATATATATATATATATATATATATATATATATATATATATATATATATATATACACATTTATATATAATTTTATTTTATTTTATTTCTTCCTTAGCTTCGCCCACATCTTACATTATTTCATTCTTCGGTTCGAAACACCCTCTCTGCTCCTCCCGAAGGAGAACTGTCGGGACTGCAATATCCTTCCACCCAAATTATAACTTCATTTATTAGATTATTTTGTATTTTAGGGAATTAATAACCTCAAAAAATACTGCTTATTACCATCTTTATTTTCATTATATTTAATTATGTTTGTGCAGCTATTGTTTGCTGTCTATTTCTTATGTTTTTTCCTGAAAAGAAGTAGAATAAATAAATATTATGTTTTGTATTTTTGAAAACCTTCCACTTGTTGCTTATTGAAACTTGAGATTTTTCCTGCGCATTGGTTAATCTATTTTTTAATTGTCTAAAACATTATCTGTGTTATATTCGTAATAGTTTTTTGTCTTAAGGCTGGTTCACACGAGCCAGTTTTTTTATCAAAGCTTTGATCGTAAAACTTACCCGTGTAAACGGAAGGTTACGCGAGTAAATAGTCCGTTCACAGGAGTAAGTTTTTAGATAATATAACTTTCTGGCGTAAACCAGCTTTTATGTTTTTTTTTTGTTTTTTTCAATGAATTTTTTACTTGATTTTTTATGTTAATAATATTACTGTGTAATCTTATACTTAGCGATATATTAATTTCTGTGATTAATTTTACTTAAATTGCATTTTTTCATACCTATTAAGATATGTTTTTGTTGTCATTGATATAAAATTGAGATAAATGCATTTTAATCACTACTTCATTCTGCTGCTGATTTTCAAACATGAAGATAAATTTTCGATAGCGTGTTTACCTCCACCTGCCACACCTTTGCGTGATCTCTCTACCAATGCTGTCAGCTCCTGTAACCTACCTGTAGAGTTTATTGTTTTTCAGACTCTTCCACGTGTTGTTAGATTTAATTCAACTTTATTTTACTCGGGTAGACCTTTCTAAATACTTAATTTCTATATCATTATGCTGTTGCTTAACGGAGTTAGAAATATCTACTTGTGGTCTTATTATTTAAAAACACAGAGCAATAGAGCTCCGTCGCTTAGGTAGTATTTTCACTAAAATACAAAATGTAAAATATCATAGCAGTGGAGGTGGGGAGAAAAATTGATACCAGGAAAAGTCTTTAACGCAAACTCAGTTCAGGTACAAATTTTCAACCCTCTAACTCTATTTTGAAGGGCTGTAGAGGTACGAAAAATTGAGGGAGATGTTAGAAAAATTAAATTAAAATTATGTAGGCACGTAGATAGGTGTCCGTAGTTGGTGGTATCTTAGAACCGCACAAGCTTTTAATATTAATATTTAATAGCGGGTACTGTATAGCGTTCCCCGTGTTCATATCTATCTTACCAATTAATGAACTTCTGATAATGTTCGAGTGTAAAATTATTGTGTAAAACCGAGAAAGTTTTTGTAGTTAGTACAATTTTTTTTTTTGGTAACCCTCCATTTCTGAGAATCTTTCTTTGATTAAGAGTGAACGATGTGCAGGAGCATCGTCTTACTGAAACATCACTTTAATATGATTGACTCCTCTTTTGAAGCTCTATATGCTCTTTCGAGTTGTTCACAGTACAGCTAAACGTCAGTAGCCCTGCCATCTGTAACCAGATCAAAGTGCAAAACGTCCTAATAATTCTACCAATCACAAAGCATTACCTTGAAGGCTTTTGTTCCCAGAATTGAACCGCCTGAGCCAAAACGCTACTGTATTACGATGCACCACATTATCACCTTCCAACGCACGAATTTCATCAGCAGCTACCTTCGCACTTAATCCTTTTTTCCAGTAGTGCCTCAGAAGACCACAAATGACAATTTTTTCTTCCAGCATTATCAGTGAAATTTATAAAATGGAATGAAAGGTAGAGACAATTGATATGCATAAGTAAATAAAGAATTAGTCAAAGTAAACTACGATATATACATTGTTTACATCAGTGTTGAATGAGGATTCAAATGGAGACCTTAATTTTAGCAATGAGTTAATGCACAAAGACTTTTGTAATAAACTGGTACCTCAATGTTGATCTTTTTGAAAGAATGTTTCAGGGCACATTGGAATTCGGCCACCAAGAGTGACACTCCTTTAATATTTTTTAATATTAATATTCGCTGTTTTATAATTTGTAAATAAAATAAATGTTTCAATAATCTATACATATAAGTTATCTATCACATGATATTTGGTAACGATCACTGTAGTGACTAAAAAGTAACTGGCGTACCTATTCTTTAAAATACCCTATAAATGTTTTGAGATATCACGAATTACTTCGTGGTCTGATTTAAACTCGAAAAATCCTTGGGTGGGATGTTGAGAGAAGTGAAACTTTTAACGATCTGTCGACAGGCCTAAAGTATCCCTCGCTAATTAACCGAAAGCGAAATTCCTAATTCCTTGTCTTTCTTCTTTTTCTTTTGGTTTAATTCTTTCTCTCTAAATATTAAATAAAACTTTATTTATTCTGAGTCACCTTCTCTCTAAATAAGTTTTTTTTTTAAAGAATATTTTCAATTCACAATTTACTACATGATGGAAAATTCGCGCTGACTTCCCTTCTAGCGTGTCAAGCCTTCGCATCAATTTCGTTATCAATAATATTCATCTTGATTTATTTTAAATTTATATTTTTATTTTATTGAAAATATATTCGTATTGGATATTCAACCACTAAACCTTCTGATACATTTCTTTTATTTTATTTATATCTGGCATTTAGCATACCTACATTTGTTTCTATAATAAGTAAAATTTTAAATTTAATAATATATATATTTTTTTTCCAGGTAAGTGTCCTCGGGTTATTAGGAAGTTTTCTTCCTAAATGTAAGTAATAAATTATTTTATGATCGCATTATATTCAACAATACACTTCTTGCGTTGTTTCTTTTTTATATTTATTACTATACTCAAGATATTTTTAACATTTAGAAAAAGTAAATTTTTTTTTTATCAATAAGATAATTTTATGATACATCCCGAACAAGTCAGGAGTATTTTACAAAATATTTTGGTTACCGCTTCGATAGTCGTCGGGGTGGACTCTATAGTTTTCTCTATCTATAGTGGACTCTATCTGAATTTTCGTTTAAGGATTCATATAGTGAAAATATTGAAAATCCTTGTTTAGTAAGCTGTGTAAAAAAGCCGAAAAATTGTTTCTCTGTATACTGTTGCTCCAAAACGAATAAGAAACAAACAAAATATCATCGAAATCATTGCATAGATACAGTTTATTTGTTTACATACAATAAACAAATACAAGTACTTGTACACATATTTTACAAAGTTTTTTGCACATATGGAAATTGGTTGACTTTGGAAACTTACCTCGAGTATTAACTATCATCAATACCAAGTCATCAACTTTCAACAAGTTCATCAACTCAATAACTTTACATCTCTCGAAATATTTCAGATGTTCATTTAAAAGGTAATTAATTTG
Organism: Rhaphigaster nebulosa; assembly: GCA_948150685.1. NCBI lineage: Eukaryota > Metazoa > Arthropoda > Insecta > Hemiptera > Pentatomidae > Rhaphigaster > Rhaphigaster nebulosa. The sequence continues at coordinate 174,256,506 of OX411308.1, read as the reverse complement.
TCTACAAAGGAAAACAAAAATCTTAATCTGACTAATATTGGCTATGATATATCAAATAATTTTTATATCGATAAGGAATGTCGTGTGAGTGGGCAAACCGAAAATATCTCGATGTATAACTATTTAGAAATAGTAAACCATTGTGTAATAATTTGCTGCGTTTTCATTCATAAATGGATTCTGCAAGGTTTTATATCACATTCGCCTTATTATTTACTTATATATACTATACTTATTACATCATTCCACCTAGCCATGTTAACATGTTACTAACACAGCGTTACTTAATATCCCTTCAACAAATACGCACTCACTTCAATCGGTTTAATTAAAAATTATAGGGGGACATAACAACCCACACTTATAGAAAGAACGGTCATTAACAGCATGCCTATTAATTACTTGTAATGTACTTTTAGTTGCGTAATGTGCTATTTGTAATGTGCCACTGGTTTTAATTTTAATATAAGTTTGAAAAGGATTAAGAGAAAAAACCTATTCTCTACTTCTGTCACGAATGAGATATTGTTCTTTATTTTTTTTCTTCCTCATATCTGCCAAGCTATTACTTCGTAGATGATTTTTGGTTTATTACAGATACACAAAAAAAAAAATTTTTTTTTTAGTGCCTTTTTTTTCAGAACTGATTTTTGCTATTTATTCGGTGTCCTGAATCTAAATATGAAACCATTTTTTCTCTATCACAAGTACTTTTTTAGATACATCCATTTATCTGTAGATGTGCCTTTCTATTCTATGCATTCAAGTATGGATGATTTAATCCCATTTATTAACCATCTGTTATCCAGATAGTCCCAGGAAAGTCCATTAGAAGAAATAGGGAAATTAGGGATTGAAAAATTATTTGCCACTTCTATAATTTTGTTTTTATTGAAAACTAGTTTCGAATGTTATACATTTATCTTCAGTTCTAAAAACACACAAACATTTAAAAATAAGCAATTCAAAATACCATATTTTGAATCGCTTATTTTTTAATGTTTGTGTGTTTTTCTGTAACTGAAGATGAATGGATAAGGGTGTGAGTTTTGGTTGACCTTAGATATACTTAAGGAAGAAGTTGGTCGGGGAGGGGAGGGGGTTGCGGTCAAAATGTAACACTTTAATAAGTAATACTTATTTATATTGTGCCAACGTTTCGGCCTAAGTTTTAGGCCATCTTCAGGACTAAAAGAAAAAACAAAATAACAACATTGAAAAACGACAGAGGCAGGGCAGTACCAGTAACAGTAAAAATGATAAACACAGAAATTACAAGTAAGATAAAAAAGTATGAAGTATAAAAAGAAAAATATGACACTAAATTACATAATACAAGTGACTAATGAAAAAATAAAATAACAATTTAAAAATTAATTGAAATAAAAATAATGCGTTATTTACTCAGGGAATAGTAAAATATATGAAACTATTAATTAAAAAGGCAAATAGTATGAAGGTCATCTTTTTCTTTTTATACTTCATGCTTTTGTCCATACTATGTTTCAAAATGGAGGTCGATTAAAGATTTTATAAGCTCATAATAAACCATTTTGTAATAATTTTCAGCGTTTTACAGACAATCTGTTAGTTGTAATTTTAACAGACGGCAAAGGTGGATATAGGAATAGAGTTTTAAAAAAATGACTACAGATTATTGAGGAAGCGAACGTAACTTCTGTTTTTTTTCTTCTGTGATTTTCCTGTTATGTTTTCTTCATCTGTATTGACCTAAGCTTACATAATATTTTTTAACAAGTTCAATTTTCATCGCCGCTAAGAGACGACAGTGTTTGTTCGTCGTGCTGATTTAAAACGATTCCTGTTTGGTTTAGCCCTAAAGGTGTTTACCAGAGACTAAAATGTTGTACAGGAAAATACTCTCTCTCTCCCTTCCCCTTCACATCCTGGATGATCTGGGTTGGGGAGTGGTCTGTGTTTGGAATTCCATTGATGAGATGTATTTTGGCTTTTAGCGGCGGTGGCAAAAGTTGAAGGACAAGATATGCTGACAGGTTTTGACAGCGAAGCACAGGTTTGGATAAACAGACACACCAGGCCCATTCCTATATTAGTGCTGTCTACTTTGACAGCAAATGGAGTCTCTTTGACGTTTAACATCATCAACATTTACACTTTTCTCGATTAATATTCTCTTGGCAAACTTGTTGCATCCGGCATTGTTTTGTTTTGAAGAGGAAGTAGTATAATTTTTTTGAAACGCACATCAGATATATAGCTAATAAATTGTAAGATCCCAATTAAATTTATACTCCTTTTGAATAATTATTTTTAAACTTATGTAGGTCAGGATGTTTTTTGTTGTGTGGAACTGCGTGTTCTATCCGTTTCATAACGCCTAGAGCACGATTATGGATTGTAGATGTCTGATATATGCATGAGCTGAAATGGGTAAATTTTGGTATGTTTGGAAACTGTCTTTTTCGGGTCTCAACTTTTTTCTCACTTCCCCTTATAAATTGCTTTATATTTTATATTGATTAAAAAAAAAAAAATCGTTCTATTTGACCTTTATTTAATACTTTGAGTAGGAAATTTAGGGGAAGAAGTTGGGATACTGCAACTAGCTGGTCAAGTTGTGTGTTGGATCCGATTTTTGTAGACATGATTTTTTTTTTTTTTTTTGGTTATTGAAATACTATATACTAATGGGGGGTCATAAACTTCTTAACTTCAATATCTGAAACAATACACATCTACTAAGAATTATAAAAAAAAAAAAATAAATAGATACACATTTTGGTATGATATTTGTTGACCGTAGATGTAATTTTAAGAATTAATTTGTAATTTGTAATTAAGATGTAATTTTGCGGTCAGTGAAGAACACACTATACCTAGCTTTATTTTTATTATCAGTAGTCACTTGCCAATAATGACAACTTCATTGTCAACTTTTATGTAAACTAAAAATAATATGATAATTATCTCGATTTGCTTTACATACTTCCAAATCTTCATAATAGTAGTTATTTTAATTAATAGTTTTCATGTATCATTCCTTCAATCTTTTCACATTATTTTAATATTCATTATTTACAATATGTATTATCATATTTTTCTTTATACTTCATATTTTTATTTTTTATCATACTGTTTTGTTACCATTTTTCATTAGTGGTATTGGTACTGCCTCTGTACTTATGAATGTTGTTATCTTGTTTTTCTTGGCCCTAAAACTTAGGACGAAACGTTGGCACACAATTAAATAAGTTACATTTATGAGTTTGTTCTTCATTGACCTCACCCCCCGAGCAACTTCTTAAAGATATACAAATTTCATTTTATAATTAAACTTTGTTCTTTTACGACATTATGATGCTTACCTCTTCGGATTGGAAAATAATAAAATATATGAATTAAAAAAAAAATCGTTTATTCTTGGCCTTGCTCGTGGGCAATCTTAAATAAGAATAATTCACTAACCAAATTAAGATAGAGTCCTCTCTATGTCACGATGCTATTATCATCAATATTAAGATAGAGTCCTCTCTATGTTACGATGCTGTTATCATCAATATTAAGATAGAGTCCTCTCTATGTCACGATGCTGTTATCATCAATATTAAGATAGAGTCCTCTCTATGTTACGATGCTGTTATCATCAATATTAAGATAGAGTCCTCTCTATGTCACGATGCTGTTATCATCAATATTAAGATAGAGTCCTCTCTATGTTACGATGCTGTTATCATCAATATTAAGATAGAGTCCTCTCTATGTTACGATGCTGTTATCATCAATATTAAGATAGAGTCCTCTCTATGTTACGATGCTGTTATCATCAATATTAAGATAGAGTCCTCTCTATGTTACGATGCTGTTATCATCAGTATTAAGATAGAGTCCTCTCTACATCACGATGCTGTTATCATCAATATTAAGATAGAGTCCTCTCTATGTCACGATGCTGTTATCATCAATATTAAGATAGAGTCCTCTCTATGTTACGATGCTGTTATCATCAGTATTAAGATAGAGTCCTCTATATGTCACGATGCTGTTATCATCAGTATTAAGATAGAGTCCTCTCTATGTCACGATGCTGTTATCATCAATATTCAGATAGAGTCCTCTCTATGTCACGATGCTGTTATCATCAATATTAAGATAGAGTCCTCTCTATGTCACGATGCTGTTATCATCAATATTAAGATAGAGTCCTCTCTATGTCACGATGCTATTATCATCAATATTAAGATAGAGTCCTCTCTATGTCACGATTATGTTATCATCAGTATTAAGATAGAGTCCTCTCTATGTCACGATGCTATTATCATCAATATTAAGATAGAGTCCTCTCTATGTTACGATGCTGTTATCATCAATATTAAGATAGAGTCCTCTCTATGTCACGATGCTGTTATCATCAATATTAAGATAGAGTCCTCTCTATGTCACGATGCTATTATCATCAATATTAAGATAGAGTCCTCTCTATGTCACGATTATGTTATCATCAATATTCAGATAGAGTCCTCTCTATGTCACGATGCTGTTATCATCAATATTAAGATAGAGTCCTCTCTATGTCACGATGCTGTTATCATCAATATTCAGATAGAGTCCTCTCTATGTCACGATGCTATTATCATCAATATTAAGATAGAGTCCTCTCTATGTCACGATGCTATTATCATCAATATTAAGATAGAGTCCTCTCTATGTTACGATGCTGTTATCATCAATATTAAGATAGAGTCCTCTCTATGTCACGATGCTGTTATCATCAATATTAAGATAGAGTCCTCTCTATGTCACGATGCTATTATCATCAATATTAAGATAGAGTCCTCTCTATGTCACGATTATGTTATCATCAATATTCAGATAGAGTCCTCTCTATGTCACGATGCTATTATCATCAATATTAAGATAGAGTCCTCTCTATGTCACGATGCTGTTATCATCAATATTCAGATAGAGTCCTCTCTATGTCACGATGCTGTTATCATCAATATTAAGATAGAGTCCTCTCTATGTCACGATGCTGTTATCATCAATATTAAGATAGAGTCCTCTCTATGTCACGATGCTATTATCATCAATATTAAGATAGAGTCCTCTCTATGTCACGATTATGTTATCATCAGTATTAAGATAGAGTCCTCTCTATGTCACGATGCTATTATCATCAATATTAAGATAGAGTCCTCTCTATGTTACGATGCTGTTATCATCAATATTAAGATAGAGTCCTCTCTATGTCACGATGCTGTTATCATCAATATTAAGATAGAGTCCTCTCTATGTCACGATGCTATTATCATCAATATTAAGATAGAGTCCTCTCTATGTCACGATTATGTTATCATCAGTATTAAGATAGAGTCCTCTCTATGTCACGATGCTATTATCATCAATATTAAGATAGAGTCCTCTCTATGTTACGATGCTGTTATCATCAGTATTATGATAGAGTCCTATCTACATCACGATGCTGTTATCATCAATATTAAGATAGAGTCCTCTCTATGTCACGATGCTGTTATCATCAATATTAAGATAGAGTCCTCTCTATGTTACGATGCTGTTATCATCAGTATTAAGATAGAGTCCTCTCTACATCACGATGCTGTTATCATCAATATTAAGATAGAGTCCTCTCTATGTCACGATGGTGTTATCATCAGTATTAAGATAGAGTCCTCTCTATGTCACGATGCTGTTATCATCAGTATTAAGATAGAGTCCTCTCTATGTCACGATGCTGTTATCATCAATATTCAGATAGAGTCCTCTCTATGTCACGATGCTGTTATCATCAATATTAAGATAGAGTCCTCTCTATGTCACGATGCTGTTATCATCAATATTAAGATAGAGTCCTCTCTATGTCACGATGCTGTTATCATCAGTATTAAGATAGAGTCGTTTATTTAGATCAATATATCAGTTAAAAATACCAAATTTGAGAAGGTTTGGAAAGTATGTTAATATAATTTTTGATGGAAATCAATTATGACCTTCAAGTAAAGTTCTGGTGCTTAAGCAGTGACCAAAAAGGGAGGTTCACAACTAGATTTTACAACAATACTAAATACAAAATTTCAACTTTCTACGGCTAACCGTTTTTGAGTTATGTGAAATACGAACGTACGTACGTACAGATGCCACGATGAAACTAGTCCACATGAATTCAGGGATGGTCAAAATGGATATTTCCGTTGAAATCTGAAAACCAAAAATTTTCGCGATTATAATGCTTCCTTTACTTCGTACAAGGAAGTAAAAAAAATTTAAGTTTGAAAAAATAGGTTGCTATTGGCGAGAGCGTTGAACATGTCCCATTGATTATTTTTACCAAGAAACTCTTTTAAATATTCCTCTTTATTTCTTATACCTGAGTGTCTCATATAAAATTTAAATAAACTACATATAAATTGGAAAGAACAATACACAGTACGTGATTTCAGCTTCTTATCAATAGCTCTTCTAAAATTTAAGTGATCAAGTATCATTAGCTCGCCCCATCCTACTTATACACAATTTATTTTTTAAATTATACAATTATAAAAATTAAATACAGAATATTTTACGAGTACTTTTTTTTTTTTTTATTATATCGCATAGAATATCTTATATGATGAACGAGCAATTCGAATAAAAATACCTTTGTTCCAGTTTTTCATTCTTTTAGTCTGGATCTTTTTATTTCGCCACCTTTGCTCCCCATTTAAGAATTATTCGATCTCAGCCGGTTTTTTATCTGTCGTAAAAGTTTCTTTTAATAGCGCTAATAAATCCTTCTTATTTTTAGAGGACCCTTGAGCTTTACCTTTTGTTTTTTCCTGTTTTTTCCTAAAATGACATCGAGTAATCTTTTATTGCTGTTTCTCTTTTTTATTATTTTATTTATGTTACCTTTCTCGTTCTTATATAATTTATTTATAAGCTGTTATAAAATAAATAAACTAGTGAAGTTTATATTATATCTTCAATCAATCTGTCGGTTAATATCATCTATAATTTTCAATTTCATGTGTTGTGATTTCGCTTTTGTATGTTGCATTATCCTATGCTTAATGTGCCGCTTAATTAATTCAATTCTTGCTACTTTATGGCTATTTTAATTATTAAATTATCCTTCCGTCACGTTTTATTTACTATTAATCTGTTCTATATTTATATAAATTGACTAGCTGTACCCGCGCGGCGTCTCCCTTGAAAAGAATTGCGAGTTAAATACCTTCCCAAATTTCAAGTTTTTTTATTCCTTATACAACCATAGTTTTATCAGAAAAAAATGTTTTTTTTTTTTATTTAATCTTTTTTCTTTAATATTTTTTCAAGTTGAAACTAATTCTGAAAACATTTTCTCGAGGCACATAGACTCTTTTGCGTTTCTATGCTTCAATTATCAAATATCATAGGGAGGGCTACCAGAACTTTGAACGAAACAACCGGTTATCAACAAAAATTTTGATTGTAGATATTCCAAGGCCAAAAGAGTGAATTTTTATCTCGATAATCGACTGCATTGTTTAGAATTCGTCTTATTTCATTTAGAAGTTTTATATGAACATAATAAAAATGATAATAAATTTGTCAAAACGGCAATTAAGCTTCACTTTTTTCCTTAATCCTCCGATTTAATTTACAATGGCGCTTCCTTACAAGAATTTCAGTCTTGTTAAAATGTTTTTGTATTGAATTATATTAAAAAACTTCCACGTGTATGAAGTTGTGTCAACGATTACAAAATTAACTATTTTGAAAATAGTTTTTTCCCATATCTCCCCTTCAGGAGTGCTTTTCGAAAAATTTAATGCATATAAACCTTCCAGAAGAAATCCTCTAAATGATTGTGAAAACTGCATCAAAATCTACCGACTTTTCGAATTTTGCAAGGACAAACACATGCGGGCAGAATTTGTATATCTATATATATATATAGATATATAGATATCACTATCACATCTGTATTTTAATACGATCAATTTTAACTAAAAGGTAATTTAAACTAAGAAGATTAGAAATAGAGTGTGAACAATGTCTGTTCTTTTTTAACATAACTATTTAGAAAAATTACTTGTCCACCATTAAGCTTATTGCTCAAAATATAAGCGATCGTTTTCTATAAAAATTATAGTCCTTTTTTCCTATCCTCGTTTGTATATGCGCCAGGCGCTCTATACAATAAGGACAAATCCGCCATGTAATCGATCTTTTTTTTTTTATTTGACGGCTGGAATAATATTGTATGTACAGGTATTCTTGATACATAGGTATTTATGGGTTATATAAATCCTATACAATCCTATAATGATGGTCGTATTATAAGTTGAAGTCGTCAAGTAAATATAAATTAAAAATCGGTGGGATGGCGGAATCTTCCTTTTGGTATAGAGCGCCTCAGGTAAACTGTACTCTGGCATACTGGAACGACGTCTGCAGAACTATGTCGAAAAGGACATAAGAGGAAGAACGTAAGACCATTTTGCTCTCTCTCCCTGAAGCTATGTTCGATTTTCGATTCGAAATCGCATGTGGCTTCTTCTTACCAGTGTTGGATTATTATGATTATTCAGGAAAAAGTAATAAATAAAATTTAAATTTATTCATGAATAATGAATTACCCATTTATTTGTTTTTATATTATTCTGTGGATATACATTTATTCATCATTTTCCAATCAGTGATCAAATAAAAATAATTATTCGTATGAAAAGAAAAAAAAATCGTGAGCAGCAGAACTCCGTCACTAAAGTCGTATTTTCATTAAAATAAAAATATTATAAAAACGGGGAGTCAGAAAAAAGTTGAGACCCAGAAAAGACAGTTCCCTAATACACCGTAATATACCCATACTTTTATATAAAATTGTTCTGCCTCTCCACTGACCTTCGACACAGAAAACTCTTCATAACGAATTTCTGCTCATTTGGCCCAACAGGGGCCACTGGAGTTGAAATAGCCATCTTTGGTTTTAAACGTGCGCAAATATTTCCAAAAATCGAAAAACCCGAGGGGGGATGACAAAGTTGAGACCCACAAAAGATACCTAACACTTAACTCAAACTTCTTTTGTTTTATAGAAAATTTATTTTCCGTATAAACGTAATGAAACGGGGGGTTTTGAGCCCCCGAACTTGGAGGGGTTTGAAAAGTGTGCAAATATTTTAAAAAATAGAAACCCCGAAGGGTGGGGGAACCAAGTGGAGACCCCAAAAGATACTTCCTAACAGCAACTCAATCCACATACAAATTTTCTGCCCTATAAACTAATTTGATGGAGCTGTAGAGATGCGCAAAGCTTTCAAAACGCCGAAATTTCAGGTAAACTTACCGAAATTTTGACTGGAATTTATCCATTCTTTAATGGTATCGTTCTGCCTGAAGGAAAGTCCTACATACCGAATTTCAGCTCATTTGACCCAAAGGGAGCCGCTTGAGGTTCTCAAATGTAGCGGGGAAATAATATATATGGATATATCAGACATCTTTAGAACTTCCATAATCATGCTCTAGGGGTTACGGAAACGGATAGAAAACGCAGTCCCACCGACCTTCGACCCACTGCAATCGTCTATTTTTATCGTGGAAAATATGACTAAAAATATTTTAATAAAAAATAGTAATTTAAATATTCAAAATTATTCGAATTTCATTTAAATTCCAAGTGAAATACAGTAAGAAACAACATTAAGATTTAAGATCCGAACAAACTAAAACGACAAAGGCCGAATATACCTTCTTATTACTCGATATAAACATAAAGAAATAAAATTTAAAACACAGTGGAACCTATTTTATATTGTGATGGACGAGGTATTGAAAGCAAGCGAAAGGAGAATTCCTAGGGCAAACCGTGGGATATTTCAACCTCTTCCAGTGTTGATCTAAAGTTCCATTTATCCAGATGGCATAGTGGTGATTGCAGATGGGCCTGAACGTTCACAAATAGTTATCGTTAAATGGTCTGAAGAATTGAAGAGGAAACGATAGAGTATGAATCATGCGATCGGAAGAATAGGCCAACTGCCTTGGGCGGAACCAATAACTGGTGGATGATTTTGATTGCCTGGGTACTGTCATAAGTAGAGATCGACGAATAGACAAAGAGATATTGAACCGAATAAGAATGGCGTTTTTCGATATGTCATGGTAATTAACAATATCTTTATTTGTGATTATTTTTAGCGGTAATTAATAGACTTCTCTCTCCTTCCACGTATGTGGTTTATGTATTTCATAATGAATTGTCCTCTGTTATCTTCAATTTTACCTATTTCATACTTATCAGACTATTTTTTATTTATCAGGTCATCCCCGAAGGAATGTCAGTTTTTAAAAATCTGTCTGTTTATGTTGATATTACTAATCCCTCCTTTACAATTGAATTGTGTCTACATATTTTGTTTATTATAGCATTTCATACTCTTCTATTTATCATGTTTTTGTTGGAGAAAGTTGGCTAGTTTGTGATGAAATTTCAATTAAAATGGATCTCCCCAATAAACAGTTACGCCACGTTATGCTTTGAGAATTCGATAAATGAGAAAATACTGCTTCAATTCAATTTATCGGAAATTTGCAGAAATATATGGAGAAAACGTCATTAGTGAACGGCAAGTGCAGAGAGGTGGTTTTAAAGTTTCGAGCGGGAACCCGCTGACATGAAGTCGAGCCTCCGACAGGTCGACCAATAGAACTCCTGCAGGATAATGTTGGAGAAAATCCTGTTGTAAAAGTTAAAGAATTAGCAGAAAAACTTAGATCGACACATTCTACATTTCACCGTCATTTGCCATCAGATCCATTTTAATTGAAATTTCAGCACAGACTAACTAACTTTCTCCCACTAATACATGATAAATGGAAGAGTATGTAATGCTACATAAACAAAATATGTAAACACAATTCAATTGTAAAGGATTTATTAGTAACATCAAGATATAAAGAGACAGATTTTTAAAAACCGACATTACTGTTGGGATGACTCGAAAAATTGTTAATCTAAAATTTTAAATTGATTAAATTTTGTTAAACTAGTATACCCGAGCGAGAACTCATTAGATATTAATCCTTCTTCTAATCCCTAATGCATTAGAAGTATAAGCGATATAAGGGAAATATATTTATTCGTATAAACAATATAATGTAACCAAAAAAGTTTATTTAACACACACATTTGGTGAAGCTACATAGTTTGTAATGACTATGTTGAAGCTACAGTTCATACTTAATAAATAATTAGCTTACCCCACTGGAAAAACATTTCTTGAATTTAGCAGTTAGGCAATTAGATTATTATTCATTCATACTTAACAGTGCCCATTAGGATTGGACATAAGAAACTATATATAATTTCTCACTCATTTAAAGTTTTTGTGAACAGACTCAAATTGGTACAAAGTTGCCATGACAACAGCACGTACGCAAGATGGCCTAGGGCCCTGGCGGTCCTATATCGTGCATTATCTTGAAAACGGTAGATTTTAGGACTTTAAAACGCCGAACCAATACATCCGTCCAGTATAATATGGTCTTGATGCCCGCGTCGAAAACTTTAAAACCCAACTTATCCCGCCTCGATCCGCCGACTCTCAGTCGTCAAAGCTTTGAAACCACCCAGTTTTTTCATCACTTTTATTTAAGCCCTTGTAAAAATTTGAGAAACAAAATTGGAATTCGTCATATCTCCATGAAATTCCCTTTTTTTTTATACCTCATTCATCAAAATCCATCGCTCCTGAGAGCCGGAAAAGGGATCTATACAACCATAATAATATATAGTAGTTGTAGTGATCATTTACATGAGTTGACGAATGAAATACTAGAACCCTTAAATCCAATTGTTGTCACAACTCCCTATAGATCGAAAAATGAGCTTGTTTTTTTTTTTTGGCCAGGAAAAGAATATGCATAATTGAATAAACCGGTTGAGTTAAACATGACTGAGAAAGGGTTTTGAGGAATGAATGACAATAGGAGGAGGATATGAAAGGGGATAGTGGTTATCCCTGCTTAGTTACTAACGAAGGGATCCTAGGCTATTTCTGAAAACGATTATACCAAATGAACGTAAAATAATTTAGAATTTTATAGAGCCCATTTGCATAGTTATTGCTAAAGAGATCAAAATCTTAGCCAGAGGTAGAGTGCACATATCCGAAAACTGTCCTAAACCCGAATGGAATTCCTAAATAGGAGCACGTCCTGTGTGTACATGTTGTTAGAGTGGGTTGGGGCAGGCTTTGAAGCCGTTTCCAATTACTGAGATGGGGCTCTGCCTGTTTTATAGTATCAGCTGTGTTTGGATCCTCAGCACAAAACAAGAAGATAAGTTATGTTTCCGGCGGAGTATCCGAGAATAGTAGACAATGCCTCTGATATCTCAATGGCGTATCCATCAGAGCTTAGCATTGCTTGAGCATATGTATCTGTATAATTAGTCATTTGGAGTATATTTATATCTCATGAAAAAAAAAAAAAATCAGTGAGCAGTAGAACTCCCTCAGTAAAGTCGTATTTTCACAAAAATAAAAACGGGAGGGTAAGAAAAACATTGAGACCCACAAAAGATAGTTCCTCAACATACCTAAATTTACCCATATTTTTATTATATGGTTCTGCCTCTCCGCTGACCTTCGATACAGAAAACCCTTCATACCGAATTTCAGCTCATTTGACCCAACGGGAGCCACTGGAGTTGAAATAGCCATCTTTGGTTTTAAACGTGCGCAAATATTTCCAAAAATCGAACTAAGATAACCACAGCCAGATAACCAAGTTGAGACCCACAAAAGATACTTACCTAACACTAACTCAATTCACATACAGATTTTCAGCCCTATAAACTAATATGGTGGAGCTGTAGAGATGTGCAAAACTTTAAAAAAGCCGAAATTTCTGTTTAACATTCACATTTATATTAAATTTACATTTAACATTAATCGTTCTGTCTGGAAGAAAGTCCTACATACCGAATTTCAGCTAGAGGTGCTCAGAAGTAGCGGGGAAAAAATATACATATGAATATATCCAATCAGACATTTCCAAATTTTCCATAATCGTTCTCTAGGGGTTATGAAACGGATAGAAAACGCAGTCCCGCCGCTCACCGCCGACCTTCAACCTAATGCAATAGTCTATTTTTTTTAGGGAAAAATACGATTAAAAATGTTCACCAGAACATTCAGGTTTTTAGTACCAAGATTATTCCATAAATCATGGTAAGGAAGACCTTCACTTTAATGCTAAAAAAAAAAAAAATTACATAAATAAAGTTTCTTTCTTTAAAATCATATCATTACTTTGTGTTTTTACTTCTTTGTACGCATTAAAGGAAGTATTGTAATAGCGAAAATTTTCGGTTCATGTTTCAAAGGAAATATCCATTTTGACCATCCCTTAAACCATGTGGACTAGTTTAATAGTGACGTCTGTACGTACATGCGTTTGTATCTCGTTTAACTCAAAACCAGTTACACGTAGAAAGTTAAAGTGTTGTAATTGGGATTGTTTTAACATCTAAATGTGAACCTCCCTTTTTTTGGCCACTGCATAATCACCGGAAGTGATACTTTAGTTGAAGGTCATAATAGATTTCTATCAAAAGTGTATTAAAATATAATACTAAATTTCCCAAATTGAATATAAAAGGCTTATATTTTCATAGAAATAACATTCTAGATTTTTGTTAAAATTGGATAATCGGAAGTGGTACTTTACAAGAAGGTGATAATATACTTTCATAAAAAATTAAATTAAAATATAATGAAAAACGTCTCAAATTCTATATAAAAGATTTATATTTTAATATAACTAACATCGGTCCGTAATGACGGTCATAATTGACTAATAAAAAATTACATTGAAATATAACACAAAAACTCTTAAATGTGGTATATAATACTTGTACATCAATATAAATAATATATTAAATCTATTAATTTCATTTGCTGAGCACAAATTATAATTTGTTTTTTTTTCATCCTAGCTCATTTTTTAAATTATTTGTCAAATTCCAGAATAACATAACAGGAATGAATGTTTTCGTTTGCTTATATGTTGATCAATGAACCCATGGGTTACGGCGACTTTTTTATAGGCAGCATCATGGAATACTCGAGAACCATCGCTTAGAATACTTGCTTTAAAAAGACTTCGGGGGCTGTCCAGAAAGTGCTATCTCAGTCCGTTTCCAGGTCGGAGAATCCGGCAAAAATTTCCAGAGTGTAACTGAAAGAGATATACATACTCGTACGCCAGGGACACGAGGCAGTAGGACAAAGCTATTATCACCCCGAAGTAGTCACTAATATATCATATTGTCTAAATTTAATGTCGGTGTTGTGTTAATGACTCTTTGCACAATTGATCTAGTGTAGTGAAATATTGCTGTGTTGACTATCTTACGACGAGGAAATCACCAATGACTTATTATTTTGTAAATATTATGGTCTGATGTTTTAAATTAATAAAATAAGATTAATAATGAAATATTGGAATATTTATAATGAGATATTGGAAGTAAATAAAAAGCATTATAGTTAGTCAATCGAACCAAGGAAATCTAAAATGCAAAGAGTATATCATAAAGTCTAGTCCGCATAAAAATACATAAATTCTAATTATTTAAGCAAATGATAGCAAAAAATTGCTTCCAAGACTGTTCACTTTATGTTTTTTTTTATTTTCAAGGTTCACTTAAAAGGATAATGAGTTATATATTTCGATTTTCCAGTGTTCCGTTTGAGTTATAGGACATTCTGTGTGTTCTCCAAAAGGTTTATATTATGGCAGGGACTAATAACATAACTACAAGTATTGAAAACAAAAAACACTAACTCAATGTCTCATTTAGCATGCTAAATCTTTGTGCCGTTTTTGCTCTTTTTCGAGTTTGTACAATAGTATGTTAAAAATGTCACACTAAAAAATAAGTCATATAACAGGCTCTGTTTGACAGACCTGATTGTTTGCTGAGTGGAGTGTCACTCTGCTAAATGGCCGCCATATTGTTTTGTCAACTCACGGGTGTCCGAATGAGGTTTGGAAGCGTCAAGTGGTTCTTTGCTAACTTGCTTTAGTTCGTTTCAATTTAATTATTTTTCTTGGCTTTAAAATTATAAGCATTTGTAAGGTAATGCGATATTTATTTATGGGGCCCAACTTTCAATTAATCTTGACTTATCGTTAATTTTAGGCATAATGATGATTTAAATAAAAATTTGAAATATAAATATAAAGTAGATTCACTCGAACAAATAAAATATCCTCCAACAGGCAGCAAAAGTAAAGGTTTCATAAAAAACAAGGTTAATAATATTAAATAAATTAAACCACAGACACCGCCACCGTATCTATTTAGCAAGATACAATTCGCAAATGGGATGCTAGCATCCCTATTCGAGCGTCAATTAAAAAATTGGATTGTTGGGAGCATTACCTAACAGAGTCGATGTGTGTAAGCCTTAGAAAATACTTTATTGGTTAATAGTACAGAGTTACATTACGTGACTTAAACTACCGATCTGACATGGACCGGCGACTGCTAGACATTAGATATACTACGTTGTAAAATCTTTGTGCTTAGAATAAGTTTTATTTAAATTTCAGTATAAAACCTACACATTATAAATTATTCTGCAAAATATAGGCCATCATTGCCAAATACTTTAACCCATCTTCCTACCAGAAGTTAAATTTGGTTGTCCTTGGTTTTCAAGGCAGAAAACTCCTCACATCCTGTTTTGACGTTCCAGTTGTTTTTGAAGTGCCAGGCTTTCAAAAAATGTGCCATTGACCGTAAAAGACCACAGCCAAACAGTGCAATGTCAGCGCTGCAAGTAGGGTGGGGTAAGATGCTAAGAACCTCCATTTCTGAGAATCTTTCTTTGATTAAGGGTGAACGATGGGCGAGAGCATTGTCTTGCTGAAACATCACTTTAATATGATTGACCAAAGCGGGGAAATCCTCTTTTAAAAGTCTATATGCTCTTTGGAGTTGTTCGCAGTAAAATTAAACGTCAGTAGCTCTGCCATCTGGAACCAGATCAAAGTGCAAAACATCTTCATAATTCCACCAATCACAAAGTATTACCTTGAAGGCTGTTGTTCCGAGAATTTAACCGCCTGAACCAAAACACTACTGTATTACGATGCACCACATTTTCACCTTCCGCTGTACAAATTTCCTCAGCAGCTGCCTTCGCACTTAGTCCTTTTTTTCAGTAGTGCCTCCGAAGAGCACGAATGAAAATTTTTTCTTCCAGTATTATCAGTGAAATTTATTAAATGGAATGAAAGGTAGATACAGTTGGTATACATAATTAAATAAAGGATTAGTTAAAGCAAACAATGATATATTATGCATTGTTTACATCAATGTTGAATGAGGGTACAAATGGAGGCTTCAATGTCAGAATGAATTAATACACAAAGACTTTTCTAACAACTTAGACAGAGTTACATTACCGCTTGACTTAAAGCGTATTGTGATTACCTTTCTCTGATCGGTTCTGATCATTTGAGATAGGTTTTATACATACAAAAGAGGAGGGAATGTTTAGGGATATAACATTTGTTTAGATGCTGTCGAGAAGGAAAGAATAAGGAAATAAAGCCACGACTTCTTGGACTATAAACCTTATTTCATAACTATAACTTCCTGGGTTGAAGCCCATATGGTAACAATACGATAGTACTTATACGGCCGCTCATATTCCTGAATTTTGCGCTGCTATGTTTTCTAGGTTGAGTTGAGCTTGATATCTATCTAGCTGCTAATACATTAGTCTATATATATAGGGATGCCATTGGGCAATCATTGAGGATGATTATCCCAAAATTAAGTAAGCTTATGAATACTTTTGAATTTCTTACCTTGTCCTGTAAATTGGATACCTTTCCAAGGGTCTGGTTACCATTATTTAATAATTAACCAAGATAATGTTCCTACTTTTAATTTTAATACTAATGTTAATCAAAGTTACTGCTATCATAATGAAATATATTCAAATTAAATATGGGCATGGTTACTAAAGAACAACCTCCTTGCGAATATTTATCTTTATTCCTCTAAATTAAAACAACAAACTATTACAATAAAAAGTTAACCATGGAATGATTCAGCCTAGACTTAGCCATTAATGGTTTTAACATAAATCTCTTATCTATACTAATTGGTGTTGATGGTTCCTCAGCCGAAGGCTTGAAGGCAATGGTTGAAGGCTTGCATCAGTAGAAGTCACGGTTCAGAGAGCTAGTCTTGCATCCGCCGGTCTCAGTCTCGAAGTCCCCCCTCTTTCACCTCTTTTCTTCTATCCCCTTTCTCCCTTGTTCTGCCTAAGAGGGGGTCGAAAACGTTGTTCATTGGCCGACTAGTTTTATATAGGGATTCATCGGATGGCTCCACCCCTTGTCCTGACAGCCGGTATCTGCGAACCATTATTCAACTAGTATAATGTAATCATACCTTTTCCAGGCAGTCTCCACTTTTTCCTCGAGGCCAGCCAAGCCTAAGGAGACCAGTTCTTAAAATTGATTAGGTGTTCCAGCTTTTGGCGTTGTTACAGTGTTAACTTCTCAGTAGGATTTTTAAATTAACTTATCCCTTATCACTTATGTGGTGACATCTGTCATCGACTGTCAGTCACCCTTCTTTCTTCCTGCTCGTCCCTTATTTCTTTTGTTCGCACTTGGTCTGTTTAAATTATATAACGATAATATTGTCCAATATCAATACATATTAGCGCTCTAATCATTTAGTATGCTAATGCTAAATTATGAGTTCTCATAATGTAAAGTTTTCCAAATAATGCTGTTACAAATATTTCGTATCATTGTAGCTTTCAAATCATTTACAGATATTTTTTTTTCAAGGATTACTAGGAGCTGTATTTTGCTTTGGTGGGAACCGACACAGCGATGCTTGATTTCTTGATATCTGAACCTGTTACGGTCGAATAAAGAATTAATTTAATTTAATTTTTACGATACATTTGGAATGCGAATATGTTCCTTGGTATATACGAGTATAGTTAGATGGCTTTTGACTTCCACATATTTCGTAGTAATGACCGCGGAATATAAAACGCGAAACTTAGTTCTACTCATTTAAATCCTTATATAAATACATAAATTGTATTCCTCTGAAGTAGAATGTGTATTTATCTAATAAGCGAGGTCGATTTATATATATATATATATATATATATATATATATATATATATATATATATATATATATATAAATGTTTATTTAAATCGTTAAACATAACGATATTTATATATATATATATATATATATATATATATATATATATATATATATATATATATATATATATATATATATATATATACATACATACATATATATTATTATGAATCTTATGAATAACAAAAATGAACAATTATAAAGTAAGCCAAGTCTGGCCAAAAAACTGGAATAATAAAAGTAGATAACTTTTTACATCAATAGTAATAAAAATAACTAAACAAAAAATGAGTTCTTCACTTAACAAAAATATACAAGTATTAAAAAAAAATGAAAAAGAAGAAAAAAAAAGTAAAAGGTGAGAGAAATGAAAATTATAAATAAATGCCCATTTAATCATCATAAACTTTTTATCACATTGTTTACCTTAAATTAAATATATATATATTTGGTATATGAGACATAGATGAAAAAACATGATGGACGATGACGGAAGGATAATTCATAGTTCGAGTTAAAAACGAGATCTTTAAACTCGTTTAATGGACTGACGAGAATCGTTCCCGAATGTTTGAATGCCCCATGCCTTTTTTTTCATTACTTTTTTCATGGTGAAACAAACGACTTTTTGAAAAGGCTTGATCCATCATTTCGGAGAAGGGACGAATGTACAACCAGAGTAATTAATAACTGTCTCCCGTCTACTAGAAAGTATTTTGGAAATTTAGGAAGCGGCCCTTTTGATGAAAAGCTTTAGATGAATTAATATGGAGTCTCGTAACTTTAATTTAAAAAACTTTTCTCGTGCGCGGTCGTGCATAGTGCAATTAAATATTACCGACACTGCCAGTTGTATATTAAAAAAAAAAAAACATACCTGATCCATACTAATTCAGACATTTTTATCTTTTATGTTGTCGATGAATCGGCCAAGGATGAATTTGTCCTGTTGGGAATGGCAGCTTCCTATATAAAGATTAATTTTCGGCTATTATTAATAAATATCTTAGAGAAAGCAATTATTAATGCACAATGTGATTCTACTCATCTTGAAACGCCTTCTTCTGACGCTACAGACCGAAGTGGTCCTTACGGATTTTGAAAAAATATCGATGTTTTTTTCGATATATCGAATATCGATTCCACTATTTCGATATATTCACGTTCGATATGTTTTTCATGGTTAAGTATTCTAACTGAAAGTATGAATTAAGGTTTTCAAAATAAGAAAAAAAATTTTAATTAAGATATGTCCTTTAACGCTTTGTTTAGGAGATAGAATACTAACATGACCTTGTTTCCTTAACCGTACATAAAATATTGAAAATGTAACGATTAATACTATTTGGAATTAGCATTGGAAACTCTCTTTGACATTTATCATTTTGTATGACGCTTTCGCAGAGCACTCGTACTCATTATTATGCCTTACATTTATACTAATGGTAAATATACACTATGGTGTTTGTGTACCGTTTGTTTGTGTACCGTTTGTGCAATGCTAATGCTAATGCTACCCGTCGTGAATATCCCGTGTGATTTCCGAATAGAAGATTACCAAACAAGTCTATCTTTAGGTTAACATTTCAACGTCTTGAAACTGGTTCATTTGCTAAAATGCCACGAACTGATGGTGCTTTTGTCCCTTTACGTTTTGAAGAAAGTATTGCGGCAATATTGCGATATTTTGATGATAATCTGTCTGGCAGTTTACGAAGAGTTGCAGCAGAATTAAACAGTACGCTTACTACAGTATGAAGAACTCTCGTTGCAGATGCAGGTCACCCATGGTTACAAAATTTATTTGCGCAAGACTTCCGGCGAAGAAGAAGTTTTTCAGATTGGTATTTGAATCAATTTGATCATAATCCTCAATTTTCAAGACAAATTATCTGGACAGATGAAGCTATATTCATAGCTATGTAGCTCAATGCGGGCACATTTCTTAATAATAATTACTAACATTTAGTTGAATATATAGTATTTCACTGCAACTGAGCAGAACCTCGTGGTTCCAATTAGGTGTTTGTCTTGCACATTACGGAACAGGTCCACGACAATGGCTAAATGTTAATTATCTCAATGGCGATGATTTGGCCAGTGGTTTGGCCTGTACGCTCTCCAGACCCGACACCACTGGATTTTTTTGTTTGGGGTAAAATCAAACAGTCTATGCAAGCCCGGTCAATGACCTTTATTCCTTACGAAGAAGGATAATTGAAACATGCGAAACAGTAACACATATCCAGTGCGGTTTGGCCACTGCTATCGTGGAATAATGATGCCGAGCCTGTCTTAATACCCAAGATAATCAATTTTAACAACATTTATTATGATTGTTAACGCTTATATTTCATTAATGAATTTATGTATTTGGAACATATAATAATTTATTTATTTATTATAACCTAAATGACTCAGTAAAATGAAAATCTTTAGACCTGAATATCTCCAAAGCGTTAACGGGCATATATTCATAGGTAATTTTTTTCTTGTTTTGGGAACCTCGATTCACATTTTCAGTTAGGAAACTTAACCCTGAAACACCTTGTATATCAAATTTTTTTTTTCGATTTGTGTTAAAAAATTGAGCTTTTTTGACAGATAAAAACATTGTTATGTTAGCATTCACAACTGGTACTGGTACTGGTACTGGTATTGGTGGGGGGAACTAGTCCGGCAACTGGGCCTTATGGTCCTTTTTGCCAACCCCTGACGGCTACTTTTACGTCACCGCCGCGTATTAACCAGAGTGGGAGTGTCAAGATTCATTTCGCGGGATCGCCACGAAATAAATAATGATCGACCCAGGTGGGAATCGAACCCACAACGTTCCGAACCGGGCACTCTGGGACCCTCGCTCCAACGTACTCGACCGTCACGTCCTCTTCACAACAGGTAAGTGAAAAGATCAAATACAAAAAAGTTGTGAAAGTTTATAATATTTTATAATATAGGTGGGAAAATTAAAATATTTAATATAGTTGGAAAAATTAAAATATCTAATACAGTTGGGAAAATTAAAATGTTCACGGGAAATTTTAGAGTTTGTCCTATCCAACAAATTGTAACAACATACCTGCCTAATCTTCAATTCAATGTAAACCATTTTTCTCTTCTTTTAAAGGGTTAAAATAACGATATTTTTATAGATATATCGAACTGATATTTCAATATAGTTGAAAAAACTATCGGTACGATATTTATAGTTATGTATCGATGTTTAAATCTATAATCTCTCTTTAAAAAATCCTTTAAAGATTATAAAATATTTAGCCCCGATATATCGACATATCGAACCACCGTTTCGATAAATTAAAAACATAACGACCATTCCTTGCAACACCCTCCTTTCGAACCAGCCAAGCCTGTCACATGTCTTAATTAGCGTCCAGATTTCACCTCCATACGTGATACTTCCTGCTCGTATCAGGATTTTGTACATGCGAAATTTTAGAGTAAAATAAGCTCATATTTCTGCTAGGATCCTACTTTTAATTTCTTCCGATTCATCGGCCTCATTTGTCATTAGGCATCCTAGGTACGGAAAGGCCATGTTCTTTCTCTCATTCGATGTTTTATCCGGCTATTTTGTTGCATGGTGGGGCGTTGTCTCATTTTCTCGTAAAACCTTAAATATGGTAAGGAGGAAGTGTTGAGTTTTTTTTTTTTGGTCGATCACAAAGATTTATCATTGAAAATAATAAACCATAAATGTATTTTACAATAAAATAACACTTTTGTACTCAGAAGATCCCTAATGCCTAATACATACTGGTATATTACCATTGCACTGTTTATAAATTACCATTTTCTTTCTTCTGAGTTTATTGAGGACGGAAATGTATTTATTCATTGTTACTTCTTCACATAGACGACTTAAAATCAACCCTTCGTTACTGGCTCAATTGAAAGTAAATATTTCAGAATTGTTAGCGATTCGTTACAGCCGAGTTAGTGTAATGACATTTGCAGTATATAGAGAGTTGGAGTTGGTAAATTTAACTTTCATGAAGTTGCCCTCTTTAGCCTGGTTAAATAGGTTTCTTCGACATGGCCGCCCCAGTCAAGAAGATTTGAATGCAGATCAGTCGTGAAAGGGGATAGAAAAAAGAAGAACTGAAAGTTGTCAGACGATGTTTGTGTCGGACGTCTTTTGCATTATCTAGTCATAAGACTACTTATTTTATTTTAATTTATTTAAATATTCTTTTTTTATTTGGGAAAATTGAGTGGCTGCTCACCTATGTTGAGTTGATGATCACACAGCATACTGGTCAATCCAATATATATTTATAAAAATTCAGCCTGCGTATGTTTGTCCTCGCAAAACTGGAAAAGTAGTCTGTCGATTTCGACGCGGTTTTCACTTTAATTTAGAGAATTTCTTCCAGAAGCTTTATATGCATTAAATTTTTGGAAATCGGTAAAACTATTAAGAAAAATTGGTAATTGTAATGACAACTTCATACGTGTGGAAGCAAGTTAATTACAAAAACATTTTAACGAGCGTGAAATTATTGTCTGAAGGTCTCATTTGTTAATGAGATCGGAGATTGAAGAAAAAATATCTGATGTGGACACCCCATGACTTCCTTGTACGCCTGTTTAACTATGAATCGGCTGCTCAAAAGGCGACTGAATTTGGTAAGCATTATTTCAAAAACGACACTCGGCATCGCGACGTCCATCTATTGACACATATAGACACAAGCCCGCGCGCGCACACACACAAGCTCTTGTTTATGAAAGTCTTATTCCGTTATTATATGTCGTTTTCTGTTCATGCCACTTGACAAAGCATTGGAAATCGACAGTTTCAACATTTGACCATCTGGACCTAAGTTTCACAGATTTGCGGGACAGCCAATAAAACTCATATACGAAAACTTCAAATTTTTCAATCAAAAACTTTTAAGACTTATCACCAAAGCTCCTTGGTATATCAGCAACATTACCTTACATACAGACCTCAATATGCCAACAGTTAGCGATCACGTTCCGACGCACTATAAACGATTTTACGATAGCTTGCCCGGACATACTAGCACACTCGTACAAGACATGTCTATAACCAACATGCCTGACATCACCCGCAGAATGTTGAAGAGGTGCTGAATGAGGGATCTCCTAGCCTAACTATATCCGAGTATCACGACAGGAAGAGGTGCCGCCGGGTACAACTCTTTCTCATGCCTTTCATGCCACGATAACATGTTCTTAGCCAGCAAATTCACTGGTTGTCTCATCGACAGGTGTTAATATAAAAAAATAAGGCCCCCCTCCCCCTCCCTCCCAAAAAAATTACATTTTAAGCAGAAGAATCCGCTTAACTTGTATGTTATTCTCCTGCTGCACACTCGTTCAGCTCACATATAGGGAAAAAAACAAGTATTTTATACTCAATTAACAAAATTGTTTGATTAGAGTGGAAAAAAATCGCGTTTATAACCTTTATCACCGAACCATATGATCTCTGTATTAAATGTGGATATACCTTTTGATTTAAGTTAATTATGATCTTCTGGTAAAGTACCCCTTTCGGCTATTCATTTTAACCAAAATTTGTTATATTACTTAGAATGACATAAAAGTATAATTTACCAAATTTCATTTACCAAAAATGTATTATGTTATTTATATTGATATGTAAGTCGTAAATACCAAATTTGAGAAATTTTGCATTGTATTTTAATATAATTATTGATGAAAATCATTAATGACCTTCAAGTAAAGTACCACTTCCGGTAATCATGCAGTGACCAACAAGGGAGGTTTACAACTAGATTTTACAACAATCCTAAATACAAAATTTTAACTTTCTTCGGCTAACCGTACAAGGAAGTAAAAAGTGTAAATCCTGAAGCTTTATCGCCGTTTTGATAAATTGATTATCAGTTTGATCCTGTGGCCAGAAAACGTCTAAATGAAATGAGACTAATTCAGAACAATGCCTACCGAGAAAAATTTGCACCCCTTTTGCCATGTAATATTTTCAGTCATAACTTTTTTTGGTAACCGATTGTTTCGTTAAAAGTTCTGGTAGACCATCTAAGAGTTCTAATAATTGATCCATAGGAATGCAAAAGAGTAACTTAAGAAAATGTTTTCAGATTTCAAGTTGGAACTTGAAAAATATTATTAAAGAATTTTAACAAAAAACTTTCTGAAAACATATATAATTTTTTTTTTTTGAAAAGTTCGACCATTTGCTTTTTATGTTATGTGCCAGAGGGTGACAAGCAGCATTGTTGTTTGGATAACAGGTCATAGATAAGTAAAACATAGCAAATGAATAAGTTCAAACATGGACAATATTGAACTTATTACTGTGGTTTCTGCATCTTTTGAATTAGTAAATTACAATTCGGATTATCATTGAATTATTCCTGGACAATTTTTGTCTTGATGATATCTGGACTACCGAAACGTTAATCTGTTAGTTATTTTCTGCTATTTAAAATCGATTTAAGGCTATTGGAATCATCAAGACAGTTGATGTGAGATGTGCTTTATCTTTTCTGCATTTATATTATCTTATCCTTTTATGTCCTGATGACATTAGTTATTTGCTGCTATTTGAGAGACTTGATGCTTTGTTTTTGGAATTTTTAAAAACAAATCCTATACATTAATTTTTTGAGATTTCGTTCTCATCTAAAATGCTTCATAAAAAAATTAAAAAAAAAACTATTTTCGAATTCTTTCAACAATTATTCCAACATTATTCCGTTTGCAAAATTGTATTTATGTGCAAGGATTGGATGAGATTACATTAGATATCCATCTCTCTCTCCTCTCAGGATATTCCGGAATCCAAAGACAAGGTGAGTCCCATTATATCCGGCGCCGCGGATCGATCACTCCAGACAACTGACTCCTAATTGAAGGATGGTCTCTGAATCGGGGGCTCTGCCAATCGTCTCCATTTCTGTCTAAAGATATTGAATGGGATCGGAGAAAATATATAAAATCGTAGAAAATGTATAAAATCGTTGGCGCGTCTGTTTGTGATCTTGTAACTTCATAATGACTTGACCAATTAATGTAAAAGTTGCACAATATATTTGCGGTATTCGATACTATAGTCAAGTTATAAACAAATTCCATATTTATATGTTGGCAGAGTAGTCAAGAGTACGCACTATATATTACTTCAGTACTATGGACTCCTTTTCTGGCTCTCAGGAGCGATATATTTTGACAAACGAGGTATGGAAAGAAAGGGAATTTCCTAGCTAAGAGTCTAATTCGGATTTCATTTCTTATATTCTTGCTAAGGTTTCAATAGAAGTGATTGCAAAATGAAGGTGGTTTTAAAACTCCGACGGTGGTAAATCTGCGAATCCAGAAGAGATTTGTGAGGTTTTATAGATTTTGAAGCGGACGCTGTTCCAGATGTTTTTTTCAGATAACGCACGATAACGTTCCGCTAGCCACTGGGCCCTATGCAAACATTGGTTCGTGTTATTGTCGTGGCAACTTCATACCCGTAAATGCAAGTTGACTACACAAAAGTTTAAGTAAATGTGAAATTATTGTGTGAAAACTATAGTTTATAAATAACATGGATGGATAAGGGGAAAAAAATATGAAAATGTGAAACTTATTTAAGTGAAAAAGAACATATAGATTATTAATTAGGAGTTTTTTTATTATTTTACATGTTAATGGAAATCTACCGCTGTTGAAAATCTCGGGACTATATATATATATATATATATATATATATATATATATATATATATATATATATATATATATATATATATATATATATATATACATATATATTAACAAATAAAATACAAAAAAAAACTCCTAATTAATATAATCTATATGTTCTTTTTCACGTTTTATATTTACACACAATATATATCATATGAGATTTATATGTTATTTACTTTTTATCTTTAAATACTTTTGTCTAATATTTATTATGTGATCTAATTGGTCTCAAACTAATATTTTCTTTTAATAAATTATTTCATTCTATTAAAGTGTTCATTTTTATAACCAATTTTTATCTGTTATATAATTATTTGAATTTATATTATTGTTAGAGTTATGATGAACTTTTTATTTGATTTATGATATTAGCATAATGGGTTCACAAATTTTCTGTTATCAGTTTATAGTTTATCGTTTGTTATTTTTAGTTTTGTGAATAGCTTGTTATATAATTCTTTGGTTGATTCTGTGATATACCCTGCCTTAATCGAGAATCGCGTTGTGTTTTTTCCAGGTTATATAAATTAACCGCAGTACATTTGTCCTAGGACTTGGAAAAATAATAATATAATCGTGCTAATATTTGAAAGTAATTCGGCAGTGCCAAATGTGGCTGGTTATTAGGGCTGGAATATCGAAACTTGATATATCGTAGTTGAAAAATCTATATTTTCTATCGATATATTAACATTCGATATATCGATGATATCGATATTTTCCAACGATACATCGACGACATCTGCATGTTAAACTATATTGTAGTAGAATGTCGATAATTCATATTCTGGTAATTCGTATGGAATTTCTGGTCTCTCGAAAATCTTCCTTTATTTGTTATAAAAACACTGCAATCCATAATTCGTATTTATTTTTGTCTTCGAAGTAAAGTCTTGATTTTTAAGATCAGTCAGGTCCTAAACATTTAAACGTCCGTCATATTGGGATCACGATTCTGTAGTTTTATCAGTAAATATAAGAATAAACAATATTTAATAATCTATACCAAACAATAATTAGTAGGTAAGATTTACATACAAATAATGTTAATTAATTCTATGTTAAGACTAATAGATAATTATGTAAATGATGATTGTACTGAGATGTATATAAAATAAATTACATGCTTTTAGATGAATGTTTTGAGAATTCACAATACATATAGTCGGAAGCGTTATAAGATAAATAATTTTTGTTTAGAAGTTTGAAGGTTTTATTATTTAAAAATCTGCGCGCATCACACAACTTTCCCTTATCGCCCTAGAATAATTATCTTTTTAATATAATTTTAAAGAGTTCACATAAACAATACTTGAAATAAATTCAGCAGCATTCACTTCTTCTCCCACTTCAGTACAATAAAAGAGTTTTTAATACAATTTTAGTACAACAATTCTGTACACTACCTATACATTTTAACTTTGTCAAGTTGCAATTATATTTTAAAAGTTTCTGGTTTAGTTTCCATGGAAACATTTTCTTTCCATTAAATAATGTGAAAGTAGAAATTATTAAGTTAATTTCCGTTTTGGTATTCTTAAATTACTTTGTTACAGAGCGTGTTGTTTACAACAGATTGGCGTATTGGTGGGAGGAGGTTCGGTCGCATCTATCTCCTTTCGGATTTTCTCGGTGATTTACTACATAAATGAAAAGTTAAAAGCCTTTATGAAGAATAATTTAGGCAAGTTTGATCAAAATCGTTAGAGCCGTTTTCGAGAGAATTGTAAAAATGTGTAAAATCTATTAATAAAGTGGCACTTCCGGTTAGTCGATTTTGACGAAAATGTTGCTATAACATCACATGCATGTGCCAACCTTAAATACGTAATTTCAGTATCGTTCAGCTTACCGTTTTTGAGCTAGACTGATCACATACACACAGACCATTATGCGAGACTTGGTCATTTGGACTCAGGGGACCTTAAAACATGTATTTCCGTCGAAAACTCGAATTAAAAAATTTTCACGATCACAATACTTCCCCTTATTAAATACTTCTTATACCTCAACCAAATTCCTGTCTGAGCTGGTCCCTCCATCCCTCCATCACGTCCTCCTCCGACAGTCCTCTACCAGCCATACTCTCCACCGCTCCATCGTTCCATCTGAAAGGGAGTCTTCCTCTCCTTCTACACTCAGCCTTCCAATCCATTATCAGCCTTGGTATGCTGTTATTATTCATCCTTCTCACGTTCCATACCATCTGAGTCTTCTTTCTTCCATCACTTCTAGGACATTCTGTCTTGCTTCCATTTTCTCTGTTATAACGATGTTTCTGACCCTTTCGATCCTTGATATCCTTGCTGCTCTCCTCCAAAAATCCATTTCTACTGCTAAGATTTTTTTTCCTTGGGTTATCCTGAGAGGCAATGTCTCTGATCCATACATTACACTTTCTACCAATGCTTTGTAGACCAGTTTTTTGTCTGTATTAAAATATTGCAACTCCACAGAATTCCCATTGCTTTTTACCGTTTGTTATTCTTTTTTCGATTTCTACATCCGTTCTTCCATTACTTTGTGTCATGGATCCCAGGTAACGGAATTGATCCACTTTACTCAGCTTCGCTAATGTTGAGTTGATGTTCTCTTCCGGCTCCGTGCACATGCACTTAGTTTTATTATAATTTATGTTGAGACCTCCTTGTTCGTATTGGCCCACTATCTGGTCATCCTCAAATAATAAATTTCTCAGGTTTTTTTCCGTTTATCTGGATTCTCATTTTCCACATTTCCTCGAACCAACCTTTTAGGTATTCGTAAATGTATATTTTAAATTGAGTGGGTGACATGCAGCTCTCTTTCCAGTAGTCCTTTTGGAATTATTTGGATAATAATGGGCCTATTTTTATCTGGCACCTGTTATTTCTGTATATTTCTTAAATGACGCTCAGAATATCATTGTCAATACCAGCCTTCCTTAAGCATTCCCCTAGCGCAGTATGTGTGGTACGCTATCTTATGCTTTTTCCAGGACTATAAAGATCATCTCTAGCCTTTTCGCTTTATCTGTTTGTTTTTCTAAAAGTTGTCTCAGGGCAAAAATGTGATCGATATAGGACCTCTCCAGTGTGAAGTCACATCTCAGCTCCTCAACCTCATGAATGAATTCGTCACGCAGAATTTTATTATTAAAGAAAAATATATGGCGGAATAAAGGTATATTTCTGTATCAGATTAAATATTTCGATAATGAAGCTGGCCGCTAGACAGATTGGACGGATGGCATATAGAAGACACAAATAGCAATCGTGACAGGACAGGAGATCCCACACTGGATAGATATACTAGAGCTAACTGAGACATGAAGTCACTTTGGAATGCTGACAGTGGACGGAAATACCTGGCCTGCATGAGCAGGTGCAAGGCCGCCATGTGTACTAATAGTGCAGTAAATTGGCGTAGATACATTCGAGGCTAATTATCAGAAATTATCTTTCATCTCAGACAGCTCACATAAATTAGACACGTTTCATATTTAGGTTAGGATGACTTGAATATTGGATCTTATTCCAGAGCAGAATTATTCTCGATTCAGATATGAGTGATTATAAATAAATATAGCAACAAATAAAACACTTTGTCTCTTATACAGAGTATCTACTAAAACATTTTTTTGTTATTCCCTGACTTTTCCTGGTTTTCCAAGTCATTTTTGGAAAAATTCCAGGTCATCGAAATAGTTATAATAGGACATTTTATGTATGTGTGTGTATATATATACATATACATATATATATATATATATCTATATATATATATATATATATATATATATATATATATATATATATATATATATATGTATATAGGGAAATGTGTTGTTTCTTTGACCAATTTCCACTCAATGAATTTTCCAACTTTTTATATTTAAGTAGAACCCCTGAGTCCTTGGGTGCCATCTTCACTGATCTCGGCACCAATTATATATGTTTTAAATAATATATTTTGAGTAATAATATTTATTTTTATTTTGACAAGAAAACTTTACAATGTGGTCAAATGTAAAAAAAAAACACATTAGGGATTGATAAATTATTTGTCACTTCATAACATTGTTCTTATTGAAAACTAGTTTCGAATGTTATATATTCATATTCAGTTCTAAAAACACACAAAAATTTCAAAATAAGGAATTTAAAATACAGTTTGGAATTACTATACATATTAAATTAAATGTATGTCTATATATTACATTAAATTAAATGTATGTATGTATATATATATATATATATATATATATATATATATATATATTTATTCGAAACTAGTTTTCAATAAAAATAAAAAAATTATAGAAGTGGCAAATAATTTATCAATCCTAATTAGGGATTGATGCTTCTATACCATCGTGCGGATGTCAACTGTAAAACCACATGTTGTACCTTTTGTCAGGTCATAATAGCAACAAACAGTTAGATGTAAGCCATGTAATTAATTTTTTAAATACAGAAATGTGTACGTTTGGCATATAGTTACAATCTGAACAATATAAATAAAATAAGAAATAATATGTTTAATGATTAAGTTCTCCTCCTAAGTTATCCTTATATAAAGAGAAATAAACTACAAATGACCGAAACTCTTTAAGTCGAGATGTGCCCCCTGCTTTGGTTGGATTTGGTAGCCTAGCCACAATATCTTCTTGTTCTATATCCTAGAGCTGGTCAGAGGAACGACAATATATTGTGGTCAAAGATACAACATGAGGTGAACATATACTTCTGGCCATGTTACGGTTCGTAGGTTAATCCCAACATCTTAAAAGTCATTACAATTCATCTTTACAAATATATTTACTATCCACACTTGCCAAAATAGCAATCAAATGAAAACAAAGAGTGTTATCAAAGAAAACTCAACTTGAAAAATATTTACTTTTTTGTAGTGAAATTGGATTTATATTTTTCACCTATTGCCAGTAAAAGATCCAACTGTTTCTGAAGATTTCCATGGTGTCTCTTATAGGAATGCTATCCATATATCATATATATATACGGACTTAATCGAATAGTGGAACAGGTATTGCCATTAATCAACCTTGCGACCGCTACAAAAATGCATCCCTAACATTCATAAATAGATACATAAATCCCCACATAACTACAACATACCCAAAACCACTCACTATAAATTAACGCAATTAATTATACAACAAGGCCCGACTAACCATTACTTGAAAAGATTCTAACATAGGGGCGTTAAAACGTTAAAACTGACTCCACAAACATTCCAACACATTTTAAATTCGTTGGAATTTACTTTGGAAACACATTTTTACTGCTACTTGCATTAAAACAAAATATATTAAATCATGTTTGTTGAAGTCATCTCTAAGGCAAGGGAACACGCGGCCTCAACCCGAACAATTCGACTTCGGTTTTTGAAAAAGGCGTAAGCGCCATCTTGAAAACTTTACAGGAAACATATGAAACAATTTTTCTCCAAAAAACAATATAGTTTTTTTTTAATTCTATTATTTATTGTATTGAGTAGGAGTTCATTAAGGTAGCAAAACCTTAATAATTACAATATTTTTTAAAGGATTCTAGCACTGGTTAAGGCCAGAGTGACGAATGAGAGTTTGGCGCTTATGTCATCAATCGGTTTTTGAACTACTTCCAATTTTTTTTTCTCGATAAATCGTAAGCGTTAATCGAAAGAAGCGATGTTTTGGTCCCATAATAGGTAAAAATTATTTCGAATTTCGAATTTTTGGCGCTTAAGCCTTTTTCAAAAAACGACATCGAATTATTCTATTAAAAAAATCAAGAACCAATTGAAGGAATTCATTAATATCATATAACTACAACCGGACCATTGGTTCACTGCAAACTAACTTGAGTACTGCACTCTATTTAAATACAATTTTATCCATGCTTTATTTATTTATTCTAATCTTATTCGATCTGCCGATTCTTTCCCTCCGATTGGGGGTACAACAAATTAATCTCTCAGACCTTTTTCTGGCTACTTTCCAAGTCAGTTTGAATTGGCGGCTAATGAAGGCAATTCAACGAAAAATAAAATAAAGCCTTATATTATATACATATATAAAGCCTTATATTATATAAACACACACACACACACTCTTATATATAATATATATATATATATATATATATATATATATATATATATATATATATATATATATATATATATGGGGGCCGGGGTGGCCGAGCGGGCTAAGGCGCTTGCAATAGGTAATCAAAGTTAAGCAACGTCGAGCGTGTTTAGTACTTGGATGGGTGACCGCCCAGATTTGGGTGACCGCCTACCAGGGAAAATCCGCGTGGCCTGCCACTATCCCCCTTCCTCCGGGTATGTGAGGCCCGTCAGCCTACTGGAGGCCACTCACACAGACCGGGCGTAGGAGTGATGACCCTACCCCGTGTATCTTAATTGTGAATCGCGTTGTGGTTTTCCAGGACATAAAATAGCCGCCCGGAGGTTTGGTCCATGGACGGTCTGTCTCGGGGAAAGAAATATAGGTCCTCGTGCGCCTGCTGACTCCGAATAGCCATAATCCGTGGATCTAGACCGATTTGTCACTGTCCTTGAACCCGAGTAAGTCGGTGGGAAGGACACTGCCGAATTGGCCCCAAAGGGACCAGTTAAGGAGCAATGGGCAGCTTGCCGCTGCACCATGGAAACTATGGTTCGCAGCAACGTGAGGTTGGGTGACCCCCTCCAGGCTGTCTGTGCTCCCGCAAGCAATAAATGTCTGTAAGAATACCACATCGCGCGGCCAAAGATCTACAAGGTCTATAGAGCCAACCGAAAAAAAAAAAAAAAATATATATATATATATATATATATATATATATATATATATATATATATATATATATATATGTTGATTCTATCATATTGAAATGTTTTCTATGTATTCGAAGGTGGTTATCCACGTAGATAGGCTGCGTTAATTTCTCAAAGAAGAATGATTTAAGAATATCAAAAAAATTAATAATATTAATTGAATACGAGCTAAGAATACTTACTTATTTGTATTTAAATAAGTGATTAAGAAACAAGACATCCAATTTGCAAAGAAACCCTCTCTGAATTAAACATTCACTGTTAGCTCGTGCCTTAGGCTATAAAGAATATTTTTAACGAGAATTCTCTGGGTAAGTTCACCTTTCTTAAAATATCACAGAACTTTATTACTTGAACTATTGCTTTTTTTAGAACTTACTTTTCTAAATTATTTTTTTTAATTATGTTTTATTTTTGTTTATTACAACTTAAATGTTTTCATGAACGCTTTGAATTTCAGGGGTTACTTATAAACATATCGTCGTTGATTCCGAAATTTAAATTGGGAATTTATTATTTTTAATAAATAAAATATAATTATGATAAAAACTCATAAAAATATGACAATGTGAAATAAACACAATTACACAAATACGTGTGTTTGTGTATGCTGATGATTTGGCACTGTTTGACGAATATGCAGAAATATTTAAATTTAATAAAACATATTTTAATAAAAACCCGAAAAACATATCTCGTACAAAATACGGATTGAACGAAAATATGTAATTAGTGGCAGAACCGGTTATAATTTCGGTGATATATATTGACGTTGTTTTTTGAAAAAACGTGGCAAAAATTAGGAATTTTGTTGGAAATTTTAAAATGAAGTTTATTATGCGACCTAAACACCATCTCTATCCATTCCCGCTTACGGTATATCGAGAAATAATTGCAAATGTTTTAAAAATGAGATAAGCACCAAATACTGACGACTCTCAGTTGCCCAATTAGTAGCCTTGAAAATATATTGTAATTATAAAGGTTTTGTCACCTTGATAATTTCCTAATTAGGGATTGATAAATTATTTGCCACTTCTATAATTTTGTATTTATTGAAAACTAGTTTCGAATGTTAAAAATTCATCTTCAGTTCTAAAAAAACATTAAAATTCAATAATAAGCAATTCAACATCCAGTTTGGTATTATTATACATATTAAATTAAATGTAATCTAAATGTTTTATAATACTAATTTATACTATATTTAATTTAATATGTATAATAATACCAAACTGTATTTTGAATTGCTTATTTTTGAATTTTTGTGTGGTTTTAGAACTGAAGATGAATGTATAACATTAGAAACTAATTTTCAATAAAAACAAAATTATAGAAGTGGTAAATTATTTATCAATCCCTAATTAGATTGATCCTTCTATACCATCATGCGGATGTCAACTGATTAATAAATTCCTTCTGTACACATTAAAGAATAAAATTAAAAAAAAAAATATTGTTAATTAGGAAAAAAAAAGTTTCATGTTTAAATTTTGCTCGGTAGCGCTTACGCCTTTTCCAAAAAACGACGTTGATATAAAACAGGAGATACGTTTGAATAAATAGATAAATTTGAGTATCTGAGGTTGACAGTAACCAGAGAAAAAAAAAATCCAAGAGAAAATAAAAGCCAGGTTGAAAGTTGCCGTTTGATAGGAGTACGTTTGTACTTACATGCATTTTTTTTTTTACCTTTTCTAACACTTATAGGTTAGGAAAGTATTGTAATCGGGTGAAATGTTCAACTGATCTATGCGTTTCATTGCTCACTGAGTCCAAAAAAATAAAAAACATTGTCGCCCATTGGTCCGTCTATTCCATGATTATCTTTTGAAAGGGTGGACCGAGTAATATAGTAATATAGTTGGTTTGTATAGTAATCGAATTTCTCACAAATCCCCTCTATCCCCTTAAAAAAATCATCGAAATCGGACCGTTATTAGCAAAGAAACGTCGAATTGAACTTTTGATTTGGTTAGTAGAGACAATCCACGACATGTGATGTTTGCCTTCAAACAACTATGTCGATTTCCAGGATATTACCTATACCAGTTTATATTCAATTGTTGATGTAGCTGGTGGAGTAAAAAATAATATTTATAAATAAATAATAATAAAAAAAAAGGCTTAACATGCCCGAAGGTTCGATACCGATACCACTAATCGCTGTCTACAAACCTCGGTCCACCGACTACCGTCCAAACCCAAATCCATTAGATCACCCTTAACACATTCCTCTCACCTACGTTTCTGTCTACCCCTCGGAAGTTTACCAATTGGCTCAACGTTTATTAACTTTTTAGGAATTCGTTTGTTACTGAGCCTAACAATTTTACAAGTCCATTTCAACCGTCGCGATGATATCACTTCGATTATATTAACAGGATGCATGCTCCGCAATTCCACGTTGTGTAATCTCCTAAATTCTTCAGTCGACTCATCCTTTTTCGGATCAAATATTTTTCGCAATACTTTATTCTCGAAGACCTTATGGTGATGTTCGTCCTTCAAGGTCAATGACCACATTTCACATCCATACAGAACTTTAGGCAAGATAATAGTTTTAAATATTCTTTAAGTTTCTGGACAAAATGCGCTACCTAAGTAATGTTGATACCGAAAAATAACAAGCAATTCCCGCGCCTTTATTTCCTCTTCGTTTTCTCTAGTTATCATATGCCCCAAGTACTTAAATTTCTCAATGTGTTCAAAACTATATATTTCGTCGTATCCGTATTAATTTTGAGGCCAAACTCTTTACCAGCTTTCATCAAGTTGTTTTCAGTTTTGTGGTTTCCGCGTCCTCCCTTAATAATACCAAATCATCCGCAAACCCAAGCACGGATATTTTACCACCCAGATCTAAACCCATTTTGTTACGCATCACCTTTCTAATGACATACTCTAGTGCTATATTAAATAGGATAGGTAGAAGGGAATCATCTTGTTTTAAACCCAAGCGAACTTCAAATTTCTCCGAAAAATAATTATCGATTCTAAATTTATTGAATGTTTCAATCATGCACGTCCCTACTAGATTTACTAGCTTTTTTGGTATTCCCTGCTCAATCAATGGAATCATTAGCCTTTTTGAAATCGACATAAAGCTGATGAACTACACCGTTGAATTCTAATTTTTTTTCTAATATTTGCCGTAAGGAAAACATCTCATCGATAGTTGATCGGTTCCGTCTAAAACCACATTGGTAGTCTCCGATAATTTTCTCGGCGTATTCCGTGATTTGACTAGTTAAGATCAACGGGAATATTTTATAACATACCGGGAGGAGTGATATTCCGCGATAGTTATTACAATCCGTTCTTTTTGTGAATCGGAATAAGTATAGATTCTTTCCATTTTTCGGGCATTTTTTTCATTTTCCCAGATCTTTTTAACCAAAAAATGTCATAAATAAAAAATATAATAAAATATAACATAATAAATAAAATAAAGGATATAAATGAGAAACAAAATAATTTATCATTTAATCGATTTGTAAATGTTTATCTGTTACGTTTTCAGTAAAGTGATGGTTATTATTTTTTAGTAACGTCACTAAATGGTAATTGAGTCCGATATCTATCACTGCCTTCAATCAGTCAGTAAGTGTTCAACAGTCAAAGGTACGTTACACTGTGTACAGATTCGTCTGGGCGCTCCGGTCACCAAATGTTGATAGGTTAAGCGTGTTTGCTGCATTCGAAGTATTGAGTTGATGTTTCCATGGGAGTACAGTGTGTTTAAGCACTATGAGTTTGTTTTCTGCTCTACTGATCCTATATACCTGCCACTTTCATGACAGTAAAATTTGAATCTCAGACAGGCTTTAACTGACTTCAGGCAAGAGGCAAGTGTACTAAATTAAAATTTCGTTCTCATAAAATTGGCTACGATTGAAACGTGGACATGCAATCTATAAATCCTTTTGGCATTCCCTTTCTAACTCTTGAAGGGAGAAATTTATCTTTGTAGATTTTAATAAATAAGTATAAATCTTCCCTACGCAGAGATTTGGAAAGGATCCGGAACAAGCTCTCTTAGCAATTACTTAAGCTTTGCAAAGCCCTACTCCCTCGCTATTGTTGCCTGTCAGTTAGCCATTCTCAATGGGATTAGGCCAATGGGCTTGTTTTATTCAAGTCACGGGCTGGGAGATTGAGAGGGACAGAAACAGAGAAAATGGAGAGATTATAAAAAGAATTGCTAAACAGGGACGTCAGTTAATTAACAGAAGGGATTTGGTAAAATTAATCACTGTCCCGTGGGACCGTAGAGCTGTAGAGTAGAGAAGAGTAACTACATCTCTCTACTATGGCTTCGGTTTATCTTCCTCTCTCACTCACTCCCAGTTGTGCAGTTTACTCCGGAGCATTCCTTTCCTCGATCGGTAAATCTGCCTTTGTTTATTTTTATCCCAGCGGGGAACGAACATTCCTAGATCGTAGTATGTGTAAATAAATATATTAGTATTTGTTAAGGAGTGGATGACGCATTAATTGTTAAGGAATTCGATGCTATTTCTCGGTTTGAGGTCTTCGTCCATCGATAAATAAACCACACTTTATTATTGACATTTATTTACTATTAGGGTAATTTTTTAAACTCATCATGGAAACCATCTGGCCATCTCTTTATTCAACGATTATATCACCGATTACCCATCGGATGTTTGGGCCGATGGTTCGATGGATATAATCTCATTACAACCTCCAGGTTGTTATTTCCGTTTTTAAAATCTACAACTGATCTCTTGCAGTATTTCGGGTTTACTTTCCCATGCTTCTACACTTTTCTTGGGATAGAGAAAACAAATTTTCTAATTAACTAAATTATTTTTTGGCTAGTAATATACAGGTTTTTAATTCCTTGTAGTCGAGACAATTTTCAGGTTTCGACGGAAATATCCATTTTGACCATTTTCGTCGTGACATCTGTACGTTCGTTCATACGGTTAGCAGTAGAAAGTTAAAAATTTGTATTTGGAATTGAAAAATGTAGTCGTGAACCTCCCCTTTTGGCCACTAAATAATCACCGGAAATGGTAGTTTACTTCTTGATTCCCATCCAAAATCACATTTAAATATAACGCAAAACTTCTCAAATTTGGTATTTATGATTTATATATTGATTTAAATAACATAGTAGATTTTGGATAGTCTAAATTGGCAAACTGGAAGCGATACTTTATTTGAAGGTCATAATAAATTTTCATCAAAAATTATATTAAAATATAATGTAAAACATCTCAAATTTGGTTAATAAAACTGTTATATCTATACAAATAATATACAAGATTTTGGTTAAAATTGATGAACCGAAAGGAGAACTTTATTTGAAGGTCATAATAAACTTGCATAAAAAATTATTTTAAAATTAAATACAGAGATCATATGGTTCGGTAATAAAGGTTACATAAACGCAATTTTTTTTCCACTCTAATTAAACAATTTTATTACTTGTTTTAAATGTTAAAATTGTTTGTAAATACTTGTTTTCCTCCCCATTTGTGAGCTGAACAAGTCTGCAGCAGGAAAATAAGATATATGTTAAGCTGGTACTTTCACTTAAAATCTCGAAACCGTCGATTTCCAATGCTTTATCTAGTGACATTGACAGTTCTAATGTCATGGAACACGAAGAAATCTCTTGGGAACTAGTTACCTACTGAAAGAAAATGACATATAAAAACGCAATGAGACAAGAGCTTGTGTGTGTGTGTGTCAATAGATGCATGTCGTGATGCTGAGTGTATTCTGAAACTAATAACCAAATTCAGGATCACTTTTTGAGACACCGATCAATAGTTTAATAGGCGTACAAGTAAGTCGTGTGTTGCCCACATCAGATATTTTATATAGGGAATAATTTTAAAACAAAATTAATTTTTATTGAGCTATGTATAAATATAATGAACAATTACCCAAGCAACCTCAGATTGGCATTCAAAAAAATTATCTACTCAACCTAACTTAAGCTTAAATTATCATTAAGCAACTCGAAACACATGTTCGGAACACTAAAATTGCCTGATATGCCCTGAAAGCCAGTTGAAGAAAAACTGAAAATAAAAAGTGCTTTTATTTTTCCAAAGTGGGTTATACTGCAAACAGCGCGTTTTTTTCAGTTTTTTATTGTTTGCCCAAGAATTTTACTAATTTATTTTTAACTCATTTTTTAATTTATTTTCTTCAAGGGGTGAACGAGTCTCTAAAATGTTAATTAGCGTTGAGCCGACTGGTAAACGTTCAAGTGGTGGACAATGTATGTGGGAGAATCATGGCTGTTAGTATCGGAATCGAACCTTCAGATTCGCTAAGCCTTTTCTAATTATAAAAAATAAACTGAAAACCTATGTTTAGATTTAGAGATGATAATCTATTTTTTTATTGCATATTAAAAACTGTTGTAAAACTAAACGTCCCTTTAGCACGTATATTCTAGTAAGTTTGTGAAAAGTTGTAACTACGGTGTTATCTGGCTGGTAAGTTAGAGTTGCTAATTCTAATTAGGTAAGATAAGGTAAATGGACTGTCTCCAGGTCGCTCTGCACCCCTGGGCCTCGTTTGTCCGCCGGGGACCGGACTGTTATCGTTATCCCAGGGCTAGGCATGATACCATATCTATATTAACTCGCCACGATGAATGGAATAATCTTATTATTTCAAATAAAATAGAAAAACTAAAATAACAATGGTTAATGATACAATTATATATATAGTCGAGTCATTTGTAACTTGAAATACAGCTGAATAGAATTTATTTTTCGTATCAGGTATTTGCATTTAACTAATTGGTTTGACGAATTCCGTTCTGGTTATCACGGCGTAAAAAACCGAAGGCGGTATAAATCCACTTCGATCAAAAGGAGGTTGGGCCTCTGTCCGGTGTATTTTCGGGTAAAGTTCTGCCAAGGTGAAATGTGCAGGTTCAGGTCTTCTCTCTGTGGAGTTTTCCATCAAAACAGCTTTGTAAGGCAGCCGTGACTAGCAGAGAGACCAGAAATTGAATTTAACTCTTTTTTTCTCTCACTGAATAAATGTCCAGACATGATTTTTATATTTGGCATCAGAGAATAAAAGTCGTATCATGACTTTTATTTTTGAAGGCTAAAAATAAAAGTCACGATGTGAGATTGATATTTATAATCAGTTTAGGGTGGATCCAATTGTTTAAAACGAAATAATTGAATTTTAGAGCCATCTGAGGGATAATGAAAACTTTTTTCTACGGAACAAGTTTATCAAAAGAATTTTTATATTCCAAAACGGCGTCATATTTGGCTTTAGCACTTTTATTCAAATTTTGAACTTTCAAATTTTTTTTTTAAATTCAAACAATCACTCATAAATCAGGAACCCTTCTAACCAAATTTGGGTCATCGGCAAAGATCTTTTAACTCCGCGATTTGGTTTAACTGTGGTCTTTCTACTTGTTTTAGAAACAGCGTCATCCGCAAAAAACTTCAATTTTGTTTTTATGTGGTAATCTCCTTTTTTAACACTGACCTTCTAAGATAGTGGTATAGTTTTGTTATGTGTATAAAAATATGAAACTCCCTTCTTTTGAACGAGTGCAAGAACGTCGATGTCGGGTAAATTGAAGACGAGACAGAGCTTCGAAACCAAACGTAATTTTGTGGTTTTCAAAATTTTGAGCACTGAAAAAAAATAAACAAAAAAAGTTTTTTTTTTTGGTTTCGATGATATTTTAAACATTATGTTTTTTTGATGTACTGAATCAAAAAATGCCATAATTTTTTATGTGAAAAAATATATGAGCCTAGTTTACTTGATAATTTAAACACTTTTTTAGATTTATTTCACGAAAAATCAATTACTTCTTTATGTTTATATTTTTATTTTAATATACTCGTACTCTAAAAACAACTGTTCAGCTGAAAAAAATATCGATACCATTCTTCAAACACGAGATGTAAAATAAAACATTTGCAGCGCCAATTTTTTTTCTCAGCTCCAAGGCACATTGGACAAAACGAAAGGATATAGGTAAACTTTTTTTCAATGTAGAATCACCCAAACAATTTTGATCAAAATCGGCGACGGTCACATCGTGCCCTCCCTTTGTTTGTATAAATTTAAAATATTCGGTGTGTCTACTCACTCAACTTTACTTACCTGCTTGGTTGTATAGTCCCATACAAAAAATTCTTGCTATATGTTCGCTAATATTAGTCCGGTAAATTTTTTTTTTATATTTACCTTTGTAGAAAATATAATTATCTTTTAAATGAACATCTGGAAGATGTTCCGGGAGATGTATAGTTTTCAAGTTCTTCAAAAAAACTACGAAAAAGTAAGCATGTTTATATAGGAACATGTTCAGAATGTTTAATTTTTTTTTTTTAGTTTTGTAGATAATTTAATTACCTTTCAAGTAATTATATCGAATGATTCATAAAATGATTACTTATTCAGTTGTGTAAAAATTAAATTTACTTCTTGTCATAACTTTTTTTTCCTATTTCCTCTCGGGGATCGTACTACATATGAAACGTCTAGAGGGCTTTTAGGAGAGCGCCTTAGGC
Organism: Rhaphigaster nebulosa; assembly: GCA_948150685.1. Classification (NCBI taxonomy): domain Eukaryota; kingdom Metazoa; phylum Arthropoda; class Insecta; order Hemiptera; family Pentatomidae; genus Rhaphigaster; species Rhaphigaster nebulosa. The sequence goes on along the minus strand of OX411308.1, from coordinate 174,215,217 downwards.
ATGTTTAATCAAAAGCGCTACAGTCTATAGAAAAATAATTTTTTCAGCTATTGCGCACAAGGTCTAAGTCGAAACCCTTCGAAACAAAAAAAAAATCGGTCACCCGTTCAAAAGATCTGTAATCGTTTCACAAATAGTCACAGATTCATGACCTAAAATGCATTTTTTGGTGAAAAACCGGATAATATGGAGGTATTATAAGCCGGTTAGCGGTAAGGAAAATAAAAGAGATGTAATTAACATTATCATGCAATACTTGAAACATCCTATTAAAATGAAAGGTCAATCAATTAGCTAATGGAGGAGATGATCATAGTTTCAAACTTCAAGGAATCTAATAAATTTTGAACGAGCTAGTCATTCTTATTGATAAATTATCGTTTTAAATTTTCTCAACTTCATCGATGCATAGTTTATTATGGAATTTATAATAACAGAGCAATATCAAAAATTGAGTCGATTTGATTACCTTTTAAGACAAATAATAATAATTTATTTTTATTAACATTAGATAAAATAAAAGTTAGTTACTCAGTTCTTTATATATCTTTTATCGTCTTTAATTTTAGAACATAAATTTTTAGGTTTTAAATAATGTATTTATATTGAGATATTTTACTGTAATAAAAGTTAGTAAAGACCCTTAAATAATAAAAGATACACTTAATATTTTTTCAGCTACAATAACTATTCTCAGCATAACAATACTACCATTTATTTTAATTGAAGTATAACCCCACCGATATCTTATTGGTCCATCCATCAGACAGAAGATGGATCGTGTAAAAAACAAACAAAAAACTAAGAACAATCCATTTATTAAGCTAAATTTACTTTCCTACCGTCAAGAAAGTTTGTTCAATCTGTCAAATAAATATTTTCTTTGCGTTTCTCTTTATTTACTCTTTTTAGAGGTCTCTTTAGACCAAAAAATATTTTCAAATGTTATGTCTAAAATTTATGGTGTATTTAGTTGTATATGTAGGTAGTTATTTTTTATCCTTGAGTTTTACAAATTAACTAACAGTTACCTAATTGAGTTCCAAGAATTATGTTCATACTCGTATATATTAAACTGTTATATTATGGCTGCATCACACTGCTTCTTTATGTTTATTGACATCAGTGTAACAACTAACTTACTAATATACAAGCTGCAGACAATTTACTGCACTCATTCTCAGCTCTCAATAGATACAGTTTCTTATATGTCTAAAATAAGTGGTGATGAAAGAAAAAGAGGAGTGTGAAAGATAAGATATTTGAGGCTGTGCAGAAATAAACAGTAAAGCAATAAACTAAATATCTGATGTGGACAACACATGACTTCCTTGTACGCCAATTAAAATATAAATTGATGGCTCAAAAAGTGATTTTGAATCTGGTTACTATTTTCCGAAGATTGCAGTATCTCAAAAACGACACTCGGCGTCGCGAAACCCATTTATTGACACGCACACACAAATGGGGAGGAAAACCCACTCAACTTATATCTTATTCTCCTGCTGCAGACTTGTTCATCTCACAAATGGGGAGGAACACCAGTACTAAATTTTAACATTTAAAACAAGTAATAAAAATGTTTAATTGGATTGGAAACCAAATTGCGTTTGTAACCTTCATTACAGAAACATGTGATTTATGTATTTAATTTAAATATAATTTTTGATGTAAGCTTATTATGACCTTCAAGTAAAGTAATGTTTTCGGCTCACTAATTTTAACCAAAATATAGTAAATACATTCACATCAATATAAAAGTCCTATTTACCAAATTTGAGATGTTTTACATTATATTTTAAAATAATTTTTGATGAAAGTCTAATATGATCTTCAAGTAATATGTATTATGTACTTAAGTAATATGTACAAGTAATATGTATTCCGGTGATTAAGCAGTGACCAAAAAGGGAGGTTCACAACTAGATTTTACAACAATCCTAAATACAAAATTCCAACTTTCTACTGCTTTTGAGTTATACGAAATACGAACGTACGTACGAACAGACGCCACGATGAAACTAGTCAAAATGGATTCAGGGATGGTCAAAATGGATATTTCCGTTGAAAACCGAAAAAATTAACCGTATGTATATATATATATATATATATATATATATATATATATATATATATATATATATATATATATATGTGTGTGTGTGTGTGTGTGTGTGTGTGTGTGTGTGTTGATTTGATGCAGTTTTCACTATCTAACTTGAATAATATAGTTTTAAAGAAATATGATAATTAAAAGAAACATTTTTTCTGATAATCTATTCCTTTATAAGTAATAAAATCACATTTAAAATAGCACTAGCTTTACAATAAAAAAGATAATTGTTTTGTAAGATAATTGATCAGATAAGACTTTTCAAGAAATTACATTAGTTTGGAAATATGATGGGGGGAGGGAGGGTGAAGATAAAACCTAAGTAAAAATAAAATATGGGAAGCAAAACCTCAGAAACAAGCCGGCATACTTAAGCTCAGTTAGAGGATGGTTAAAGCTTGGCCAAAACGCGTATAACCATGTTTTTCTTTCTTGATTCATCTATTCCTGCCCTTTTCTTCCTTTAAAAAAATAATAACCTGTGCCACTATAACCTGTGAAGGGTCTTGGTTTCAGTACTTGGCAAGGACCGTATTGTTTCTAAGCCAATGGTTGTGCACGGAGGTGGTTTGGCTCAGATCACGCTCAACCGCCAGTTTTTTCCCCCAATTAAGGTTTTCTCACTATTGTAGAGGCTGGGTGAGCCCAAGGAGAGTCTCTTGATCCCACAGGACAGATCCACGTCTGATAACAGAATAAATAATTATCTGACTTAGCCGGCTCGAGCCAGGGACCTTGAGATTAGTAGAATATTGCCCTACCCACTAAGCTCATCCGCTCCCATTTTCTTCCTTTTACTTTTCTTAATCCCTTCCTACGTCAATACTACAACTCCCATGTTTTTTTATTATCCCTTCTTATATATCATTTGACGATAAGATCCTTATCGAATCCTTATGAGGAACCCTTAAAATTCTAATTAATTAATTAATACACATTATTTATAATATGAGATATTTAAAACCTACAGATATCCTATGGCTGTTGACTATTCCTATGTTCCCTATACCAAGAGCATCTACCCTGGACCAGAAAGGCTGTACGTGGACAAGATACTGAGAATCCAGAGTTGAGAGGGGACAGGTCGTGTTAGTTTATTGTAGTGGTTGTTTTATTACCGAGCTACGGAAGCACTATCTCTAAACCAGGCTCGGCCATCAAAGAGGTTATGTCTCTCCTGGCCTTAATATTGTCTAGGCATTTCGGCTTAGTCTTAATAGTTCTTCTCCCTCTTGCTTTAATCTTATCTTTATTGGCGAAGATTCAATAAAAAATTAATTATAAAAGTAATGATCTGGATTATTACCCTCGACGTTTGAAGGCTCTTAGCACCTTATTAAACTGATCAGGCGCTGCTTACACAAAATATTGTATAGGTAGAGGGTAGGTGAGGTTGGTTGCGTGTAGCAGCGTGGTTTGACTGACATTTTTAGTAGGGATCGACCGATACCGATATTTAATTTTCCCATTGGCTATATTACGATTATTACGATTGTGTTTATACATTTGTGTAATGCCATTACAGGAAACATTTGCCGACACATGTCGAAGGGTGGGTTTACACATCACATGCGTGTCATCAGCTAACACTAAACTTTTTCGTCTATATTATGCCGAAACATTTTTTTGCTTCGACAAATCCCACAACAACTCACTTACCCATTCGCGTCATTCGCTGAAACATTCAACAAATGGATGTTTCTTTATCATGGCGGAAACTGAACTAGCTGAAGTTGCTGCTGTCTAGTTTGTACTAGGGATGTGAAAATCGAAAAAAAAAATATATATTTAAGTTTGTATAATATCGATATTTCTGTGTCGATATAATTAAGATAATGTTTTTATAATATCGATATTTCTCTGCCGATATCAGTAAGGTATTGCTTTTATAATATCGATATTTCACTGCTGATATTAAGATATTGTTTTTATTTATTATTAAGATATTAAGTTCATTTACCTACAGTAGACTTTAAATATTAAGAAACAGGTTGTGTCCTTAATTTCCTTCTGATTCGTCAAGAAGTTTATATAATTCAAGTTTTGTAAAAATGACGATATTTCTATGCCAATATAATAAAGATATTGTTTTTCAATATCGATAATTCTGTGTCGATATCATCTTCATATTTATTATGTTTATTTAATGTTGTATTTAAATAATAAGATCAAGTTATCTCCTAATTCGTTCAGACTTTTTTTTTATATAAACTTTAAAATTTCGTTAGTTTGAATTATCGATATGCTAATATTATGAAGATATCGATTTTTCTAGCCGATATGGATGTCAATATCAATATTGATATTTGCCTCCGATATTCAATTCCTAGAGCACAGCAACATAAACACACCATACCACAAGTTTCTTTGATTATTTGTCTTGTTTCAGCATATTAGAAAAAAAAGATTGACAAAAATATCAAAATATCGATGTTTTTTCAACATCCCTAGTTTGTATTTTTTTCATTTTGAAATAAGTAAAAAAGTATGAAAATAGTACTTATTGATACAAAAAAATTAATTTAATTTTAGATATTTTTAAATATTTTACCTTACACTTAAAATCATGTGCCAGCTAGATATACTAAGCCTGGTGAAGACAGCCAGTAGCCCACTGCTGCTGTTACCAGTACCTGTTATCTGCTGATACTCCCTGGTATTCTGTGACCACAAAGGAAAGAAACAAACGGCCGATGGGCCGATATATCGGTATATTGGCATTTGAAATATCTGTATCGCCTAAAATTCCTTTATCGGTCAATCCCTAATTTTTAGGTCCATCCTAGTTTCAAACGATCACCGATCCATAGTTAAAAGATAATCAGATTTACGTATCATAACCGGTGCTTTTGGGGAAACCTTATTTTTTATTTTTAATGACCAATTGCTCTAAATCCACGGATTATGGTTGGTCAGGGTCAGCAGGTGCAGGTGCTATGCTGCACAGCTTTGGAAAAGATGTCGACCCCATACGCTCTAGTTGAAGCGTTCCGGAGACTGCCGAGCTGGTCAGAACCTGCACTGCATAACCTGCAATGAGGGGCAATTTGTCAAGAAAAACGGAAAAAGAGAAAACTACCATAAGTTTTTAGATTTCATCTACGGGTGGAAGACTTTGATGGATCCAGCCCATTTCAATCTCGAAAATCCGAGAAGAATAGACGTTGAAGATGTACCTGAGAAACCGCCGAACTATGGTGGCAAAGGAGACGGTGCTAATTCGAGATATTGAGTTAACGAAGGATAGAAAAGTGAATAATTAACTGGGCATTCAGCCCGGAAACACTGTATTACCGAATGGCAAGGAAGGGGAGAAAGAAAAAAAATATACTGTTAAAAAGGTTTTTAGCAACAATAAAATGGAAGCGAGAGAGACTCGCGAACTGTTGAGAACAGGAAATCACGCGCGTAACACTTTAAACGAATGAGTTGTGATTAAAGTTGATTCAGATGATTTAAGTTGAATAATGCTAATGTAAAATAGCCTCGTGAGCAAAGGACATATCAAATAAGACGCATGGTTCCAGGAAGATGATCAAACCGAGTCTTTTTCGCTTCGAGTCCGTCTGTCCTCCTGAGGGACTTTAGCCGCAATGTTGAGAATAAATGGCGTGCCAGATGCATTTTTATTTTATTAATTAAAAAACTAACTTACAGATTATATATTTATATTTACAACAAAATATTTTACTAAATATAAAAAATACCAAAAGATGTGCCGTCATATCAATCATAAAAGCTCTCCTAAGATAATAAATTGAAATTTATTATACCATTACTTTTATTTTTAAAATTTTATTAATTGATTTTTTTTATTATTTTCAGGTAAGAATCATCTAGCTATTCCTGAGTTGCGTATGTACTAAATTTATTTATTTATTTTTTAACTGGTATACTTGTTTAAAATAATTATTACTTTGAATGATCAATAATCAGTTCTTGAATATATTTTGTTGTCAGATTTTCCCGTAAGGTCATAATAAGGGGTTGGGTGTGCATTTTAGATCCGTTCCATAGCCCTTGGGAACACAGTTTTGTAGGTTTCGGAGATGTATGATGTGTATATATATATATATATATATATATATATATATATATATATATATATATATATATATATATATATATATATATATACAAGAGTAAAAGCTTAAAATGAGACATAAATAATTGTTAGAACATAAATGCAAAGTTCTAAACAATAAGCAAAGAATCTCAGAAATAACAGAAAACAAACCATTTTAAATAAGGATGATGAGAATAAGGATTTTTTTTATTTTGTTTTCTCTCTCCTTGTGCCTTGATGATGCCTGAATTGGCGAAATATCGACAGGTGATTTGTCCTCCGTTATTTTTGAGACTCTTGGCTTCTTGTTTGCAACTTCCCATCTATGTCCTATACACTACTACTATACTATACTACTATACTATACATGTAATCCCCACTTCAATTTGGTATTGTATTCCATTGGTCCCCTTCAAATCAAATTAACTCATTCAGTAAGTATGCTTTCTATATGGAGAACAAAATCATAAATTTGAGGATAAATTTCAATAAAAATTTCCCAATTATTATATGTGTTTGTCGCAGATTTTAAGTTTTTGGGTATCTCTATAATCTCCTCCAAATTGAATTTGTAAGTTTAAAATTTCTATGTGAATCATGTTTGTGGGGAAGTGCCAATTTGGGGGAGGGAGGGACGGGGGGAGTCTAAACATTTTTCTTACGCCGCTATTTTTGTATTTTCAATTTTGTATTTTAGTTCTTCAATATATCTCAGCTATTATTGACCTTATCAAGATAAGTTATAAAAAATAATTTATTGTAAAAAAAATGTTTAAAACAAGTTGCGCATCAGGACGCAATAAATCTCTTTGGTGGAATTTATTCAGATATTGCCGCGAGAAAGTTCTTCGTAGCTTGTTATTTTCAATTTCTCAAGGGCTCATTTTTATGAAACTAAAATTTCTAGCTATTCAATTATACTGGATTACCATCCACTGTATTTTAAGTGAAATACGATTCACATACAATATTAATAGGTCTTAATAAACTATTAAGTCATTTTTTTTTAAATATTTCTATGATCGTATTTTTTATTAATCATTTGATTTGACATATAAACGGCACATTCATTTGACGTTATTTCAACATAAATATCTATTTTCTTAAAATAAAATTAATCAATATAGATTAATAGAAAATTGAACCACATTAACCCCGCATTTTTTTTTAAATATTATTTTATTCTGTGGAACTTTCGGCTCTTTTTTTAAAAAACTTTTTGGCCACTTTCAAACTGTTTGTTTTGTGTCGCCTACGTCGAAATATATATTATAAATATAATTGCTCTCAAGTTTCTAATTTTATGGTATTAGTACTTTGAGTCGAGTTCTTTCCTTATTGGTGAAATTTTATTTCTTGATCACCATTCTCCCCTCCTATCCTTTCCCCCTCCTAGACACTTAAAAACATTAAATGCCTTGTTCACGTTTTAAAATCCACATTAATCAATATATACGTAATATGATAGAAAACAGTTTTCAAGAAAAAAAAATTGTTTATCTCCCGGGGGAGGGGGGGAGGGGAGGCCCACCCTCGCGTCCCCCTTCTGGATCCACCAGTGGCACCATTTCTTAGTAAATTATTCAAAACTCGACACTATTACTTCTTGAGTGGTATACCTGATTATCAACCATATTCATTTCACTGAAAGATTCATTACACCTTACACAATAGAATATAATTATTATGCAAAAAGTGCTTATAAATAATAAAATGGAATTGAAGTAGTTCTATTATTATCTTAATCTATACTGATTAGTTTTATAAAATAAACAAGAACTCTATTTAATATAATGGCCAATGTTGTTGATCGTAAATATAATCTGTTTATTCACAAAACGCTCATCAATTACTTATGCTACCTAAAACTAAACAGGCCGAGAGAGATCTTTCATGTTGATAACTGCTGATAAATGGTATTACTAAGGTGGGCAGTTAGGTGCACTGAATTATATAAACTATCTTGTTTACATTGTTGTTTACTTCAACAAATATTATGGGATGGGTTATTTCTCATTTCAATTGCAGCCCTCGTTATTTCTTATACGTATTTCTTATAGATGTTGTTTATTAAACACATGATGTTGTTTAGATTGGTGGCCTAGTTAGTAGATGGGCTAAGGAGACCTCTTAGCGCGGAAATCTATTAGTAGAGGAGAGAATACTTGGTCCTTTTAAGCTTTTGAGTGGAAATAAAATAGATTTACTATCCCTTTAGTTTATGCTCTCTCTACTAGAGCTCACCGCTGTCCTACTCCGTTTTTCTCTTGATTTACGGTTCGTGTCATCTTATTTCCGCAGTTTCATCTTCCTGTGGCCACTTTGTTACGAGAATTCTCTTAATGCCGCTTTGAGTGGTTTGACACCCACTTACAAAATACCTAAGGTGCATATTTGACTGCGTATACTGCGCACATATACAATTATTTACTTATATTTTGAAATTCCTACTACTTTACGGAAGTTTTCTTTATTAAATTAAGTAGTTTTCTTGTTTTTGTGAACCAATACCACTTCCCTTAAATTATTTTCAGTAATTTTCTACATTAATATTTTTTTACCCACGCACAACCAACGTTTCGAAATTCTCTTCTACCTTCTGGGTTTTTCTTTCTTCCAAAATTCAATAATACAACTTCAACATTATACATATTTTTCAATTATTAATGTAATTTAATATAATATTTTAAACAAAAAAATTATTTTACATTAACTATGCTATTTTTTCTAATATAAAACAATTATGAGTACTTCTCTTAGGTCCGTATTTTCCATAATACATTATTTCGTCTATTTGTCCACTATTAAAATTATTTTTTACACATTATTGCACTAGAGAGTGCAATAATGTCTGCTAAGACTATATCGATGACCTACATTAGAATTAAACTTTGTATTAATCAATTAATCTGTTTGCTATTTGTCTATTGTCCAACATATTTACCTCTATATTACATATTACCTAGCTCTATTAATTAGTTATTTTCTTCCTTTTATTTTTTTTTTTGTAAAATTTAATATTTTATATGCCTAACTATTGTATTGCTGGTTATAATTTATGAAATATGGTTGTGTGTGGGTAAAAAAATATTAATGTAGAAAATTAATAAAAATAATTGTTTGTTCACAAAAATGACAAAACTATTTAACGATTATTTACTTTTTCAGAAGCCCGAATTCCGTAATATATTATATTATAGTTTATAATAATTTATTATGAAGTTTCCCTTAAAATAACTGTGTCGCAGATATATTTCAAAGTATTTTCTTTTGAGTGTTATTTATGAGGTCTATTAGTCAAAAGTTTATGATTCACCCGGAGCCTTAGCTCCGTTTTAAAATATTTTACTTGGCCTAGTCATACTATACACTTAGCATTTATCTTTAATAAATTCGCTTCATTTTTCTATCTATTCTATTATTGGAGCCGACTGAAAAGTGGAATTACTAAAATGAGAGTTTATAAGGTTAAGGAATCTTAAAATTTGATATGTCTTTGGTTTTTTAAGTCTTCTGCACAAAGTAAATACTTGTAAATATAATGCCCCTTTGGTCTTTCTTTCTTGCTAATTTTTTTTTTCAAAAGTTTCTAAATATAAACACCTGGAACTGGACGAATCCAGGAACAGACTATAGTTAATAATCAAAACACGTTTATCAATCAACTTTATTTAAAAAAGAATAAACCTAAAAACGCCAGTCCTCTGCTTGTCTCTCTAGTAAAAGACAGGTTTCCCATCAATTTCATTATTGATTTGTCTTTATGATTGTCTTAAAAATATACTCAACTAGATTTTTCATTCAAACATGCCAAGTTACTTATGGCAAGGGGAAAACCTTGCGGTCGAGCGTGATCTCGACCGAATCACTTCCTTGCACAACCTTTGGCTTAGAAACATTACGTTCTTTACCAAGTGTTGAATCCAAGACCATTCACGGGTTGTAGTAGAACAAGTTTTTCTTCTTCTTTTTTTTTTTTTTTTATGTCCCTAGCGAACTGCCCCAATCCTCTGTTGTATTATGTTAGTTGGTCAACATAGCAACACAGTCGCAATAACGTAGTTCTTGGAGAAGGCAGAAACTAGTAGCATAGCAACAGTTGGCAGTCGCCAGTCAACATGAATTCTGTTGTTGATAACCGTCTGGAGAGATTTTTTTGTTTGTCAGTCCCCTGGACTTGTCAGATTAATAATAAAACAACATTAAAATTCAAAATAAATGTATGCAGTTCAGATACTTTATTTAGTAAAAAGAACAGTAATTGTTTGATTTTCATCTCATCGTAAAAAAACTGATTGAAATCTTTATTTTGTCATTTACCTGTCTGTCACTCAACGGTTCTAAACAACGCACGGGACTGGCTAATCGGCTGGGGATTAATACGTCGGACTTATGAGGTATCACGGCTTAATTAAGCGACGATATGTTATTCTTTTATGTAATACTACTAGTAGATAAATAGCAAATTCTTAACATATTAAACTCAGAGGTTTTTTTATATTCATGAAAAATAAAACGTATTTCTAATCATTTATTTTTTTTTTTTTTTAATCGGTATATTATTCCATCTATCCCTTGCTTGTTTTTGTCAGTCCCAAGTCATTCCATCAGTCTGATGTTCATGCGCTTTTAAAAAAAAACGTGACTAAGAAAAAAGCACACATTGATTAATGCTGGTATTATGTATATGTTAATAATGTCTTCTGTTTACAAAATAATAAGTTTAGTTACAAGGAAAAAAAAATTGATGGTACGTGTGATTTTCGCAAGCTATTTAAAAAAAATACCCAAATGCCGTAATTAAATTTATAGCTGACAAGAATTCCATGACGACATATCTTTATTATATCTGTTTTTATACTTGTATGTTTCTTTTTTTATACAAAACATTCTTTAAAATTATTTTTATGATGATGAAATTCTTTTACACTCAAAAACCATATAGTCTGTTCGATGCTAGCTGAAAGACAGTTTGTTATGCGGTATGCCTGCATATCATGAAAATCCAGACTATCCAAATACATTTTAATTTTAAGAGTTAAATAGTTCTAGCTATAATATCTTAGTTAGATCAGTAAGGTAAGTAGTTAGGTCAGTCGAGCTCTTAAAAAAATGAACAACTGGGACAAAGTGAATTATACCTAGGACCAGGACAAAGGATCTCTAATCGACTTGCAATAGAGAATGGAAGAGAAGCCGTGTCCTGCGACGGAGGGTTGGGATGGGAGGCAGAGCAATTACTCTGAAGTGTGCACTCAAGAGGATCATCTTCCAAAAGTCTTCAGGATAGTACGGTACTCCTGGACAATAGCTGCACCGGGCAATTCCACTAACAGCCATTGGCTAAGACATTTGAATCAGTTGGCATCCGCATGACGGATAGAAGGATCAATCTAATTAGGGATTGATAAATTATTTGCCACTTCTATAAATTTGTTTTATTGAAAACTAGCTTCGAATGTTATACATTCATCCTCAGTTCTAAAAACATTCAAAATAAGCAATTCAAAATATAGTTTGGTATTATTATACATATTAAATTAGATCTAATCTAAATCAGTATTATAAAACATTTATGGATTATGAATTTAATTAAGACAAGAAATCAAATACATGTTGGTACTCACCAAGGTTTAAATGGATTATATCTAACAGAAAAGTTTGTACTGGTTTCTTCTCGCACTGAACTAACAATGAAACAAACGGTTTAAGGGTCGGGGTTTTTCCAGTAATGCCGGTGAGTAATAGGTTTTTCTGTTATAGATGGGAATAAATTTAAAATTGGACTAATTAGAGATATTTATTTGATAATTCAAGCAAAATTCTGAATTGGATTTGAAAGATTTTATTATTTCAAGTGCTTCATATATATATTTAATTTGAGGCTGTTTTCAACGTGATGTATTAATTTAACTCCTGAGTCTTTGAAGAGTTTATGGATTTTTTCATTTAAAGGAATTTCAAAGTTGGAATTCTCTGTCTTATTATTTTATTATATGCACCTGTATGTTCCTTAAAACTCTGATTTATCGATCTTCCAGTTTTTCTCGTGGATTTGGTTGTACAATCAATTCCAAAAAAACCGAGTATACGAACTAAATTGCAATGATTGTGCAGCCAAATACACGGGAAAAACTGGAAGATCAGTGCGAGAAGAAACCATTACAAACTTTTCTGTTTGATATAATCCATTTAAACCTTGGTGAGTACCAACATGTATTTGATTTCTTGTCTTAATTAAATTAATAATCCATAAATGTTTTATAATACTGATTTATATTACATACATACATACATACATTTATAGAATATGTTAATGTTTAATATTAATAATACCAAACTATATTTTGAATTTTTCGTGTTTTTAGAACTGAAGATGAATGTAATAACATTGGAAACTAGTTTTCAATAAAACAAATTTATAGAAGTGGCAAATAGTTTATCAATCCCTAATTAGATTGATCCTTCTATACCATCATGCGGATGTCAACTGACTAATTAAAGTATTGGAAATCGAGGGTTTCAACATTTTAAGCGGAAGAAACCGCTTAAATTATATCTTATTTTCCTTCTGCTGACTTGTTCAGCTCACAAATGGGAAGGAAAAAAAGTATTTTACACTCAATTTTAACACTTAAAACAAGTAATAAAATCTCTTAATTAGAGTGGAAAAAAATTGCGTTTATAACCTTTATCACCGAACCATTTGATCTCTCTAATAAATGTCGATATACCTTTGGTTTGTTTCTTATGACCTCCAGGTAAAGTACTCTTTTCGGCTCTTCAATTTCAATCAAAATCTATTATATTACTTATATTGATGTAAAAGTCTAATTTACCAAATTTGAGATGTTTTACATTAACATTTGTTCAAGCCGTGAACTATAGTTGGTTTTTGTTCCGTTACTTTCTAATATTTTAATTTCAGAATAGAAAGTTATTTTTTTTATGTTTGTTTTGAAACGAGAAAAAGTAAGTTTATATTGTATTTGTTTCATCGATACAGATATTATTTAGAAACTATCAAGAGATAACTGTGTAGCTATTACCATTTTGTCACACATCGAGCGTCATTTTTTTATTGGAGATTGTCATAGTGCCCGGCTATCGACGCTACCTCCTGGCACCTATACTTCTCGTCATTGGAAGTTGGAAATAAAGCCTTCGTCTCAAATACACCAGTCATACGATTATCGAGGTAACAAAGACCTTTTTTCATCGCCATTCATACATTGATTGAACCTAATTAACCTGAAGAGATCCGTGAATCTAATAAACTATTAAGTGAATAGGTTATTAGTTTCTTTTAGTGGCCAATATTTCTCACTGAACAAAAAACGATTTAATGGAAAATTAATTTTGTTTATAGTTTGTTATAGAGATATATCTGTTTAATTTTATTACTTACATATTAATATTTATAATATCAAAACAATTTATTTTTTCAAAACTCGTTAGTTTCAAATTATCTTTTTCTCTTCTTTTTTGTATTAGTAATAGGATTTTCATGGATAAATATTTTAATTTATGTATAGCTGTAAGACATTTTTTGTTTATATTAATGAGTTTAGCTTTTATACTGTTATGTAATTTCTCTCGTTTCAAAATTAAAATTAATTTATTTTACTGTTTTTCAACTATTTTTTTCCAACATTATTCATTTATTTTTTTTGTGCTCAAAGACCGGCGTTAGTAGAAACGGGGTCGAGACATATGTTTGTTTTATAACATCGCTCTCCCCATCAACATTATAATATAATTTTTGATGAAAGTCTAATATGACCTTCAAGTAAAGTACCATTTCCGGTTAGTCAATTTAGACCAAAATTTAACATGTTATTTATATTAGTATGCGAATCTTAAACACCAAATTTGAGAAGTTTTGTATTATATTTTAATATAATTTTTTATGAAAATCAGTAATGACCTTCAAGTAAAGTACCACCTCCGGTAATCATGCATTGACAAAAAAAGGTGGTTCACAACTAGATTATACAATAATCCTGAATACAAATTTCAACTTTCTACGGCTAACCGTTTTTGAGATATGCGAGGAACATTCGAACGTACGTAAAGATGTCACGACGAAACTAGTCAAAATGGATTTAGGGATGGTCGAAATGGATACTCCCGTTGAAATTTGAAAAACAGAAAATTTTCGCGATTGCAATACTACCTTTACTGCTTACAAGGAAGTAAAAATATCTTGATGGTGCGGAGAAACCAAACCTTTTATAATACCATATTACAGTTATTCAACTTTTTTGACTCACTGACAGATTAGAAGTTACTACGGATGAATATTCTGTCCATGGAGACATAATCATCGTTTCCAATCTTTATGTAAGTTTATATTTGAATAAATTACTATTACATCCTGGATGGAAATAGTAATTGAAACCTAAAATGAATTGAAAAGTTTTCTTTCTTATTAGGTTTTTCCCTCATTTTTAATAATTTAAAAGATTGGATTTCAAATCCGGAAGCCACCGAGAAATTTCTTGATGCGGGATTAATCTGTTGGAACTAGCCCCACTCAGCATAATGAAAAAACGTTTTAAAAAATTCCGTCCGATAAAGGAATCTTCTCTGCTATTGAAAATAATACCACAAAATACCCTTTCAGAAAATATTAACGATTTTTAAATGTTCTTATTGTTTTTCTGTACTTTCCTTAGATTATATGTTTTAATATAATAAGTTAAGTAATTATAATGAGTTTTTTCTTGTTCGGGTGTTCATTTATTGACCGCACCCCCAACTAAGATTCTCCTACTTACTTTTCCATGGTCAACCATACTCTCACCATTATTATAAGTTTTAATAAAATTATAAATATATCGCCTATCTAGATTAAAAGGGGCATTACTAAAAAAATGGAGCAGGTTAACTTCTACATCGAAGGGGCTTGGATCGATCCTCTCTCACATGATCACCTCCTGTGTCGATTGGTTTGGCCTGATTTTTGATGGCTGTCTGCTGTTTGGGATGATTGGGTTTCAACTATTTCAATTTCTGACTTTGCAGCAAGTTTGAGTTGAGTTCAATCTGGATGTACGACATATCGCGTACATCCAGATTGAACTCTGGATTGAACCTTTAAAAAAATAAAACTCAGGTAACTTACAGTGAGATAATATGGTGTAAATTGATTTGAAAAAACATTTCTTGGTCGGTTACAAGGTCTATTATTGAAAATAATAAACCACAATAAATAGTTTGGAGTTTATGATAGACTTGAAGTCGCAAGAAATAAACGGTCAGTATGAGAACTTTTTGGAGTGTCACCTTTTGACTTTGATAATCTGCTGCTGTGGATCAGACCCCGCATTAGCAAAGTAGGCACTTATTTACTCCCTGCGATTTCCGCTCAAGACAGGTGAGTATTAATAATTGTTGTTTATAATTTTTGGTGAGAATCGAGCCAAATGTTTAGCAGTGATGAGCGTGGATACAAAAATGATATATTGAACTTTTAATTTATTATTTTGGGATTTTTTTCTTTCTTTTTTTAAGTTTTAATTCATAAAATAAAGACATAAACTAGATGAAATATAAAGCTAGATCATAATATCATTTGAAATATATAGTATTTTAATTTATATTTTCAATTATCTTGAAAAACAATAATCACATGCGCACGAAAAACAACAAACCTGTCACGCTCCCGGACAAATCTGAACTGCGAACGCTCAAAGTATTCTTTAAAATAACCGTCTGGTGATGGATCGTCACCTTCCGCGCGCGCTGTTAGTGCGCGGCCCCAAAACCGCTACGTCCTCAACAAAACAAGAATGAACGGAGCGGACTTTGATGGTGTAGGAATGTAATAGTGATCAATGGGATGCAGCATAGGTTATGTTACAGGATCGAATCATCCGGGGTTAGTATTGACTGTAAAGGTTTAATGATATAACCATTGTACATTTACCGAATGACATGGTTTTGGAGCGGATAGTAAGGTTTAGTAACGAAGTAAATTTTGGATAGTGTATATTTGCTGCCGTTACACTAGAAGCTGCTATCATGGCGGAAGATGAGACAGATCCTATTAATTGCAGAGCCGCTAACTTACTAACTGCCACTCTCCCGACACAATATCCACGAACAGCCGCTTGTGGATCCGAAGATTATATCTGCGGGAGGGAGGCTAGAGAAGCTCCGGCAATAATAAAAGCTCTCGAGCTCTTATTGTCTTGTGTAAATTACTCTTCCTTACTCCTCTAATTAGTCTTTATTATCCTGTTCCTTCTCCCTCCCCTCCTCCTCGGCTATCTACTGTGCATTCTCCTTGATATCCTTCTTTATATTACTACCCGCTCCTGTTTAATATTCTTCGAGATGTTCTTCTTTTTTAATTCCTTCTCGACTTACTCTCTGTTAATTATCTTTTCATTACTGTGGTTATTTTGTACAGTCTTGAAACTCTTTGTTATAAACTCAACTATAAAGTTTTATTTTCCTTAATCGGTCAGTGTTTCTACTAGCGGATTCAAGGGGGAGGAGCTTTAGGGTTTAAGGCCCCGCCTCCGGGCCCTACAAGGAGAGGGGGGACAGCCCGATTAGCAACCAATAGGTTGTTTTGAATTTTTTTTCTTGAAATAGAAAAAGAAATAATTTAACTTTTCGGATTCCCCAAGTTTTGGAATTGGTCTTTCTTGGTTATATTTACATATGTTATTTAAATTTATAAAATCTACCAAGAAAATAGATTTAAAAACAAATTTAAATATAAGCAAGAACAAATGCAAACAAAAATTTTATTAGGAAAAACATTAATTGTTTCAATGGTTTATTTCGACATTCTTCGGATAATTACAAAATATATAAATGGAATTTGATGAAATTGATACTGGATCATTTGCACACTAGTCCCCAACTTACCTCCAAATTTTGACCAAAATGCGTTTTCAAAATACAGATATGTTAAGGAAAATACGTTTTCGCATGCTTTAGCGAAAGTAGTGGATGCAATTTGATCAAAATTGATATTGAATCATTTTTACACAAATCCTCAAATTTTCTCAAACATTTTGGTACAACGATTCGTTCTTGATATATAAGTGTGACAAAGAAAATACGTTTGCGAATGCGTAGGCAAAAGTAGTGGATAGAATTATCAACCTTCACAATCCCTTAAAATTTCATCAAATCGGATTCACGGTATTAGGTATCATGGCCGTCAAATGGATTTGACTACGAGCTGGTAGTCACGAGATCAAATTTGTTTTCTCAGTCTCTGTGTATAATTTTTGTTTTCAATCTTTCATCCTTCATTCATCTCTGCCATTTAGATCGAAACGTTGGTTTTAAATAAATAGTTTGATAAGTAATTTTATACAGCAGCGAAACGAAGCACATATGATTTCAAAGCCCTTTCTTTCCAGAATATGGAGCATATTCACAGATGTTAGTAATTACAGTTAATAACTTTTAACATATGACGGAGTGTTCAGCAGCCTCGAATTCCTTAAAGATCGGGAATTCTGCTTGAATTTTTCGAGTTGTGAATAATGCTTGAAAAAAAATTCTTCTATTTTCCTGTCTCACCTTACGCGATTTGTCACAAAATGAACTAGAGATTTTATGGAACGTTAAAATAACGTATTAGTTCCAATCAGCTCCGAATTTCAATTTAAACCGACTTAAACTCGTCTTAGAATATGTTCACCGGCTTGTCAGGATTCATTTTATTCCTTCAATTATGATTATTTTGTAATATACATATTATTTTATATTAAGGATTGATCCTTCTATACCATCATGCGGATGTCAACTGATTATTTTGTATTGTTAGGTAAAATAAGTTTATGAATAAAATTGTGGTGAAATTTATACCAATTTGTGATTTTTATATATTTACACTTGAAATTGTTTTTGTACTGTATTTTCAAGTTGTTTTTATTTTTCAATCAGCCCTCAGTGTAAGAAGTTATGTTACAATTTTTCATTTATCAAACAGGAATACAACCTTTATAATAATTCATTCTCAAGTCCGAATTGTACATTTTATTGTAAGCCGACCAAATACAATATTTTATATTTTCAATTTTGCTTTAAACTCAATTCAATAAATTGAGGAAAAGCCTCTTGAACTTTACTGTTCACAGTCTTGAAATCCTTGAATAATGCTTGAAAAAGAGACAGCATAGGGAAATTTTAGTTTTTAATCAAATAATTCCATTTTTCCATCAGTACTAACCAACAAGTATATAGAATATTGAAATGAAGATTTACGTAATGTTTCTCATCTTTTTCACTAATTTCATGAAAGCTAGAAAAAGCCTGTTTCCATTAACTTTGTCCATGAATACCTCTCTCTCAAACACAGACTCATTTTATGTTCTGTCTCACGTTACCGGGCCGCTCTACCTGTCGCTAAGTGAAGGAGGGATGTTATGGAACGGTAAAATAATCTACTTGCTCCAAACAGTTCTGAGTTTTAATTTGATCCGATTAACACTCTTCTGATAGGTTTACCCCTCGCCCTATTCGTGAAAAGGATAAGGGTTGCCAGGATTCATTTTATTCCTATAATTATGATTATTTGTTTATATGCATATTATTTTGTATTGTCATGTAAAATTAGTTAATGAATAAAATTGTGGTGAAATTGATTCTAATACGTGAATTTTATTTATTTTCACTTGAAATTATTTTTGTACCGTATTTTCTCGTTGTTTTTATTTTTGGTGAGTCGTTGAGCCCTCAGTGTAAGAAATTAAGTTAAGTTACAATTTTTCATTAACAAACAGAAATACAACTTTTATAATTATTAAAATTCATCCTCAAGTCCGAATTGTACATTTTATTGTAAGCCGACCAAATACAACATCTTATGGTTACAATTTTACTCTTCACAGTCTTGAAATCCTTGAAATATTCTTTTATTTTTTCATGCTTTATCGCTGGACTCCTTGTTGTATGGGGATAGCTCAAAGCATGTTTTGTATACTCTCCGATGTTCGCTCTCCTTACAATAATTCTCGATGTTTAGCATATCAAAAGGCTATTTACAATTCTGTTATTATTGGTTATGTTATAATAGTTGTTTCTATGTTTCATTCTGTAATGAATCCTGGTTGGAATATAAAAAATTCCTGATCTGTCGAAAATTGATTTTTGGAATGCTAAAATTGGCTTTTTAGACCATTGTGTTTCGGTATTGAGGAAGGAAAAATTATAATTATTCAATTTTATGTTTTTAATTCGATTAAAATAATTAATCCAGCGTTAATAGTGTCAGTCTCTAACCCTCCCAAGATGATATATGTGGAAGGAGTCTGGTGTTTCGTTGGCTGGTTGGTAAAACAGGATAATGCGATGTGTCGGAAGGCAGGTCGGGTGAATTATTGCAGTGTGTAAACGGGACGCCCCGGGTCTTCTAAGTCCTCAATTCTATTTTCACTTCCTCTATTTTGATAAAGATGATATATACGGCACTTCCGACTCAGGGAGCTTCCTCGTCCTCATGAGTCGCAGAACTTTCCGCATTAGCATGAATGAATTATAGTGGCCACTTTGTGGAGTTTTGTCCTTAAAATTTGAGGGGGGAGGGAGGGAGGATACACTTATCGATCGGTTAGTCCTTCGTTGAAACATAATTGCTACACTTTTGCTGAGTCCGTCTTGCCGCTGACGTTCTCGAGGCTCAACTCTTCTCCAAGTTGCAAAATTACTTAAGGTCCCTAGCTGTGGAATTAGTGAAAAGTTTAGCGCCCCCTCAGCTTCAGAAAAGAGAACTAATTCGGAATCCTAACCAGCTGATGAGATACATTTAGGACTCAAATTTTCAGGAGTGCTTTGTAAACTATTTTAAACTGCGCTTAGGGTAGGTAGGGACGAAGCGCCCCCAAATTTTTTTTTTTTAATTGTAGGCAATCAGAAGTAAATTTTCCTTCTATTTGATATTCGATTGGGATCTTCCTTTTAACCCCTGACAATATTATTATGCCTGATTATTATACGCAGAGAAATTTAGAATTAAAGAAAAAAAATAGTCGCAGTAGAGAGTTTTTTCTCAATTATGGTAAGCATGGAAACAAAAAAAACGCTGCAAATCATTACACAATGGTTTATTATTTCCAAATAGTAATATTTCAAAAATATCTACCAAGCTAAGCAAAAAAATTAAGCAGGTGACACCTATGGAGCAGAAATTTGAAGCTTGTCCCAAGATGATCGCCGTGAAAGTGACGAACTGGGAATTTTAAAAAGAAACTGTGTCAATGCAAGAAGGCTGAGATGGTTAGGACATGTAATCAGGAGGTGAAATGGTATAGAGGAAAATATTGGATGTGCACATCAGTTGGAAAAGAAAAAGGAAAGACCTAGAAACTGAAGAAAATGCAGAAATAATCCAAGAAAGGATGAAGTAGAGAAAGTCTTGAATGTCAGAAGAATTAATATCAATTTTCGAAGCTAACCGGTTAGTTATAAGGTTAGTGTAGGTATATACAATTATACGTTATACCGTTATTGGTATAACGGTTTGTGTTGGAATACCAAGGTGCGTTCACACCTTTGCCAAGCCTAGGCAAGTAAAACGCCAAGCCAATGGAAATCGTGTAAAGGAGGATTACAGAAGCTTAGCAAACTAACCTATCCATACACTACTGTTCTGGTTATTCCAACTTTTGTCGACTGTTAATTTCGGTTTAAACTATTTTTATTTTATAATGAAACTATTACAAATATAAAATAAAAACATATAAGTATATAATTCATATAAATACACAGATATATAAATACAACACTAGCGTTTTATATTAGCCCGTACATAAAAATATAATAATAATAAAATCGCTATCTATATCGATGCTCAACCTCACAAGTACAAATTTTATTATTTCTTGTACTAAAAGATTTAAAATTTGACCGCATCCTGTAATTCCTTATTTATTAATTATCTTTGGGTTTTTTATATTTGGCTTCTAAAATGTTACTATCCAACTTTATAGAAGCCAGTTACTACTGTGATAACAAAATTTTATTTTCATCTGTGAAGTTGAATAACATTTTTATAATTTTCTTGAATTAACTGTTCGGGTTATGTTCAATTCACAATTGTTGATTTAGCAGTTTAAATTTCCGTTGGTCTCTCAACAACTACACGCAGTTAAATATTGAACTTTTTACTTCCTTGTACGCAGTAAAGTAATCGCGAAAATTTTCGATTTTCATATTTCAACGAAAATATACATTTTGACCATCTCTGAATCTCGCATAGCTCAAAAATGGTTAGTCGTAGAAAGTTAAAATTTTGTATTTAGGACACCTGTAAAATTTAGTTGTGAACCTCCATTTTTGGTCACTGCATGATTACCGGAAGTAGTACTTTACTTGAAGTTCATTATTGATTTTCATCAAAAATTATATTAAAATATAGTGCAAAACTTCGCAAATTTGTTATTTAAGACTTGCGTACCAATATAAATAATATAAAAAAATTTGGTTAAAATTGGCAAAGCGGAAGTGGCACTTTACTTAAAGATCATATTAGAATTTCATCAAAAATTATATTCAAATATAATGTAGAACATCTCAAATTATACTTTTATATCAATATAAGTAATATAATAAATTTTGGTTGAAGTTGAAGAGCCGAAAGAGGTACTTTACTTTAAGGTCATAATAAACTTAAATCAAAAGATATATCGTATACATTTAATACAGATATCATATGGTTCGGTGATCATAAGGTTATAAACGCAAATTTTTTTCCACTTTAATTAAACAATTTTATTACTTGTTTTGTGTGTTATAATTTAGTATAAAATACTGGTTTTCCTCCCCATTTGTGAGCTGAACAAGTCTGCTGCAGGAGAATAAGATATTAGTTAAGCGAGTTCTTCCGCTTAAAATGTTGAAACCGTCGATTACCAATGCTTTGTCTAGTGAGATAGACAGAAAACGACATATAAGACCTAGATAAACAAGAGCTTGTGTGTGTGTGTGTGTGTGTGTGTGTGTGTGTGCGTGCGCGTGTGCGTGTGCGTGTGTGTGTGTGTGTGTGTGTCAATAGATGGAAGTTGCGATGTCGAGTATCGTTTTTGAGATACCGCTATCTTCGGAAAGTAATAACCAAATTTAGGGTCACTTTTTTTAGACACCGATTTATATTTTAATAGGCATACAAGGAAGTCATGGGGTGTCCAAATCAGATATTTCAGAGTTAGGTATAGAAATATATCCCCTATTTCAGTGTTTAACCATCAATAAATGTTAACTGGCCAAAGAGGTAGAAGTATTGATAACCTGTTCCTGGTTTACTGAAGCGAAAACTTTTCAACTGTTTTATCTACGGACGCATCACCAACTCTGTTGTATTTAGTTCGTGTGTTGTTACTTCCTATAATGTAGGGCGTTAAAGTTTTATTTTTGTTTTAATTTACAGAACGTTATTTTAACGCAAACAAGTTACGATTGGAAGGGCACGTCTCAAGGATCATTTAATCACTTGAAATAAATATAGTCTCATTTTATTCCACATGATTAAATACAACGATAATTGAGATTGAAAGACTGTTTTTGAATGTTATTAATCTCCTAAAATACACAATGATGGTTGAAGTTAATAGGCGACGTGAATAAAATCGAGCGCGTGCTAATTCCTCAAAAAACTAAGATTCAAAAAACTTCTCTTTATTTAGAATTAATCAATTGTAAATAAAGAGAAGTTAAACAATGGAATACTGTGTATGAAGCACCTGCTCCAAATATGGATTGATGATTGATTAATGATGATGGATTGATGATTTAATTCACTGCTCACCTTTCAATTGAATAGGTACTCAGTAAATTGATGAGTCTACGAAAGAATAGATCGGCAGTTAACTGAGTACCGTACCTACTAGGGTTGGAATATCGAAATGCGATATATCGAATTTGAAAAACCGATATATTATATCGTTATCCTAACACCCGATATATCGGTGATATTGATATTTAAACTTTATTATTTTATTTTAATTAGAAATTTCCTTTATTCTTTATCATATTTTTAATTTTATCCGTGAGATGTACATTATAACTTAATTATTTAATCAATCCAGGACGCTGTCTTTGAGCTGTTGTTTGTAACTTCCTTACTGTTTTAACTCATAGGCGTCACTAACGGTCAGTTACCTGTTGTTCACTGTTGTTGTTGATAGTGTGGTGATTAAAGTGAAAATAGAAACTAAAATGACGCCGCCAAAAAGTGAAGTGTGAAAATTTTTTAAATCGAGAGACAGTAAAAGTGCGGAGTGCAAATATTGTCACAAAATATTTCGAACATCGGGAAACACAACAAACCTGCGGTCACACCTCAAATCTTTCCATTCGTATGTTTTTTCGTCTCCATCAGGGTCATGTGTTTCTGCAACACCATCTACTTCTAAATGAAGCAAATGAAATAATTCCTCCGTCAAAACCTTCTGACGTAAGAGTTTCCAAAATATCGCATCATTTGAAGAGGGAGACGAACGACGAAGAAAAATTAATGATGCTATTTAATATTTTATCTGTAAGGATACTCTGCCATTCTATACAGTTGAAAAGGAAGGTTTTCTCAGCTTGGTTAAAATTCTAGCCCCTTTATATAAGGTACCTTCTAGAAATACATTTAAAAAATTATTGAATGAAAAATTATCAAAACCGCGCTCTCTTTTTCAAAAACATTTGAATGAAGTAAATTCAATGACATTGACGTGTGACATATGGACGGAGTCCCACCAGATGAAAAGTTTCATTGGTGTCACTGTCATTATATTTTAGAAACAAATGATGAAATGTCCTTAGTGTTCCTAGAACTTGGAGAACTAACAGACAGGGATACATTCCAATACATATCTCATGTTTTGGAAGATGTGTGCCGACGTTTTAACATCTCAAATGAAAAAGTAACAACAATTGCCACTGACAATGGGACAAACATTGTGAATCCAGTGGATACACTCATTCTCACAGGCCAAGCATGTACACTGTTTTGCTCACATGTTAAATCCAGTGTGCTAAAAGGTCCTGGTGTCTATGCCAGATTTGGAAGAATTATTTAGAAAGCTTCGTAGCATTACAACTTGGTTTGCTATTGTTGGCTGTGACCAGTTAAGAAAAGCCACTGAAGGTGGCCCTAAATGCAGGCTAATTTCAGATGTTGCTACCAGATGGAACAGCAAGTATTATATGGTCCAACGTTTCCTAGAACTTCGGCCTCATATCAGCGTTATATTGAGTGAGCACACAAGTGCTCCAGATATGGTGACTGCACGGGATGTAGAAGAATTAAGAGAGATATTATATGTGCTAATGTCCCATAATTTGCTACGAGAGAAATTTCAGAGGGAAAATATTCAAAATGTAGCATAATAATTCCCATTATAAAAAATGTTAATTAAAAAATAAAAAGTTTGAACCCTCAAGGGTGCTTAGCACAAATACTACAAAAAAAGCTGCTTGAAGAAATGATCAAGCGATTTGGTCAAATAGATTATCAAACTACACTTGCCTTGAATACCAACTTAGACCCACGGTTTAAAGATGCCTATTTTACTGATGCTGTTGCCGGGGCGAACATCATTAGCAAGCTCAGCCAAATGCTGACTGACGAAGTAACTGCAAGCGGTGAAAAAGATTCCTCCGAGTCTGATAATGGTGGTTGATACTCCTACATAAAAGTTATTACATAAAATTTATTAACTTCAATATTTTTGAATGGAATTAAAGCTAATGTATTTATTTATTTTATTTTTTAAAGTTTCAGATTTGTCTTTGTGCAGTTCTCAAAAAATACAATGAAAAGTATTATATAGAGAAAATGTCCCAACATTTGGAAACAAGATTAAGGCAGCATTAGGCAAATTCCAAAAATCCTAATAGTAATAAAGAAATATAAAAGAAGTGCTCAATTTCATAATCGATATGAAATTGAAAATCATTACATAGACAAAATAAATAAAATAGATATATAATGAAAGAACTAATAATTGTAATGAAAATAGTAAATTTAATATAAAAATAAGATCTAGAAGAATTACAAAAAGGAAAGAGAACACTACCATAAGTATCGCTAGATAGTGAAGACACGGGTCAGAATATTCAAGAATAGGATTCGAGATATATTAGATAGATGCTAACAACTAGTTTTAAATTTTATTGTGTTTCAACATTTCACTGTGTGTCATATGCATAGTAAATCGCAGGTCTACTCGCAATCGTACTTTCGTACTTTATTATGAAATAGGGTCCAGGTTTTTCCTCTTTACCCTTCAAATAAACTTAAGAGTTTATGATTACCAAAACAAAAAATAATATGGATCAATCATTCACCAAATTGAAATAAAATAGACAATAATATAAATGTAAATCAATTGTTGCATATAATCATTAGTTATAATATAGCACATGTTAATTTATAAATATAATGGGGTAAATATGAGAATAAACAATATTTAGTTGCCAAACAATAATTAGTAGATAAGATTGAAACGCATATACTGTTAATTAACCCTACCTAAAGACAAACAGGTAATAATATAAATGGTGATTGTACTGAAATATATACCAGATGAATTACATGTTTTTAGATAAATGTTTTGAGAATACTCAAATGCATGCATGGAAACTTTATAAAATACAATTTTTTTCAGAAAAATAAAACAAAGTTTTTTTTTTTTAATTTGTAGAATAATATAATATGGCAAAAAGCCTTCAAGATAAGAATGTATTGTAACACTTATTTTTTTTACCGAAGTATTATTTTTTTCTATCTTTTTTTATAATAATTCATGGATAATAAAATTATTGTTCTATAAATAATAATTATATTATGTTATAACCTTCTTCATTTAATGCTCGGTTTCTTTGCTTTTTCATCCATTTCCTTTGGATATATCGATAGTTTCTACCGATTATCGGTGGATATCGATATTTTTCTTTCGATATTCCCACCCTAGTACCTACTCACATAGTGAAGCACGGTCTCAGTTGTATCCCATCTCTCAAACATTACCTTCCTTTTGTTAATTATTTCAGTGCTCCTCCTGAAAAAGGGATCTCTCCAAGAGACATAATATAGCATATTATTTCTTTTGGGAAGTATACATCATATGAAAGGTGAGCGGCATTTTTAGTCATTATGATAATACTTCATTATGATTATCGCATTTTGAGTTAATGCAGTCTTCATTAAGACAGCTATTAGCTTATTATTAATTTTATTTATTATTATATTATTTTTTTTTACTTTCCCTTACTTATATACGAAGATCGTGAAAATTTTCGAATTGGAGTTTTCAACAGAAATACACGTTTTAAGGTTCACTGAGTCCAAATGACCAAGTCTCGCAAAATGATCTGTGTGTATGTAAACAGCCTAGCTCAAAAACGAAAAGTCGTACGTTACTCAAATTTCATATTTAAAGTAGGTATATTGCTTTGATATTGCAGCAACTTTTTCGTCAAAATCGATTAACCGGAAATAGCTATTATATCATGGATTTTACACTTTTTTACAATTTTCTCGAAAACGGCTCTAACGATTTTGATGAAATTTGCCTAAATTATTCTTCATATAGGCCTTTAACTTTTCATTTATTTAGCACATCACCGAGGAATTGCAGGGAAAAAAGTTATGATGAAAAGAATATTTTATTTCCGCATAGCATAAAAAGTATGCATTTTACGGTAAATTATGTGTATAATTGTATGAAAGGTAATTAAATTACCTAAAAAACAATAAAAGATTCATGAAAATCGGACCAGTATTAGCAAAGATACAGCGCATCGGACTAACCGGAAATAGCTATTATATCATGGATTTTACACTTTTTTACATTTTTCTCGAAAACGGCTCTAACGATTTTGATTAAACTTGCCTAAATTATTCTTCATAAAAACCTTTAACTTTTCATTTATGTAGTAAATCACCGAAGAATTGCAGAGAAAAAATTTATGACGAAAAGAATACTTTATTTGCGTATAGCTTAAAAAGTATGCATTCTAATGTAAATTATGTGTAGAATTGTATGAAAGGTAATTAAATTATCTAAAAAATAATAAAAGAATCATCAAAATCGGACTAGTATTAGCAAAGATACAGTGTATTTTATGAGTAGTACAAGACTCTAGATGGATAACCAAATCCGAAAGGAAACGGATGCGACCGAACCTCCTCCCACCAATCCGCCAATCTAATGTAAGCAATACGCTCTGTAATAAAGTAATTTAAGAATACAAAAGCGAAAATTAATTTAATAATTTCTACTTTCACATTATTTAATGGAAAGAAAATGTTTCCATGAAGACTAAACCAGAAATTTTTAAAATATATTTGCAACTTGGCAAAGTTAAAATATATAGGTAGTGTGCAGGATTGTTGTACTAAAATTGTTTAAATTTTTTTGTTATTGTACTTAAGTGGGAGAAGATGTGTATGCTGCTGAGTTTATTAGAAGCAGTGTTTATGTGTACTCTTTAAAATTGTATTAAAAAGATAATTATTATAGGACGGTAAGGGAAAGTTGTGTGATGCGCGCACTGCACCAGATTTTTTTCAATCATTATTATGATTTCGGTTTGTGACGTGTTACAAGGAAAGACATCACGCATAATGTTGTATTAGAGGAGAGATGTTTGGAATGGGTGATTGCTTCTGTCTCTATGATGCTTGGCATTCAGGACCGCAGCTAATGTAAGCAGATAATGTCTTGTCCCACATGAGATAATGGGATATGTCGTACCACGGAACATCCCCGTCCCATTGTGCTTGGTGTCGCTTGCAATGACACCCTGAAGCTGCCTCGGTGTTGTATTGCGGTTACTAAGATATAATTATAATTTAATAGCCATAATAAAAGGTTGATTTTCACAATAAAAAAAAACAGAAAATGATAGAATAAGTAAATGCAGGCTGGTGCTATTTCACCACGTCCATTCATTTATTTACAATTTTCGGCCTTTAAGCCATCCTCAGGCATCTCTGTAAATTTTCATCTGAATAAATGAACTTGGTGAGATAGTACCAGCTTGCATTTATTTTTATATACTGCATTCAACTTACATATAATAAAATAATATTTTTAGACATGGATATAATAATACATCAAAATAAGATTAAAATAAAATAGACAAAAAAAAATATCAAATTAGTAACACATTGTTAAATTATTATTCTAATCATTAGTTTGCACAAAAAATAAATGATAAATATGATAAATAGAACAATAAAATTTTTTCAAAGATTATAGATATATATGTATGATATATATATCTATAATGATATATGTATACACATATATATTAATTTATAATATGATAATAGTTTGAAATTGTTTGAAGTGTTGATATCAATGTGATAAGAATATTTTTAGGATATTCATTGTATTGTAGGTTATATTCTTGAATATGGGGCAATACCCGAATACTAGAATGTTGTAGAAGTGTGTCAGTGGGGTTGTAATTGAAGATAGATGAAATAAATGTTCACATTTTTAATAATTGTTAATATATAATGAAATTAAGCCGTGTTTATTTTTTTAGTTGTTTTTTTTCAGTAATTATATGAGTTCATGAGCTATAAATAAAAGGTATTTCGGAAACTTTTTTTTATTAAAAAAATTAATATAAATTACTGGCTTTGATAACGTAAGTTTTTCTAGTCTGCTACTTTTTATTAGCAGTTTGATTTGATAACGGTATAATTTTCAGTTTCGAGACTCTTCACTTCTTCTTAGTTTTAGAAGTTATTTTATTTCAAGTAATAGAAGTTTCGATCTGTTAAAAAATTTACCTTTAACTTCATGACATCAGGACGATAGGCTGAATGAGGTATATTAAAAGATTCAATTTGTATTCAGAAACTCCTTAGAAATCAAAGCAGTCATTTTATTTTTATAACATATACTCAATTAATGAGAGAAAAAAATTAAATTTAAAAAATAAATAAAATTTCGGATTCAAAAAGAAAGCCGCGAGTCTATTAAACAGCAATAAGTAACTAATCACACAACGTTTCGCCATTTCCCACCATCATCAGGACTGAATAACATGAGATCAGGCTAGTGATATCATATTATATGTTGATCTGTTGCTGTAAGATGTGCTATTACTGTTATGCATTTACGTTATCTTATGTTTTTCAATCCTGATAATGCATGAATTAGCAAAATGCTAACTGGTCAGTTATTTTTCTGCTGCTTGAGGGACTCCAGTTATTGAATTGAAATATTCGGATAATAACCTATTAATTCACTATTCAACTATTGGAGTAGAAAGCTTAAAGCCTACTGATTTTGCATAATTTATACACTCTAAGGCTGAATTACATCTGCCGAGTATTCGAGTGTTCAGCTTTTATATGCTAAATTCATCGATCACTTTCCTAAGAAAAAAAATTGCAATAATAGAAAATTTACATCATGCAGTAAATTTTATGACAGATTCCGGAAATGTCAATATCACATATGCGGAATTGCTAAATAAATTGAAGGAATAATATATTATAGAGTTTCTATATTTTACAAACAATAAATAGTTCGTAATTTGTCCCGATAGAGTGCGCTATACTATTCTTTATCTCAGTTGTACTGAATATAGTGGTTATTGAAGGATGATAACCAGCAATGTACATTATTCTATAAAGGATTTATTAAGGATTGAATAATTAAGGTAAAATAGAAATATGTTTACCGGTTTTGGTTACTGTGTTATGGTAAATATGTTAATTGGTTATAGTAAATTTTGTCCAAATTACAATTTTGAATTTGAATTGAATTTATTTATTTTTTTGGATGGTTAGAATTGCTAAATTGTTCATTCTTTAAGAAAAACATATAAACCAGCGTGCCATAAAAGAAATCGTTAAAATTCAGCACTTTGAAAATTAATAACAAATACTACGTTTAGATGTGGAATAATTAATTGTATGTTAATATAGGACATGATTGACAAAATAGGGCAGTTTGAAAATGCCCAATAAATGGATTAAAAAGGCCGAAAAATTACAAAATATTAATGTATTTATTATGTAAATTGGGTTTTACTTATAAAAAGATTTTGTGGGATTAATAAGGCAACTTTTTAAAATTTAATTTGATTAATTTCATATTAAAAAATTGCTCATAGAATTTTTTTTTAGATATTAAAAGGTTTGATATCCAGTTTTACGATGCAATGACAATTCACCTTCCATCTTTGCACTTATAGTCTGTTCCATGTAGCATGATTAACAGACAATTCGTTATACAGTATAGTATTCGTTAGGCGCCGTCCGGAGTTAAGATTGTTTTTTATTCTTTTGTTGTAGTAATATTGTTATTTGTAGGTTTAAAAAAAAAAAATGTTTGGCCAGACATGTTTTCTGTTTTCCTTTTTACATATTATTCTTGGGGGACCTTGTCCCAGAATAAAGTTTATTTTTCTGTTCTATTCTATTCAGGAGTCGCCGCCTTAGTAATTGCGAGGATCGTCTTTGAAGTTGGGAGAATAGAAGAATAGCAGTCTGAGGCACTCATTTAAAGGGAAGGGGTCTCCTTGTCAACTTCTTTACATTTAACTGAAAAAAGTTAGTTTATTGAATTGAGCTACTGTATTGAGCACTATTGGAGACTGTATTGAATGGTATTGCTAACCCTTTCAAGGCTTGGGACTGCCCTCGCCCTTTAAATAAGGCCATCAATACTACAGCCGAAACGCCCTTAATGCCCTGTTAGTATTAGCTATTGGCTGAATAGCTGCCTTAGACCCTAGAGCGCCCATTGCCAGTTTTATCATGTTCAATTTGTTGGTCGGGTGTGAATGGGTCCGGATGAGGAGGGGAGATGCTTCAGTTTCGCACGACGTTGACAAATGGAACAGTTTTCATCATTTTTATCTCTCGGCCTTTCTCCTCCATCGCTCAGCTCCAACCGCCCTAACGATAATTGATGTTGCAAAGACTGAGTGAACCCATCTCGTTTTCTATTATCTTCTGAGATATATATATATGGTAGTATTTGCTTCTGCCCGCTTTCTCCTTTTGAAAATCTTAATCACTGAATCTTTTTCCTTTGTGCTCGGAACGTCAATGGCAGAAATCTATATTGCCAACAGTGCCTTAGACCTTAAACTCGTTTTTTGGCTTAAACTCGGTTTAAATCATATAATTATTAATATACGTGTAATGTACACCACTGTGTGCTGTGAAATAACGATCAAATTGAATTTCTCTCTGTTAAAAGAGTTGATTTTATTAGTAACATAATTTTTTTCATAATTTACATCGCAGGCTTAATTTGCAATTATCAATTTTACCTGTAAAAAGAGAAACGGCATTTCAAGCTATTAAATCAGAATGAGAGAATTTATGATTCTAACACAATATAGTACAATGCTCGGTTGAACATAGCCTTCCCTTTACCCCACTCTATATGTTCATTATTCACAAGTTTTCTATTTAACTGACTACGGTTAATTATTTAAGTACTCGTAAAATTCAAATTTAGTTTAAAAGAAATAAGACAAACTTTTGTTAGCTGACGTCGACTTTCTTTTTATATTATTGATATGTTGCCATTATATTTTTAGATGTCGTAAATAAATCAATAGAATGCGTTTTTGACTATTCAAATGATCTAAAATTGTTGTCATCGGATGTACATTCAATAAATGTTTTGATTAGGTTTCAGTTGTTTTAGTTTTCCAACTACATACGTGGACTCTCGCTAATCCGAACCATTGCTAAAAAAAAATTCTGGTGCGTGCATCACACAGCTTTCAGTTACCTCCGTATTTGAAATAAATTTAAAAATTACCATTTATAAAAGTATAAATTATTATTTACAGCAAATGACAAAAAAACAAAACAATTATCTTCTTATATTATTAGTTGAGTTGACATCCGCATGATGGTATAGAAGGATCAATCTAATTAGGGATTGATAAATTATTTGCCACTTCTATAAATTTGTTTTATTGAAAACTAATTTCGAATGTTATACATTCATCTAAAAACACACAAAAAATTCAAGAATAAGCAATTCAAAATATAGTTTGGTATTATTATACATATTAAATTAAATGTAATATAAAACAGTATTATGCAAAACAGTATTATATAAAAACATTTATGAATTATTAATTTAATTAAGACAAGAAATCAAATACATGTTGGTATTCACCGGATGTCAACAGATTTTTTCTGATAGTTGTATAAGTAATAAAATAACATTTATAATAGTACCAGCTTCACATTAAAAAAAAAATTTTTTTTTTTGTAAAAAAACGTATTTTTCTTCCTTTCCTTTTGTTCCTATGAATGAAGAAAATTTAACTCGTAATTCTTTTCAGGAGCAACGCCGTGCGGGTAGAGCTAGTTAATAATAATTATGTAAATTTATTGTGAGAAATAAGTTAGTGCATTTCTATTTCGCGTCGTTGTTTATCGTCTGTTTGTTGTTGTTTGAGTTATAAAGTGACGAGAAAACTGTAATAGGGCAAGATTACTGAATAAATATGGCTTTGGGCCTGTTGATATAGTGATTGCAGTACTGGGGGCGGAAGTGGATGGGCGCTTGAGAGTGGGAAAAAACAAACCCTGCTGCAACATGCTGATATGGTCTTCTAATGGTTGTTGTATGTATTACATCTCTCCGTCTCTTTTTTTTTTTTTTTTTTCTTTACGAGCGTTATGTGCTTGTAATTGAAAATTCAACATTTTGCAAGCTCTCTTCCTGAATAATACGTTCGCTGTGAATAGTAGGTAGTATGCTTAAATATCTCTCTTTATTGTATTGCCTTCTTAAAAGCGAATGTGTGCTAATATCTGAATTGGCTTTGTTAATTCGCAACCCTCTCTATTCAAATGGACTGTTAAACCAAAGGCGGTGTGTCCATGCTATATTATTGGGCAATTGTCGGATATTGGTTCTCTGGGAATAGCACGGATAATGCCAGGATTAAACATCGCATGCCCTTTATTAAAGCTCCTTTAGCTCTGCCACTTAAGTTCGGCTTTTAAGTTAATTCTAAACAATAACAGGTAGAATATATCAGTAGATTCCTCGGGAAGTCGTCCCACTAAAATCCGGTAAATATTAGTTTATGATATACACTATATGTAGTTTTTCATGACTAAACTAAAAAAACAACAATTTAGTAAGTGTTTTACGAAAAATCCTTTGTTAACACTTCCAACTCAAAGTTAAGGCAATTAAACTAAATAACGGGTGGAGTACCCATCCCAAATAATTTATTTGTGAATTCTGCCATTTGTCCGAACTTATTCGATATTCATCTAATATATATATATATATATATATATATATATATATATATATATATATATATACATACATATATATATATATATATATATATATATATATATATATATATATATACATACATATACATATATTCATATATATATATATATATATATATATATATATATATATATATATATATATATATATATACATATACATATATTCATATATTATTCATTATTATATAATAATTTATTATTATTATAATATTAATTCAATATGCGTATGTTTGTGACTTTCTTGTTCGCCTATTAAACTATAAATCGGTGGCTCAATAAGTGATTCTGAATTTGGTTACTAGTTTCCGAAGATTGCAATATCTCAAAAACGACACTCGGCGTCGCGACATCTATCTATTGACACACACACATACTCTTGTTTCTGTAGATCTCGTCTGTTATTATATGTCGTTTTCTTTCAGAATGTAACTAGTTTCCAAGAGATTTCTTCGTGTTCCGTGACAACATTCGAATGTCAATGTCACTAGATAAAGGATTGAAAATCGAAAGTTTCTACATTTTAAGGGGAAGAACCCACTTAACTTATATCTCATTCTTCTGCTGCAGACTTGCTCATCTCACAAATAGGGAGGAGGCTAGTATTTTACGCTTAAAACAAGTAATAAAAGTGTTTAATTGGAGCGGAAAAAAAAATTACGTTTGTAACCTTTATTGCCGAAACATATGATCTCTCTATTTAATTTTTATATAATTTTTTATGCAAGTTTATCAAGACCTTCAAGTAATGTACCGCTTCCGGTTTTCCAATTTAGACCAAAATCTAGTATGTTATTTAAATCAATATATAAGTTATAAATACCAAATTTGAGAAGTTTTGCAAAGTATTTTGCTGGAAATCAATTAGGACCTTCAAGTAAAGTACCACTTTCGGTGATCAAGCAGTGACCAAAAAGGGAGGTTCACAACTAGATTTTATAACAATCCTAAGTACAAAATTTCAACTTTCTACGGCTAACCGTTTTTGAGTTATGCGAAATACGAACGAACGTACGTACAGACGCCACGACGAAACTATTAAAAATGGATTCAGGGATGGTCAAAATGGATATTTCTGTTGAAATCTGAAAACCGAAAATTTTCGCGATTACAATACTTCCTTTACTTCGTACAAGGTAGTAAAATGTGTGAAACATGAAGCTTTATTCCGTTTTGACAAATTTATTATAATTTTGATCCTGCTCTTAAAAAGCGTCTGAATGAAATGAAACGAATTCTAAACAATGCAGTCGATTACCGATAAATAATTGCATCCCCTTGTCCTTGGAATATTAAGTAAACATTTTTGTTGATAACCGGTTGTTTCATTGAATGTTCTGGTTCCCCCGCCTTCCCTAAGGCCTCGTCCACAATGGAGCACCGCCCTTCGTCCCAGTACCAGTGATAATCCCTCGCACCGACCCTAGTACCCTCGCCCCTAGCCCCCTGTCTGTCCACATTGGAGCACCACCATCACCCCTCTTCAAAGCTAGCAGGAATTATATCTCTCTGCCCCTTCAGTTGAATTTCAGATATCATGAGATACCATCTTTCAGATATCCTGAAAATCTGACGAAGATATTGCGCTGGATTCAATCTCAGCCAATTATTATTATTTTTACCGAAAAAGAAAAAGGATCGGAAATTCATATTTTAAATAGGGGGCGATATCAGTTTGGTGAATTCCATCACCTGTACCAGGATTTGAGACGAGATTCTGAAAGATTTTTCGGTTGTATGAGGATGAAGATTTCCACGTTTGATTATATCATTAATCTAATCAAACCTCAAATTCAAAAACAGTGGAAAAATTGTCACGCTCAGCCAATTTCAACAGAGGAACGACTGATGCTCACTTTAAGGTAGGGAAACATTGATATTAATGATAGTCGATATTAATTTTAATAAAAAAAGCAAAACAAAAAATCAGCACTTCTGTCGTAATGTCCACTGAAAGAGTGTTTGGACTGCACTTTTTTTTTTTTTTTTTATAATCTGTCGCAAATTAAACTTCAATTTAATAATATACAAGATGCTAGAATTACATTAATATAATTTAATTGCTCATCAATATTGTTTTCCATTTCAATCAAATATTCAGTGCAGTTATAAATGTTCTTTTTTTTAATCATTATTAATTTTGTTATATATATATATATATATATCAAAATAACTTGAGCATCAAAATAAAATAATTGTAGCACAAAAAGTAAGTATTTAAGCGAATATTATTTTCTATTTTATTAGGAAAAATGATAAAAAATTTAATATTTGTAAAGTACATCATTATATGAACAATTAAAGAAATTCAATTATGTATTGGTTTTAGTGAAAATGAGATAATAAAAAAAGATATTAATAAATCTCGACGTTCTGAGGTCGGGAGGTGCGAGGGCCGAGGGTAAAAGAATTGACGAAACAATTGCTTGGTTTGGTGCAAAGCTAGGGTCGAGGGTCGGTGCGCGGGGCGAGGCTTCGTTGTGGCCAGTCCCATCGGAAACAATGTGTTCATTTTTTTCTTGGTTCGAGGGACTAGGAGCGGTGCGCGGGTCGGTGCTCCATTGTGGACGAGGCCTAAGAGTTCTAATGATTGAAGCAAAGAAATTCAAAAGAGTCTAAGTGGCTTTAGAAAATATTTTCATAATTCAAGTTTCAACTTAAAAAATATTAAAGAAATACGATATAATTAAAAAAAAAACACATTTTTTTCTGATAATCTTGGTTGTATAAGTAATATAATGACGTTTGTAATAGTCGTATAATAGTAGTACTATCTTTTGTACAAAAACTTCTTTTTTCTTCCTTTCCTTTCATTCCACATACTCACGGCGGAGCAAATGAGAGTATTAAATTGAATTAAGTTTTTCCTCGGTGAATTTATGTTCATTATAATACTTTTATTTACTTTCCCATTCATTTCATAACACTGACAAGGGGAGTGCACGGTGTGTCCGTCGCCGATTTTGATCAGAATTTTTTGGTTGATTCTACATTGAAGAAGATTTACCTATATCCTTGCGTTTCATCCAATGGACCTTAAGAGCTGATAAAAAAAAAAAAAATAAAGCCTGCTCAAAATGCTTTATTTTATATCTCATGTTTGGAGAATGATATCGACATGATTTTTTTCAGCTATACAATTGTTTTTTTAGAGTATATTAAAGGAAGAATGTAAACATTAAAAAATAACTGATTTGTGGTCAAATGAATATCAAAATGTGTTTAGATTATTTAGTAAACTAGCCTCATGGATTTTTTCACACCAAAAATTATTGCAGATTTGAATTCAGCACATCAATAAACTTTAATGTTGAAAAACTCATCAAAAACAAAAACTTTTTTTTTTCAGTCCCGAGTGTGCTTAACCCTTATAATGTTCAATTATTTTTTAATGTTTATATTTTTCCTTTAATACACGCCTTGCGGGTACAGGTAGTAAATTAATTCAATTGTTGCAAAATTAATGAGAAAAAAATCTTTTTAAAATATTGATTATAACGAAAATACAAAAAAAAAAGGTTTAAAAATACAAAAAAACCAAAACATTGAAATCTAGAACCTAAAAAAATACATAAATCACAATGAAGACAATCTGAAAAATACCGAAATGAAATGATAGAAATTTAAATATTTTATGAAGATCAATTCAATTTAATTACTTACTATTTTATCTTCTTTTTTTTTTTTTATTTCTCAGCTTGGACTTAAACTAATTTCGAATAACTGTCAAAGCGATCCTATAAATAAAATGTCCTTTGCTGGGAGATAAAAGGTATCAATTGTTTTAACATGGACACCCATCTAGTCAGCGAAAAGAGAAAAAATGTGTTGGCTAAATTAAAACATGGAGTGACAGGAGACAGGGGAGCTGCGGTGGCCAGTAATTGAGTGAGAGCCTTCCCCCCTTCCCCCCTCCTCCCTGTCATTGACACTCTCTTCTAATTCCTATCTGCGGCTACCTACGTCCGTTGTTTTAATATTATTTATTATCTCTACTTTAGTTATTTTGTCTTCCGATCTGATGCGCTTCAAATTATTCACCTACAAATTAGAGATGTGTAGGTCCTGAACGAACTAGTTCAAAGGGACTATTCCACAAAAGTTACGATGAACGGTCTTAATTCCCAATAGTTCACTGTACGAGGGAACGGGGAGTACGTTTTTCGAAGATCAGGACCAGTTCTTTTTGAACTAGTTCATTGTACTGGGTCCTATGTAACTCCTCCTCCTCTTCTATTGCGTACAGTAAACGAACTAGTTCAATGTACTGAATAGCTCCTTCGATGTACACCGATGTTGATTTGGTTATTATTTCCTTTCATTCAAGCGTGTTATTTTTTAATTTGAAATATAAATATATGTAATTTTTTTTTGCTCTATATATATATTTTTATATCTATATTTATTAAATTAATTTATTTCAATTACAATCAAGCACATAATGAGCTTTTATTTTTTTAAATTCCATCTCACCCACAGTAATCCTGTGAGAGAGCCGTTTGTTGATATAACATACATACTCCATTATCAACTATAATAAGAGCTTATTGATATTAATACAATGATAGTGACATAATTTATATTGATTGTTGATATTTATCATAAAATATTAATTATAAC
This sequence comes from Rhaphigaster nebulosa, assembly GCA_948150685.1. Lineage (NCBI taxonomy): Eukaryota > Metazoa > Arthropoda > Insecta > Hemiptera > Pentatomidae > Rhaphigaster > Rhaphigaster nebulosa. The sequence goes on along the minus strand of OX411308.1, from coordinate 174,177,138 downwards.
ACAAGTTATAACGTGTTTGAAATCGGTTTTAAAATTGAATATTAAATAAAATATTTTTAAAAATACAATTAATAGTTGATAATTAATTAATAATTTTTAATAATACAAGTAATAGTATTTAGATATTAATATGCATAAAAAAATAATATACGATAACACAAAGAAAAATACATTAAACAGAATAAAATAAGCTTTTATAGATAATTCCCAATTTAATATTTTGAAAATAACAATATATATATATATATATATATATATATATATATATATATAATAAATAATAATGAAGTTATTACCAGTTTAGTTCTAAAACACTAATTTCAAAAACAAAACAAATGTACATAATATTGTTTTAATTTTCTCATAACTTTGCCTCAAATTATCACTATTTGCTTCTCACTTTAAACAAGCTTTCGTAAAAAATAAATGGTGCTTTCGTAGTTTTAATCTTCTAACTTGGGCGTAATCTTAATAACTAGTGTTTTAATCTTCTGATGTTGAGAAGATGGACGGCCTCAGCATTGGTGTGCCCTTGTAGTCGCTTTTGGTGTGACTGAGCGAATTTTATAATTTCTTCTTCGACTGTAAATGTGTGAAGATCATCATTACTGATGCACCAGGATGCATTGAAGATTCTCCTAATAACTTTATTTTGGAATCTTTGAATAATTAGTCTGCTGGAGTGCTTCGTGCATCCCCACAGTTGGATTCCATATGTCCAGATAGATTTTAGGACTTGATTTTACTGGAGTTTTTTTTTTTACAGACACATTGAATTGTCTGCCTACATATATATTTTTTGATACCTCAGATGTAGCTCTATTAATGTTCTTCCCATCAGAGCTTTGCGTCCAATGTCCCGTATATATAATCCCGAGATATTTGGCCTTATAGGAGATTACTTGGTTATTTATCGTAATCGGCAGATAGTTGATTTTCTTGTTAGTGAAATCAACATGCAGTGGCTTCGATTCATTTAGTTTTATTCTGCATTTTAATGGACATCTCTGTAAACTGGCTATTGCTGTATTTAGTATTATAATGGTTTCCAGGTTATCATTTCCGATAGAAAGAACATCTATATAATTTATTATATATATTTTATAATTCATACAATTTTTATTTAATTGTTTTTTATCTAGTTTTATTAAAATTTTATGATTTGAACCGAAACTTTCATTTCTAGATTCCATTACCTTTCCTTCTTTTTCCCGAGGCACACTATCACTATTTTGAAAAATTGTATAAATATTTAAACTGTGCCCATATTATTTTTTTCTCATCTCAAGAATTAATTTTAGAGAATTATCAAATAATAATGTGTTTTCCTTTTTTATGATTCGTCAGTTTGAGAATTTATAGTAGTGCTCTTATTTATTTGTAGATTAAAATTAAAAATGAACTCGATGTACAAGTAACTATAATTTTTATTCTTGGTCGATTGCGAAGGTTCATTATTAAAAATAATAAACTAAAAAATATATATGAGTTATTCAACAGCGATATGAGTTATTTAGAGAAAATATGACTAGCTGAACAGCTATCTCGAACAAGATTGTGTCTGAAAAAGGAAATATAATGCAGGTATATTTTTTTGTTGTAACTTGAAAACTGACAATACTGTTAGGTCCCAAAAATATTGCCGTGCAATGATGGATAGAAATTGATTCCAGAGAGAAATGATTTATTGAACATAAATTCTGCCCAAATACATTGGGTGGCTACAACACACATCGTATGTGTGTGTGTGTGTGTGTGTGTGTGTATATATATATATATATATATATATATATATATATATATATATATATATATATATATATATATATATGTGTTGTATATATACTTAAATCAATTGATTTCTCAATGTCTGAATTACAAATTTGTTCAGAGTTGCTGTTTAATTTATATCAACCTGTAATGTTCTTTTTTACTTTCTATATATTTTTTACTATATACATCATATATAGGTAAAGGGAAGTGTTGCGATCGTGAAAAATTTCGAATTCGAGTTTTCAACGGAAATACTCGTTTTAAGATCCCCTTAGTCCAAATAAGCAATCTCGCGAAAGACGCGGATAGGCCCGTCCTATCCGTGTGTGGGATTTGTACCCACTAAAACCGCTTCCCTACACCTGTTTCTCACCCTCCACGGGACCACCATGGGCATTACTTCATGGAGGGGGAGTGGCTGAGTGCCGCCTCATTGTATTAGGCTCCCCGTTCCTTCTCTTCCTTCCTCGGCAGCTTGATGCTCTGTGTTGCTAGATGTTGGCCTGCCACCAAGCACTCCAGGAAGAGCAGCATTAGACTGACGATCCTATCGGCAGTCGGTTCTGATCCGCAGACCCTTTGAAATACTGGTAGGCTCGAAAGCAGCCATGTCCTATAAGCAACTTTGTGAGGTAGTAGTCCACAGTAGTCCATCTCCGTTTTCTCTATCCAACCTAGGGTTGCAATTTCCATGAAACATAACTGAAACTTTTAAAATATATTTTCAGCAAACCAAAAATGTATAGCGTACAGAATTCTGGTATTATTCGTAAAATTGTGTTCTTTGGTATATCTGGTGTGACATGGGCCGGTTGATACTTAGATTTTCCTAAAAATAATCTACTTCTTTAAAACGTTCATTTTCTTCTGCATATGTTGAATAATGAAACGCCTGCTCTTGGGGATTTAGATGATTGTGTTTATATGTTTGGCGTTATCTTTGATTAAAATAAAAGTCAGATGAGAAACATCGAGCTAGATCTCAATTTTTGTTAAGATCTAGTCCGTTTATATTTTTTTTCTTTTTTCCCTGATGTTTATCCTCGATGTCGATACTTCAAAGGCACGGGCCGACCTCGCTGGTGTTATTTTTTAAAAATTGTTTTCCCTCTATTTTTTTTTTGATCTCCTTTTTTTTCATTTTGTTTGTTTCGGATTAGCTCTGAGGCAGGATATTTCATCTGTGGTCTACGATAGACTTGCGCCAATGGCGATTGACAATTTCCTGTATATCTGGGTTTTTCTCTCTATAACAGTTCAATTTACCTCCACCTACGGAAATTGTCTGGTCATGTAGAATTTCAACCTTCCTATTGAAGTTGAACTCGATTTCTCTGAGAAAAAATGGATTTACACTATGGTCATCAAATAATCTTCGCAGCTGATATAGTCCATATTTTTACTTCCTTGCACGAAGTAAAGGAAGTATTGTAATTGCAAAAATTTTCGGTTTTCAGATTTCAATGGAAATATCCATTTTGACCATCCCTGAATCCATTTTGACTAGTTTCGTCGTGGCGTCTGTACGTACGTACGTTCGTGTTATTATTATTTTTATTACTTGTTTTAAGTGTTAAAATTGAATGTAAAATACTGGTTTTCCTCACCATTTGTGTATGTGTGTGTGTGTGTGTCAATAGATGGATGTCGCGACGCCGAGATACTGCAGTCTTCGGAAACTAGTAAACAAATTCAGGATCATTTTTTGAACCACCGATTTATAGTTTAATAGGCATACAAGGAAGTCATGTGTTGTCCACATCAGATATTTATTATAACTATCACTACTCTATATTATTACGGTAGTATAGATCCCTTTTTCCGGCTCTCAGGAGCGATGGATTTTGATAAATGACAAAAGAAAGGTAACAAAAGAAAGGGAATTTCACGGATAAGTGACTAATGCTAATTTCAATTGTTAAATTTTCACTAGGGCTTAAATAAAAGTGATAAAAAAGCTGGTAGGTTTCAAAACTTCGACGATTCGGAATTGGCAGATCGAGACGGGACGTGTCGGGTTTCAACGATATCGGCGCGAGCATCAAAATCATTTATGTTCCTTTTGGAGCGTTTAAAAACTCCAAAACCTACCTTTTTTGAGATAACGCACTGTAGAACGCCGCACGGGTCCTGTGCCATTTTGCTTATGTGTCGTTGTCATGGCAACTTTATACATTTAAAAGCAAGTTGAGTCTACAAAAACTTTTTAATAATTGTAAAAAGGTTATTTAATAAATAAAATGTTGTTTTAAGTTTCTATGAATGAAAGAGGAGATTATATTATCTTCCCCATGTCTAACCCGAAAGGGCACTGCTAAATATCAATACTGCAAATAGAAAATATTATAGTTGAGTCTTATTGTTAAAATGTTTTACTGAAGGGATATTTTCCAGAGGGGTAAGCTAATTACTTATTAATTAAAACTATGTGTGTTAAATAAACTTTCGTGGTACCTAATATTATATTGTATTTTCGAATAAACGTGTTTCCCTGATATCGCATACACTTCGAATGTATTAGTGAAAATAAAGATAATATATCTAATTCAAGAGTTCTAGCTCGGGTATTTTTTATTGTTTCTTTATTATTATTCGTGTCATTTATAATATATAACTAAGGTTTTGATATATTTTATTATTTGAGGAAACGGTTTTGTTCTGAAGATTAATTCTTATTTTAATCGAATAAAATAATTCAGAGCTATTGTTATTTTCATTGGGTGTTTTATAGGTTTCCTCTACTTTTTTAAGTTGCCTAAGAAGTCATGATTTATTTCAATAATTTATATTAATTAAAAACATTAAAATAGTTTTTTTAAATTTTAAAAAATAAAAGGAGGGTGTTCAAAATTAATCATAGAGTAAAACCATTCAATGTATACCAAATTTATTCCTTCAAAAAAACTACAATATTTTTTTTCCTGTCTATTTTGTCTTTTATTTTAAATCCAATATCCATTATTTCGTCCTCCGTTACATGGTATTTATGTTGAGAACAACAGGTACGCTGGAACAGAGGATGAAATATCGGACCAAAAAATTATTCATTATTCGAAAAAAGCATTAGAAAGCTATTGTGAGAAGTACCCGCTATCCTGTAACAATTATAATATTATTTAAAACTTTATTTTAATTATTATCTAGTAAGAATTTATTAATATAAATCGTGTTGTGCTTTTCGACGGCTTTAGTTATTTTCTACGAGAGAATTTTTTTTCCATATGTCTTGAAATTTCACCTCTATAATTAATGATGTCTGTTTTATGATTCTCAATTGCTCTGAAGTACCTACAAATCATTAAAATATTAAAAAATTATTATGTCTAGAGAAATTAAATTGTATTCTAGGTATTTTGTGAAGAATTATGCAATTTATATATATCATCCCCTTTTCTTGAAATACCTATTAGTTTTCATATTGAATAAATATTTTTTAATGAAAATTTTTTTATTTTAATTTTGAATTACAATTATTATTTCATCATTTTCGGCCGATTTTGTATCATTTACAACTCGCGCGAAATAAGTAGCACGTGATTTAAATTATATAATTTTATTAAATAATCAAAGCCAAACATTTTTTTATTAAATAATTAAAGATTTATAAAATTCAAATTCAATTATACTATAAATGCTTTAAGAATTTGAAAACGAAGTTATTAAAATTACATATTTCGCGGGCGTTGAAGGCTTGGTGTTGAAGTGACAGCCCATTCTGATCGATGATCGGTCTTTCTATTTCCCGGCGGTTATTATTCCCGTTGTTGGATGGATATATCTGCGTCCTCTTCGGCAACAAATGTCTCGTCATCGGATCTGTCCTCTGGAGGGCTTTACAAAATAACAAGCGTGCATACAGTACGATATAACTTCAAATGGAAAAGGTTACAGAAATGACGGTGCAGAGCTTGGTACATTTCTTAGAGATTGAAAAAATGTTTAATATTGTGGTATAAGATAATTATTATTATGATTTATTGTAATAAAAAGCTTAGCGAACCGTAATGCCGGTACCACCAATCTTTATATTTGTATTCATCTATATTTATAAAAGCGTGAATGGAAATCTTTGTTACTTATTGGCTCCGAAACTACTTATCCAATTGTCATGAGGTTTTTTTTAAATTAAAGAGGACATCACGGAGCGGGTTTTGGGTATAATTTTAGTCCGATTAGATTAATAATTAATTAGTTATTATTTAAAATAAAAAAACACGTTTAGCAGATGTTTCAACAGTGCAGTTCAACTTTATTAATTTATTTTGTTTATATCGTAAATGTGTTGTGACGGTATACAACGGTTATGGTCAGAAGCTAAAATTTTAGTTTTAATTATATATTGTATGTATGTATATATATATATATATATATATATATATATATATATATATATATATATATATATATATATATATATATATATATGTATATACACTGTGTGGCTGAGGGGGTTAACGCACCTACTCACAAACCCAAAGGTTGTGAGTTCGAACCCCGGCACTAACATGAATTTAATTTAATTTAATGAAATTATACTAGCAATTTAACACCCTACCTCTCCCGAATATGTGAGACCCGTCAGCCTACTTGGAGGCAACTCACAAAGGTCGGGCGTAGGAGTGATGACCCTACCCTGTGTACCTAAATTGAGAATCGCGGTGCGGTCTTCCATGTATGGAATACCACATCGCGCGGCCAAGGATCTCTATAAGGATAAAAGGGTCTACAGTGCCAACCGAAATATATATATATATATATATATATATATATATATATATATATATAATTATATATGTATATTGTATTATATATTGTATCGTTGTCTTTTCAACCAGCTTTTGGTTAATATCTACGCCAAAAAAGGAACAGAAGGGCTTAACTTTATACGATTCGACCTGAACGCCGGCTGCGAGCGAAAAACTATGTTTATCAAAAAGATGTCACGTGCAAGAAGGTATGGATTGTAGCGTTTCGGTTTTTGGAAATATGTTTGTGTTGCCATCCTGTTTTACTGCTGGGTCCCGTTATATGCATCTGAGTACTCAGGATGCAATAATATATGTTCTCCATTTTGATCGTCATGATTTTTGTTATCACTTTTACATCTAACCCAAAATGTTCCGGAATTGGACGAGGGTTAAATTACGGGTAAAAGCCAAGCCTCATGACAGGCACGATACAATATCTTGAGTGTTTCATTAGAAGTTTAATGAAATGATCCATGTTTTGACTTCAGATTCCATTCTCAATCCAAGAAGGTGTTACATGCTCACTGTACAATGCCAGAAACGGGCTTGCCTCACGCACACACAATTATTATATGCATTATCGTTATAACTACCATAAATGTATATAAATTAAAACGAAATGGTAGAAATGAAATATTCGCGTGCTAAGCCGAGGGCAACATGCTAGCATTTGGCACCATTTTATTCTTTTACAATTTCATATTTAGTTTAATGAATAGAATTATTTTTTTCTTTTTTTTTTTTAGATAGTGCAATACATAGAATGCTTTTACAATAGTCATATTTTAAAGAACTACTAAACTGTACTGTTTTTAAAAAAATATCTGGGGTGCTCACAAACACCACGACTTTTCTTTCCGCTTTGGGTTAAACTAATACAAAAAATGTTTGCTATATATTATTGCTATTTATTATTAATCCGACTAAACTTTTATTTTATGCTTAGTTTAGTAAACAATCAAATTAGCATTCAAATGCACATCCAGAATATTACAGGAAATCTATTGTTTTCGACTAAACTAAGGTGAACCGGTGTGCATAGGAGCATGTGCGAAATAATTTATAAGAATTATATAAAGTTCAAAACGCTATATCTCTGCTAATCCTGGTCCGATTTGAATGTTTTTGTTTTTTTAATTTTGTGGTGATCATTTAAAAATCTATATTTCTTGAGTTATACTCGAATAAAGTGTTTTTTCTTCATAGCTTTTTTTTTCTGTTTTTTTTTTTCTGGGATGCGCTATATAGAAAAATTACAAGTTCTTTAGGGGAAAGATTTTAGAAAAGTTTCATCAAAATCATTACACCCGTTTTGCCGTTAATGTCTATAAAAAAACAAGTTTTTCGGCTATTGCGCAGTCGCAATTGCGCACAAGTTGGCCGTTTTGGTACAGACGCATCGGAGGGCAAAGCTCTACAAAACAATACAATAATCAACAAAATCGGTCCACTCGTTTAAGAGATAATCGTAGCACAGACACGCAGACTAATTTTGGACTTTGTACTCAGGGGATTGATTCTAAAACGCATAGAACCGTTGAAAACTGTATATCGAATTGTACTTTACTTGAAGGGCATAATAAGCTTACATCAAAAATTATATTTAAATTAAAAGAGAAATCATATGCTTCGGTAATAAAGGTTACAAACGCAATTTGGTTTCCAATACAATCAAACATTTTTATTACTTGTTTTAAGTGTTAAAATTGAGTGTAAAATACTAGTTTTCCTCCCCATTTGTGAGATCAACAAGTCTTCATTATGAGAATAAGATATTAGTTAAGTGGGTATTTCCGCTTAAAATGTCGAAACTGTCGATTTCCAATGCTTTATCCAGTGATATTGACAGTTTTATTGTTGTCACAGAACACGAAGAAATATCTTGGAAACTTATTACCTACTGAAGGAAAACGACATATAATAACGGAATGAGACCTCCAGAAATAAAAGATTTTGTGTGCGTGCCTGTCAATAGATGGATGTCGCAATGCCGAGTGTCGTTTTTACTGCAATCTTCGGAAACTAGTAACCAAATTCAGTATCACTTTTTGAGCCACGGATTTATAATTTAATAGGCGTACAAGGAAGTCATGTGTTGTCCACATCAGATATTTTGTTAAAAGATTTTTTAATTTTTCAACAATACTGCTGTTCACCAAGGTTTCCTCCTCCTCCTGAAGATCCCTCAAGCTTTGCCCCATAAGTATGTGAACAATTATATTTGAGAACTTATATTTAAAATATTCTAGTAGAACTTCCTATGAAAAAAGTTTTGGCAAGAACTTATTCTAACAGAACTTTTATCAAAAACTTTTAATGTTCATAAGGAACTTTTTATCGGAAGATTCTTTTGTCGTTTATGTTAATACTTTAATTGTAAAGCAGTTAAACTGAAACTTTTTTAAAAAGTTCAATACCTGTTTTCGAGCCTGATGTTAATGATTAAAATCCTTGTGGTTATTATTTTATTATTACATGATTCCAAAACAAGGCGTTAAGTCTCTCAAATAGCAGTAAGTAACTAACCAGTCAACGTTTCGGCAATTTCGGCGTCATCACGATAGACAATTATCACATAAATTTAGAACAGAGATAGCACGTCTTTCTTTAACAGCCTAAAATAAGATTTAACAGATGGATACATTAATCTGAAACAGTTGGAAATGCAGAATCATACATATGCTATCTATAATTAATTAATTTATATAGATGGATTGTATTTTTTATTTATTATTAAAAAAATGTTTTTTGTTTTTTTTTCAGCCTTCAAAATTAAATGTTTATCGGAACGACATGGACAGTTGGGATTACACATCCCCTGGTCTCGGTGGTGAGCTATTTATTTAAATATCTTTACCTTATATACCTTTATATTTATATTTATATTGACCTTATTCTATGTTCTTGAATAGGATATTGTATTGTAGCTTAATATGGTATCCTTGTGTCGTCATCGTTTACAGTTCGTTTGTGTCGTTAAGTGTTCTAGATTTTTTTATTTTTTAGTCTTTGTATCAATAGAAAAGTATCTTAGATTTTTTTTTTATTAGTAATCAGTGTTGCTACTTAGTTAGATGTGTTTTTAGATGTTATTTTTCTGTTATAAAGGATACATTAAATACAAGTAAAGTAAAATTTTAGTTAGATATTTAACGTTAATTGATAATTAGACATTTTGAATATTGGTTTTATTTGCTATTCTTAGCAGTTATTTTACCTTTTATTTATTTATTTTTTATAATTGTTGAATCCCTATTTATTTCACATATCCACATTCAAATGTATAGTTTCTTTTAAAAGAAGGGTAATTTACATTTTCTTATTATATATGATACTGTCTTGAACAATATTCGCTCGATTGTTTGCTCTTAAGATGAACCTTTTTCTTATATATTTTTACTAGATAATTGAGATGGGTTCCTAATTTTAAATTTTAATCATTCAATTTTCATCAGAATCAAATTATAAAATTATAAACTTAAAAATATTCTTGGATAGTCCTGAAAATAAAAATTCTGTATTTTTTTTTGTATGTTACCAATTGAATACTTTTCGGATTGATGTTTTATAATTAGTTTGGCTCAGATATCATTTTTCTGTTTGTTCAATTTTCATTATTTTTTAATTGTATTTTTATTTTGTTTCTTTATGTTTATATGTTGAACATGAAATACATACTGTACGGTGAATAGCCCTGAATGTATAATGCATGTAATATAATCTACGCTATAATAATTATTTTTATAGGCTATTATGAATTCAATTGTGATAATAAGAATTATTTATTGATTCATTTCAATATTTTCGTTAAGAAAACTTGGTTTCTCATGTAAAAACATTCTATTAATTAAGGCATAAAAAAACTTTAATTATTATATTTTTTACGGTTTAATATAATGTATTACAGGTAATTTATTTTGCAAACGTTGAAGAATAATTCATTTACGGTTATTTTAGGTTCTTTATTACGTACTCCTCAGCTGCCGTTGTTTGTTTATTTAAAATTTTTTTTGAAAGAACAAAGATGAATCAATTATTTATCACTTTGAAAACGAGTTTCTATACAATTCTTTGCCTTTGTTAAGTCTTGCAGAATTCGTTGAAAGTTAACAAGCAGGAAAAATCCGTGTAATATTTGTTTCCTTTTGTTGGACTTTTCCGATTCCGTGTTGTTTTCCTCTTTAAATTATCTATTATTTTCTCTTTAAAAACTTTCTTTATCTATTATCTTTTCCATATGCTTCGTTTGCATATTGATATTTACGTCATTTTTTTGTTAAGTTAATAAAATTTTAACTTTATCAAGTAAAAACTGGTCAATGTTTGATCATCCTGCGATTGTTGTTTAGTTTTCCACATAATCGTGGAATAAACCTTCCCGCATTAGTTATCAATTAATCGGTTTTGATTGTTTAGTTAATTATGATGATCCACCTTTCCTTTCACAATTCGTATCATCACCTAAGGACGACAAACTGTAATTGTATTTTTATCCCGGAATCTTCACCCCTATAATTAATTAATGATTTTTTATAATTGGAATCATTTGATCTGTTTAATTATTTATCAATTATTCTGTTCTATTCTCTTGAAAAGTAAAAAATGATTATGTATTGGAGAAATACAATTTTATTGTACTTATTTAGTGAAGAATCTCGCTAATTTTATGTATTCCTTTGATACTTTCTTTTCTTTTTTTTTTTTTTGTTGAATCGAATAAGTACTTACATATTTATTTTTGAAAATTCTGATATTTTTATTATAAGATTTTTTTTTAATACACGTTATACAATCAGACGTACTGATTTTTTTTAGGTATGGTGTGTCTGCTCATGCTTAGTTTAAATATGTGTGATGAACTTAAGTAAATTGTAAATATTTGTTGTTATTTTTGGAATTAATCTGAGTAGACAGGGATCTCATTTAAACCAGCACTCCTTCCAACTAAAAATTGAATTATCCCTCAGGTCCATAATTCATAAAAGAAGATAGGCTTTTAGAAAAAGATGGAGATACATAATTTTTTGCTGCCTCTCTAGCTAATGTGCCTGCTAACTCGATGTCTGAGTATCTTTGATAGTTTCATTGCGCTGGTTGGATTTAGAACTTAATTTGTTAAAAATGGTATTGTCTGTATGAAGAGATGATATAAGTCTATAGGAGACCAAAACGTTGTTATGTGGTCTTTACGATTGTGTGCTTGCATACTCTTTTTACTCCCTTGTACGCAGTAAAGGAAGTATCGTAATCATGAAAATTTTCGGATTTCAACGGAAATATCCATTTTGACCATCTCCAAATCCATTTTGACCATCTCCGAATCCATTTTGACTAGTTTCGTCGTGACGTCTGTATGTATGTTCGTACGAAGGTGTGCATCTCGCATAACTCAAAAACGGACTGCCGTAGAAAGTTAAAATTTTGTATTTAGGATTATTGTGAAATCTAGTTGTGAACCTCTCTATTTGGTCACTACATAGTTACCGGAATTGGTACTTTGCTTGAAGGTCATTATTGATTTTCATAAAAAATTATATTAAAACATAATGCAAAACTTCTCAAATTTGGTAAATTAGAATTTTATATCAATATAAATAATTTAATAGATTTTGGTTGAAATGGAAGAGCCGAAATGGAAACTTTCCTTGAAGGTCATAATAAACTTACATCAAAAATTATATTAAAATTAAATGCAGAGATCATATGTTTCGATAATAATGGTTACAAACGCGATTTTATATAATATATATATATATATATATATATATATTTCCATTCCAATAAAACATTTTTATTACTTGTTTTAAGTTTTAAAATTATGTGTAAAATACTGGTTTTCCTCCTCTTTTATGAGATGAGCAAGTCTGCAGCAGCAGGAGGATAAGATTTAAGTTAAGTGGGTTCTTCCGCTTAAAATGTCGAAACTATCGATTTCCAATGCTTTATCTAGTGACATTGACAGTTCTAATGTTGTCAAGAAACACGAAGAAATCGCTTGTGAACTTGTTACTAACTGAAGGAAAACGACTAAGTATAACGGAATGAGACGTCCAGAAACGAGAGCTTATGTGCGTGTGCGTGTCTGTATGTGTCAATAGATGGACGTCGCGTCGTTTTTGAGATACTGGTATCTTCGGAAACTAGTAACCAAATTCAGGATCACCTTTTGACCCACCGATTTATTTATTTTTTTGTCAGTGTTATAAAAATTAGTGTTGAAATAAAGGTGGCTGTACTACGGAATTCCATGGCACCGGGGTGCAGACTATTTTAGGACAGTTTTGGCATTGGGCGTAGAGGCTCTTAGCACCTTCTCCCTCCTTCAGTATAGATAGTCCCTCTTGAATAGAACATGCAGGTGTAGACATCGCGGGATCGAGTCCCGCCGATTGCTAAATGAATCTTTGACGGGCCCTTTCTCCTTATCTCCCTGCTGGAGCCATGTGAATATTTGATATCCCCCCTGTCGGATCGTACTCCCTCGCCGTGTTCATTTTTAATCTGCGATCCTCTACGTTCTCTTACCTCTTCGAACTTTGTTTTGAAAATTTAAAAACTATCCTTATCTGTTTATCTGTTTGTCTTGTTGTTTTCTCAGCCATCTCATCTATATTGTGTCGCGCTGTTTCTCAGAGCTCATCTATATTGTAAGCTTAGTGCCGTCTTAGCTGTCCGTTTAGACAGCGCCATTAGATTATAGGTTGTATTGATTTTCTGATTTATTTTAGGGATAATAATGCGCTCTTACACATGAATTAATAAACAACCTTTTTTTAATCATAAAATGCGAGTGGAACTACCCGTTTTTATCCAGCTTCGTTTCATTAAAAAACATGGAGAAATAGATGAAAGGATTATCTGCACCAACATAATTAAGTATAATTATAAAAAAGATAATAGTAGTAACCCGTCTTTTATATTGTATACGAAAGGACCTTTTTTTCCCCTCGCTCTCCTCCTCCCCTCTCCCCTCCCCCAAGAAATGAGAAATAAGTCGCAAGAATTAATAAACATTTTTTTTTTAAACCAGCTTTGTCTGTTCTTTTGTTGTACTTCTTTTTATAACTCTCATTTAATAAACATTAATCCAGGGTGTCCAGCACCCTCGAATTCCTTGAAGATCGGGAATTCTGTTTGAATTTTTAGCGTCGGCAAAAAATCGAGAATTATGCTTGAAAAACAGCCAGTCATCGGGAAATTTTAGTTCTTAATAAAATAATTCCATTTTTCCGTCAGTAGTAAGCAACAAGTATACAAAATATTGAGAAAATGGTTGATGTAGTTGTTTCCTTTACCATTTCTAATTCCATGAAAGCTAGAAAAAGCCTATTTCCATTAACTTTGTTCATGAGTACCTCTCTCTCAAACACTGACTCCTTTTATGTTCTGTCTCACCTTACCGGATCCCTCTACCTGTCGCTAAATGAAGGAGGAATGTTATGGAACGGTAAAACACATTTAAAATAATGTACTAGCTCCGAACAGCTCTGAGTTTTATTTCAACCGATTTCGCGAGCCGATTTTAATTCGCCCCTCGCCCTTGTCGTGAAAAGGATAAGGGGTTGTCAGGATTCGTTTTATTCATATACTTATGATTATTTTGTGACATACATATTATTTTGTATTGTTAGGTAAAATAAGTTTATGAATAAAATTGTGGTGAAATTTATACCAATTTGTGATTTTTATATATTTACACTTGAAATTGTTTTTGTACTGTATTTTCAAGTTGTTTTTATTTTTCAATCAGCCCTCAGTGTAAGAAGTTAAGTTACAATTTTTCATTTATCAAACAGAAATACAACTTTTATAATTATTCAGATTTATTCTCAAGTCCGAATTGTACATTTTATTGTAAGGTGGCCAAATACAATATTTTATATTTTCAATTTTGCTTTAAACTCAATTCAATAAATTGAGAAAAAGCGTCTTGAACTTTACTGTTCACAGCCTTGAAATCTTATGCTATATCGCATAAGTTATGCTTGAATTTTCATGCTCTATCGCTAGACACACAGATTAACCTAATGAAGTGTTTGTTGTGAACTTGTTTATTTACAATTACAAAATTTAGAATTTTGATCAATACTTTGTAAGCTTAAATTAAATTCAGGCAGACTTAGCAAAAAAATCCATCTTCGCAAAAATGTTAATCGATCACTTACCACGTTCAGTATTGAAAAAAAATTGTGAAATTATTAATAATTATTAGTTAATTACTTATAATTTCACAATTTTGCCAACTCTGAAGCGTAAATTTTGTTCAGGCAGAGATAGAAAGCATCCAACTCATCTTTGCAAAAATGTCAGTTGATTGCTTTTATCTCCAACGCGACGCTATCTCTCTCAATTAAGAAATTTCCACAAGCAAGATTTGACGTGAAAATCTTTATAAAATATGTTGCCATTCCTGCTAGTACTGTATTTATTAAAAATTTACCGAAACAATGTTGGTTTGCTTTTTATAGCCAAAATGGATTAAATTAAATTTTCTGACTCCTCGTGCCTTATTTCGCCTCACTGTGAGACCAATCTTGCGAATTTAATAAAAGTCCAGGAGAGAGTAGAGCAGGGGTGGGAGGGGGAGTGGAGTGGAGTGAAGGGGTGGCGAGGGGGAGGGGTAGGGCGAGAGAAAGGTGGCGTAGAGAGAATGTAATCCTCCTGCAGGTCGTTGGGCCCATTGCTACTATTTCCTCTCTGTCCTTGTTCACTCATTCTCTCTTACATTTTTATTTTTTTAAGATGTATGTAAGCTTAGGGATTCTATATTTGTGTTCGTTCTTTATTATTTTGGTGTCATTATTAAGAGAAAAAAAATGAAATGTAAATCAAAAAGGTTATATTTATTTCGGTATTGTTCTTCGTATGGATCAGAATCATCAATATTTCCAATCGAACCTATATTTATATTGCATTTTCCTTGTTTTTGATAACTATTTACTAGAAATAACCTACATTTTCAATAAATAAATTGATATAACTTTAACTTTAACTTTAACTTTGATATAACTTATAATTGATATAAATTGATATAATAAATTGATATATATATGTTCAGTCAAACTTCTATATATCGAACTTCCATACATCGAAAATATATATCGAACCTTTTATATATATATATATATATATATATATATATATATATATATATATATATATATATATATATATATATATATATATATATATATATATATTCGAATATATATTTTTTAGGAACCTTGAATTTTTATTAGAAAAAAATATTGTACTGAACATCAAATATAATTTCTATATATCGAACAAAAAAATTCCAATTTAAAAAAATATAATATTAAATGTGATCGTCAATTAAAAGAGTCCCTAGTTTACGTTCGTAAGAATGGGTAATAATAATGTAAGAAAAAAAAAATGTTCCACTGGTTAGCATACCAATGGAAATTCAGGGAAGATTTTGTTTCAGAAAAAGCACTGGAGTATCTAAATTCTCTGAATATCTTTCCTAACATAGAATGAAATTTTCTTTTTAAATTCAGTTTAGCATTGCTTTGTGCGAAAACAAGAATAAATTAATGCTTATGTAAGTTTGCAAATTGATAATACACGTCCTTCTTAAATTATAAATGTAAATTTATAAAAAATATTCAGTCACAGATGTAATTTGTACAATTTTTCAAATAAGTGCTACTGATCGTTCAATTTTGTTTTTCATTAAGCCTAAAAAATTGACTTTGTTACATCATTAACCCCAAAAATTGCCTAAGGTACTTCTTTGGCTCTAAAGAATAACTGTAATTGTTTTTAGCCTGAAAAGGGTGAAAAATTGCTATCTTTCTATATATCGAAATTTTCATAGATCGGATAGTCTTCGATATGCATATGCATATACAATGTGAATCCAACTATTGTATATATATTTATTTCTTTTACAATTTTGTTTTTAGTTTATTTAATAAAATTTTTTCTTACTTTTTTGAGATGGTACAATACATAGAATGCTTTTATAATAGTAATATTTTCAAAAACGATAATAATATAATGCCCTGCTGTATAAAAAATCCATTCGTGGTTTGCTCTTATATCTCAAATCAAAGGTATGTTATCCACAGATTGAGATATACAAACATTTTCTACTGAACAAACTGTTTTAAACTCATAGTAAAGCCTCATCCTCTTGAAATTTAATTTTTTAAAAATTGAATGTACTTGCTTATTAGCCTGTAGTTATTTCTTTATATATGTGTAATTATTCACATTATAATTACCTATGAAATCTCTAAAATAACATTTTTGGAGAAAAATCATATTACCTGAAAAAAAAATAGAAAATAGATTTAGTACTTCCCTGTGTAGTAATAAAGTTTCGAAAGCCTGATTGCTATATATAAATCGATTCAAGGATCAACATTATAACCACAAAAACCACATTTTTCTAATATGTATTATTTATAATGATCATAATATTAAAAAGGCTTAACTAACCTGATGGTTTGATTGTTGATGGTTTGCCGATACCACCAATCACTGTTTACACACACCTCCGCTCATCGACAATCGTCCAAACCCAAATTCGTTAACGCAATCATCCTACCTACCGGTCTACCCATCGGACGTTTACTAGGCAGCTCAGTGATTATTAACTTTTTATGGATTCGTTCGTTACTAAGCCCAACAAATTTACTACATACCTTTGCATTTCAACCTTCGCGATGGAATTACAAATTTATTCCATGTAATTTCTCATTCATGATATTGTAGCTAACTAGCAGAGATATAAGAACTTTGTTTGCGTGATGTATTATAAAATGTATATGTAATTTCAATAAGCCTTAATCCTTAGTCCCAGTCCTTCCACCTATGTGTCGGTCTACCCCTATGACTCAGCGCTTATTAACATTTTAGGTATTTTCCTTTACTAAGCCCAACAACTTTGCTAGCCTATTTCAACCGTCGCGATGCTATCACTTCGATTATATTAACAGAGTCCATTCATCGCGATTCGATGTTGTGTAACCTCTTAAATTCTTCAGCGGGCTCATCCTTTATAATATCAAATATTTTACGCAATGCCTTATTCTCGAAGACCTTAAGGTTTGTTCTCTTCCTACAAAATAACCCATCATGTTTTGCAACCTAGAAGGAAGAATAATAGTTTTGTAAATTATGATTTCTAAGTTTCTGGACAAAAAGCTCTCCCAAGTAATGTCCGAACTGAAAATAACAAACATATCCCTCTTTTAAGCTCGCCTTAACTTTATCTATATTTTCAAACGCATTACCTCTTGTATTAATTTCAGCGAAATCGTAGCCATTATTTTTAATATTACTCATAAAAAAAATATTTTCACGAATTATTTAAAAAAATAAATAATTTTATTAACATTTCTAATATTACAATAGAGTTTAAATGATCTGCAACAAGTTTTATTATAATTTTGCTTATTATTAAAATTTCTTTGATGGTTATTGTTATTATTTTCCCAAAATGCTACAATGTTAGCGATTTAATCCTATAGTCTTTTAAAAAATTCATTGGAGATATTTTATTTGTTTGCAGTCGAATCGACGGACGATTCACTGACATTGATCGCTGATTGTTGATTATTAAATTTTATTTACTATAGCTGATACGTTGAAATGCACTTTTTGGAAAGATGAGATGAACTCGATGTCGGAGATAATCGATGTGTACTCGATCGACCGGTCTGTCGATTGCTATCGTATACAGCTACCTGACGCACGGATTAATAATTCCATCAGCCATAATCCGCCTGTAATGAGTATTTGCAGCTCCCTCCCCTTCTTCGAGTTAATGAGCTTTTTTTCATTTATTTATGTTTTATGAACGTTAATTGATATGTGATTATCATTTCTCAAAATTTTAATCTTTTAAATGACGGTCATTTAGTTTAATTTAAACAAGCTGTACCCCGCGGTTGGTCCCGCTTTAAATTATAATCATCTTTAAAATAATAACCCTATTGTGTGATTCAGTCTCCTCATTTATAGGAACATTTATAGACATTATTTATAGGAACAAAGTCAAAACTACAATCTATTTTTATAAACGGCTGTAAAGTTTCACTTAAATTAGTTTCTTGTCTTTCTCCTTCCTCCCGTTTTACACTCCATCCCCAATCATCTCCCATTTAATTTACAAAATAACGCTTTAATTCAATAATTTCGCACTTATTAAAAAAATTATTTTAAAATTTACTGTCACAAGTGTTACCATTAAAAAATAGTTATTCATATTAAGCGATAATTCCAAAATAGTATCGCTTTGAAAGTATTTAGTTATACTAGAGGACGTAACACTTTTCATAATTTTTTTAAATTTAATAATTTGTAATTTACAACCTAAAAATGTCAGAATGTACTTACAGCTGGTTACTAAAAAATTGGTTACTTAACAATTGCTGAATATGATCCTCCACGGATTTTCAGAAAAGTAAATGTTCTTACGGTATTTTTTTTTATTTTTTTATTTCTTTAAACTTTAAACAACTTAGTAAACCGATTTATTTTAACTCAGTGATATGCAAATTATCATTTTCGATTAAATCCACCCATATATTTAATATATTCACCTTTAAATATTTCTTGTACTAATTTATCACAAAAATTCTTGTGCATTAGTATAGCTTTATTTCAGATTGCATATTTTAAACATTATTGAATAATACTCTTCAAAGTAAAATCCATTGTATTCCAGTACTTTTTCCCTTCTTTCTGCCACTAAGAACTCTTCTCATCCAAATTTTACGCTCTCGTAATTATCAATGATCCGACCTTTTAAAAAATTAGCCATTAATTTGAGCAAACCACAGTCTGATAGTGCAATATCTGGGCTATACGCATGATGAGGCAAAACGTTTACTCCTTGCAGTTCCAAAAATTTTTCAAAAATGTGCAGGGGCATTGTCGTGTTCCAAAATGGCTTGGTTCATGTTGACCAAGTGGGGTACTTAGCACTCAAAACTGCATAAACTCTGTCTAGCTGTTCACAGTAAAGTCCTTCGAAGTTACGCCTTCGAAGTTCCACCAAAGCATCACTTTTTTCCCAAACCGATCTTGGCGAACCTCCGGTTGTGCAGCTTCACCTGACCGTACCTACTGCTTGTGTTCGCTTTTTTTTTTTTTTTTTTTTAAATTTCAACTTTTCGTCATTTGTGATAATTTTTTTTTTTTTAAATGCAAATGATATCTCATATAGCCAACTCAAGTCACAAGGAATTAAAGGATTAGTCAAAGTAAACATTGACATAAATAGTAGGAACAAAAAATTCTTATAGGATTAATTATGAGACTTGGAATTAAAGGTTTTGCTCATGTACAAAGATTTTTGTAACAGCCTAGTATTTCACCTTCCGTATTTCATGTTACTTAGTTTCATAAAATCAATCTGATTATAATCTTGATAGCTTCTAAGCAGTGTATGAACCGCCTATAAAATGAGGGCCGTTATAAAACTGTTTCAGTATAAGTTCCGTAAACACGCGATTCTTTTTAGCATTATTTATCATAACACTCTCCTCTCCTCTCTCCCAGCAGTATTATAAAATATAATGCAATGAATGCTCTCTCGCAACGCGTTTTTTTTTACTGAGAAGATTGGATATATTTATAGCCAAGTTAATATAGTATGATAAATAAATAATGGTAATGTTATCCAACAAGTGGTAGCACTTGTAGTATTTTAATCTCATTCTATAAAACTGGGTTAAGGGATCAAAATCAACAGGTCTCAGCACCCTATTATAAAATTATTATGCACGATTGTATATGAACAGTTTTTTTGTTTATTTATTTCTTCATCAGATATTTCTGAGTAAGCACGCGTATGTATATATATATATATACATATATATATATATATATATATATATATATATATATATATATATATATAGGATTTTTTCACTATGAAGGTTTTCTCAACCCAATTCCTTCTTAACCGTTTCTCTCCATTGCCTCCTCTTCCGTCAATCCATGGCCTGCCATGCTTTCAACTTAATTTTTCCACTGTATTCGGGGCCTTCTTCCCTTTCTTTTACCTTCTGCCTTTCATTCTATCAGCTATTTCGGTATTCGATTTGAATCCATCCGTTTTAAGTGATTAAGATGGTATAATCTTCTTTCTTCGATCACTTCTAAGATGTTTCTTTTTACTTCCATTCTTTCTCCGATTTCGCCGTTTCTGACATGCTCCATTCTATAAACTCTGGCAGACCTTCTCCAGAAATCCATCTCCACTTTCAAAAGTTGTTTTTCCTGTACTCTATTGAGAGTCTAAGTTTCACAATCATACAACGTTATACTTTCGAAAAGTGCATTATATATTAACTTCATTGTCTTACTAAGGATATTTCAGCTCCAGAGTAGAGAATTTAACAAGCCAATAACCTTTCTACCACTGCTGATTCTTTTATTCACTTCAATGTTTGTGGTCCCGTTGCTTTCTTATATTCAGTCAAGGTTGCAAAAATGTTCCACTCGGTCGAGATTTGCGATAACTGGATCGCTCACTTCTTCCACCTCTGTGCACATGTACTTTTTTTTTTTTTTTTATTGTTTACGCTTAAGCTCCATTGTTTGTATTGGCCCAATACTTTCCTAAACAGCAGGTGGCTTGTGTCATCTTCATCTTGTGCGATGATCACCTGATCATCAGCAAATAACAGATGACATTAGTACTTGCCGTTGATGGAAATACACATCAGGCAACATTTATTTGTCCAATTTTTTAAGCAACCATCAATAAATATTTTGAACAAGGTTAGTGAAGTGCTACATTTCTTTATATTTCTTTTATTATGCATAATATCATTGCTTATGCCAGCTATTTTCAAAGATTTTCATAGTAGTTTCCGAGGTACGCAATCGAAGGCCTTTTATCTATTAAAACCATGCCCAATCTCCTTGCTTTTCCAATAACTGTCTGAGCGTAAAAATGTTGTCAATGCAACATTTTCGCGCTGTAAACCCACACTTCTCTTCAGCTTGTACACATCCTGCCTATAATTTATTTTTTACTATTCTGCCCAATAGCTTCATAATTGGATTTGTCACACAAATGTCTCTGTAATTACCGCAAGCTCTTTTATGTGTGTGTGTGCGCGCGCGTGTGTGTGTGTATAAACTTATTTACAACCTTCCCAGGTGGTATTATAACCAACGAATATGTATTATATCATATATATTATTGAATGTATATATAAACCAATAATTTATTATTATTTCCTTCAATATTCATTGCCCTAACTTTACCCGTAACTTGATTATAATTATAACCACTTGGGAAGGTTTTAAATAAGTTAAAGTGTAATGATGTTGACTTAGTACTGAAGTGAAAGGTCACAACGTTAATTTTGTTTTATAAGTTGTTTGTTGGAGATGGGCAAGTTGATCTACGATGTTCCTCAAGTGATATGTTGAACACTTGAGGAAGCTCGTTGTTCAACTTTTTTCCGCCGCTAGGAAACGCCTAATAAAACAAAATTAACGTTGGCATATTCTCACATTGTTTTACGATACGTTGGGCTCATTTTGTTGTATATTAAAAAAATATATATATATAAAGCTTTCCTGTCTCAATTAATATAATGTATGAACTTTAAACTATTAATATTAAATAAATTCCTTATAAATGATTTTGAAAATCCCAAAACACTGTTGAAATTTATCAGTAATAATTTAAAATATAAATTTAACAAATCTTCTATAAATTAATCTGTCAATAATTTTCAAATTATTACACATAGGTTTATATGTTAAAAAAAATATTTGGATTGTATTTTCTTTCTTTTTTTTCATGTCTTTTTGTATCATTCCAAAACACATTTTTCTATGTGTTCATAAATTTCTGAAATATGTACTGTGAAACGTTTTATCAGATGCCATTTTAAAACAAAATGGCGTTTGGTAATGTCGAGCTCCGAGGATCACTCTGGGGTGACCAGTTTCTATAGTCCTAAATGTCTAATAAATTAGCCTAGTAGTGTCGGAGAAATGCGGCGAACGGTGGACAGATGAATTTTTTTTATTCGATTTTTCGATTCTATGTATCTTGAAAGGTAAAAACCTGAAATCCAGGGAGTTACGCTTTTTTCTTATTCAATTACTAAGATTCATTATTGAAAATATCCAAAATTACTGTACTCTAAACATCTGAAACATTCTGTGTGTCTTGTAAGTCCGAGTGTAATCTGATACAATTTAGTCATAACCCTATTTCAGTTGAGGAATAATTATATGTTTTACGGTTTGAACTGCCCGCCGCACTGTCAAAATTATGTGCGCACCTGGTGATTGAATCAGAATTATTTTTTATTCCGGTTATCGTTGATTTACCAACACCGAACTCGATAGCTAATATCTGACCCGATTCATCTTTATAATTAATAATTTATAAGTAATAATTTCCATTTTATCTTTTAATGAAAGAATCACTCGTTTTTTTTTTTTGTTGACATGTTTTAATTTTAAAAAAAAATATCACAAATGCGGTGTACACCTCACAAAGAACGGTTTAAAACTGAAAGTAAGCTATCTACAACCAGCCAAATGAACGGAAACAAATGCAATGAACTAATTAGGTATACAGTTCTAAGTAAACAAATACGTATTGAACGTCTAAGTTCATTGAACACACACAAACACTTATGAACCAGATACAAATACTATTTAACGAAGCAGTTTCTGAGAAATAATTAAGGATGGCTTTCTTTATAGACGTTCTGGGTAAAATAATTTATTTTTCGTTTAATTTTATTCAAAATAACAATAATTTTAACAATACCAATAAGTAATTTACATGATCAAATTAATTAAAATTACACACATAAAAAAACCAACAAAAAAACCGTTCGGATAACTGACGTTCGGATAATCGACGCTCCACTGTATTTGGTGGAATAAATTTCTATCCTTATTCCTGTGTCTCCTCACTTATTCGCCTAAATATAAGTCTAATAATTTCCGGCAGGTCCCGTATTCTCATTTTTATAAGCGCACAGGTTCCTACTTTGTTCTTTTTAGTACAACCTCCGGTGGACGTGTCTTAATAATTGTCTTTATGATGGCTGTTTGTTTGAAATTATATCCTTCAAGCTTCGGTATTCCATTGTCCTCCTCCTCCAACAATCAGAAACTATAACTGACATCGTCACTGAAAATTGATATCAGACAAAAATAAATAACATTATAACCTTCCTTCCCGTTCCAGTTTCATGCTTAATCGTGAAATATAAATGCGTACGCATTGTGCACAAGACCCCTTAATTTTATATTAGTCACGATCGGTGTTGGTATTTATGTATTAAAACCCTTCGGTGCGTCCGACCATGTTCGTCATTTAGACCCGTTAGACCCTCAGAACCTTTCAATATTGCGGGTTATATATAGCCTGCCCCTCGGTACTGTAGGACTAGGTATTTCTAAATTATAACTTCTGAAAGTGAATATTGAGAATTGTACCTAACTTTATTGTAGGAGATCATGAATTTTGAAACTAAATAAATTTTCCTCCCTCTCTTGGTATCCTGTAATATCCTAACCGGATAACCATCAGAGAAACGGCATGATTTTCCGCTATAATACATAATTTTAAATATGACAATATATTCACAATAATACAACTGTTATTCCGTGCAAATGGAATTGTTAAATTAATAACATATCCAACGACTTGTGTAACTATGAGAGAAGTCCATTGGCATTTAATTCCAATTATCCAACTGAGAGCGGAGTTGAACAGAACAGCTCCTCATTACCGCTCCGCATCGATTATATATCGAATGGGGAAGTAATATTCGATTGCTGTTAATAACTTTGGTTATTACTTGCCGAGATTAAACTTGTAGCCCCGGCAGTGGCAAGGACTACAGGTAACTTGCAGTTGCTACACAAATTACCTGTAGAGTTCTCCTTTCCATGAATTATTAAACAGTTGATTCTACTGTTTAACCTGTAACGGAGCTGCCGGTCTGCTGGTTATCTTCTGCATCTCAACTAACCGTAATAGGAATGTTCGTATGTGTACGTATGTATGAGTATTATTAATCGACCAAGGTAAATTTTTTTGTAAGCCCCCTCCCTCTCAAAATTTGAGGTTTTACGTTTCAAAATACGTAAAAACCAAATATCGAATAAAAAAAATTCATCCGCAATTTTTTTTTCCGAAAGGTGATAAGATTCCCTACAAAAGAAAAAAAAATCATTTAAATCGGACCAGTATTAGCTCAGTATAGCGTAATGAACTTCGTAGACTAATTCTCCGGCGCGGCTGGTCATCTTGGCCTTAGGCCTCATTACTTATTTATTGGGCTTCTGACTTCTTCGTATCTCTCTGCTTTATCCTTCCTTGGATTATTTCTACACTTCCTTTAACTTCCTTAGTCTGCCTTTTTTTTTTCCTATTGAAGTGCATATTAATTATTTCCTCTGTATCATTTTACCCGCTGATTACATGTCCTAACCATCACAGCCTACTTAAATTGACACAGTTTTTTCTTAACACTCCCAGTTCGACACTCTCGCGGCGATCATCTTGGGACAAGCTTCAAATTTCTTTTCCTACTTTTCTCAAATTTCTTTTCTTTCAGTGCCTACTGCTTATTTTTTTTTACTTGGACAGAACAGATATTTTTGAAATATTACTAAGTGGAAATAATAAACCATTGTGTAATAATTTGCAGCGTTTTTAATTTTGTTGTCATAAAGATTTAATGTTCAGTTAGACTTTTAGTTTAAAAAATATAAAAAAGATTTAATTGTTCATGATTTTTTAGTGTTAGTGTTAGAGCAAAAAAACGGAGCATTGGAATGGAATGATAGTCCTGTGTGGGTCCTTTGAAACCGTCCTCACTCCATGACCTCCAGCTGTTCCAATTCAGTGTTCCATATGGAGTGTTCGTCAGAGGCCTCCTTTACAGATCTTTTACCGTCAAAAACAACATTCTGTCCCTCTCTTGGAGTATTATTTTCGAATTTATTGCTCGTAAATGTGTCGTTTCTTGGTTTATTTTAGGTTATCCATCTGGTTTTATGTCTTCTTGATCTCTTGCCAACTTCTGTTGCCTTCATAGCTATGTATGAATGAGTTGAGAAAGCCTTCTCTCTCTATCCAATTTTAGATCCTTACTTTGTCAATTATACCACCTTAATTTTTATTTAACATTTTGATTTGTTTTACATTTATTCATTCATGTGCAAAACTTATGATTAAACGCAATCGCCCAAAAATTTTCTTCCTGAAATATGGTTACACTTTACACTTCTCGACTAGAGGTAGAGAACAGAAATCAGTTGGCATCCGCGTGATAGTATAAAAGGATCAATCTAATTAGGGATTGATAAATTATTTGCCACTTCTATAAATTTGTTTTATTGAAAACTAGTTTCGAATGTCATACATTCATCCTCAGTTCTAAAAACTCACAAAAAATTCAAAAATAAGCAATTCAAAATATAGTTGGTATTATTATACATATTAAATTATATTATAAATTATATTAAATCTATAATAAATTTATAATATTGATTTATATAATTTAATATGTATAATAATAACAACTATATTTTGAATTCCTTATTTTTGAATTTTTTGTAGAACTGAGGATGAATGTATAACATTCGAAACTAGTTTTCAATAAAACAAATTTATAGAAGTGGCAAATAATTTATCAACTTCTAATGAGAACAGAAATACTTAATATACAAAGCAAATGATTTAAATGATATGTTTATAAAATTTTATCATAAGAAAAAATAAAAATATTAATATCATAAAAATCTTTATTCATTTCGTGATAATAAAGGTTTACATGTCGATGTCGTTTTTGATTAAAGGCTTAAGCGCGGAATAGTCGAAATTTACGTTTCAGTTTCTTATAGAGCCTAAACACCATCTGTATTGATTCCCGTTTGTGTTACCTGGACCCTATTTCATAATAAAGTAGAAAAGTACTAGCATGACTGGTAAAAATACTAGTGGAAAGATTTGGTTTTAGAGATTACAGGCTACTTATCGTCTTTAGATAATAATAATTTTAATCAATGTTTTTTTTTACTTCCTTGTACGAAGTAAAGGAAGTAATGTAATCGCGAAAATTTTCGGTTTTCAGATTTCAACAGAAATATCCATTTTTACCATCCCTGAATTCATTTTGATTAGTTTCGTCGTGACGTCTGTACGTACGTATGTTCGTTCGTATTTCGCATAACTCAAAAACGTATGTACAGCCGTAGAAAGTTGAAATTTTGTATTTAGGATTGTTTTGTAAAATCTAGTTGTGAACCTCCCTTTTTGGTCACTGCTTAATCACCGGAAGTGGTACTTTACTTGAAGGTCATAATTGATTTCCATCAAAAATGATATCAAAATATTATGCAAAACTTCTCAAATTGAGTATTTATACTTTATATATTGATTTAAATAACATACTAGATTTTGGTCTAAATTGGAAAACTGGAAGAGGTACTTTACTTGAAGGTCATATTAGACTTTCATCAAAAATTATATTAAAATATGATGTAAAACATCTAAAATTTGGTAAATAGGACTTTTATATCAATATGAATCTATTTTCTAGATTTTGGTTAAAATTGGTGAGCCGAAAACAGTACTTTACTTGAAGGTCATAATAAACTTACATCAAAAAATATATTAAAATTAAATGGAGAAATCATATGGTTCGGTAATAAAGGTTACAAACGCGATTTTGTTCATACACACATTTTATTAAAGTTTAAACATTTTTATTACTTATTTTAAATGTTAATATTGGGCATATAATATTGGTTTTCCTCCCATTTGTGCGATGAACCAGTCTGCAGCAGGAGAATAAGATATAAGTTAAGTGGGTTCTTCCGCTTAAAATTTAGAAAATGTGGATTTCTAATGCTTTATCTAGTGATATTGACAGTTTTAATGTTGTCCCGTGACAACACGAAGAAATCTCTAGGAAAGTAGTTACGTACTGAAAAAAAAGACATATAATAACGGAATGAGACCTCCAGAAACAAGAATATGTGTGTGTCAATAGATGGGTGTCGTTTTTGAGATACTGCAATTTTCGGAAATTGGTAACCAAATTGAGGATCACTTTTTGAGCCAACGATTTAATAAGCGTTTAATAATAAGTTTAATAGGCGTACAAGGAAGTCATGTGTTGTCTACATCAGATATTTTTTTATTTACTATTTTTAATATACCTGTTTTAAATGTTATCGTATTTTATCACCTTTTAGTGTTAGTCATAGGCTAACTTGTACTTCTACTTTATTATGAAACACAGGATTATCTATAAGGTAAAGTACAAGATGTTATATATTGTTAAAACATTGTTTCAATATTGAAACACGATAACATTTATATAGTTATATTATATTAAAAAACAGTAAATTAAAATTAAATGAATAAAATTATTATAATCTAATGACAACAAGTAACTTGTAACATCCAGTGTGGCAATCAGTAACACGTACTTTTGTACTTTATTAACAGTAGTTGCTTGAATTCTAATAGCCAAGGGATCTTAAATATACTGGCAAGTGTTCCTTTAGCATTCATTTTCATAGCATTGCTTGGATATTTTCCATTCTGCATTTTCAAATAGCAAACAGGTCCGATGTAAATGGTTTTCGATTCAAGCCAAGAGAACATATGTTGTCTTTTATGAACGTCAGATTTCTAGTGGATCCCATGGATTAAGCTGGCAAACGTGCAGAAGACAGTAACCATGCATCGTAGCATATCAGTCAAGTGCAGGCTGCACCTGGCATATCAGGTCCTTGACTTCTATTCTTGTCCTGGTTTGAGTAAGTGAGGTTTGAGAGGTACCCGCTTCTTTTTATACACCCTTTTTTCTTCTTCTTTTTATGGTTTATTTGCGTTTCGGAAGACATAATTGTTTCTCCTTTCTTGTGACAGGTCATTTATATCCGGGACGGACTTTCTTTATAGAAGGGGCCCTTAATTATTGTAAATGATGCTCCAGATCTTTTGTAGTCTCGAAACCCTGTCTTCATATTGCAAACAAATCGCTTTCCGCTGCAACAGAAATAGTCCAAGGTATAAATAAGACATTTTCTCTTTACTTTGTTGTCAATTTTAGACTGAAATCGTTAGCACATTTACGTTTTGCCAATTCCGGCGACATCAGGACCAGGATATATGATTGCATGATTGTGAATCTCACATCAACAGCTAGAAAACTACATCACTCCAAAACAGTTGAACATATATATGGGAAAGTGTCCTATTATAAAATATACCTGAAATCTCTTCTACATTCATGAATTAATTACTTACTACATTCATAAACTATTTGCTAGTGAGCATTGAGGCACTGGGAAAGTAGAAAATCTGAAATTGCCAACAAATTCAGATTTTCTCGTTTCTTTATTGTCAATTTTAGACTGAAATTGTTAGTACATTAATGTTTTGAAGATTCAGACGTCATTAGAACCAGAATATATGATCGCATGATTGTGCATCTCACATCAACAGCTAAAAATACTAACATATAAAAGATAGTACATCACTCCAAAACAGTTCAAAATATACGGGAAAGTACCCTGTTATAATACGAAATCGGTCGTCAAACATGAGTTTCTAACAAATTTCCTTTTAACAAGTGTTGAATAATTTCAATTTTTGTTTTCATTTGACTTATGACGAATGGCCTGAAGTAGGAGAGGGAGGCTCCAATTGGGAAACATTTTACTTTCCCAGTGCCTCAATGCTCACTAGCAAATAGTTTATGAATGTAGTAAGTAATTAATTCATGAATGTAGAGGAGATTTCAGGTATATTTTATAATAGGACACTTTCCCATATATATGTTCAACTGTTTTGGAGTGATGTAGTTTTCTAGCTGTTGATGTGAGATTCACAATCATGCGATCATATATCCTGGTCCTGATGTCGCCGGAATTGGCAAAACGTAAATGTGCTTGAGGTCAATTATTATATTATATAATTGACCTCAAGTCAAACTGATTATATATATATATATATATATATATATATATATATATATATATATATATGATAAGTAGTGTATGTAAATAATTAGTGTAAATAAACAATGTAAGACTATATAAACCCTTGCAAAAGATAAATAAAGTCAGTATTATCCAAGCATCCGTGTTGTTCACTTCGTGCCTTACTCTTTCTTTTTTTTACGTTTTAAGTTCTCAAGTATTTTAACTGGTGCCGAAACCCGGGAAAAAGT
The DNA here is from genome assembly GCA_948150685.1 of Rhaphigaster nebulosa. Lineage (NCBI taxonomy): Eukaryota > Metazoa > Arthropoda > Insecta > Hemiptera > Pentatomidae > Rhaphigaster > Rhaphigaster nebulosa. The sequence continues at coordinate 174,147,395 of OX411308.1, read as the reverse complement.
AAGTGCACGTTATTAACGGTCGCGGAAAAAAAAAAAAAGAAGAGAGAAAAGAATTTTTTAAAATCTCATGGTTTTGCGACCAAGTCAGTTAGACAACGTAGTCAGTAAACTTCACGGTACGCCCGCAAACAGTCAAGGTCAAACAATGGATCCTTCAGGTCAACCTATGGACCAGAATAGTGGCTCAGGCGCTAATCCAGGGATTGTGCAGGTAGTTAACAATGATCCTCAATTAATGCAATTAGAATGGGCGAGAGTGAAAACGGCTACCGCCACATATCTGAAAAACACCGTCTCAGAGCTGGAGAGATTCGGCGGAGAACTAGGGCACCTTAATCACTTCCTGAAGAGAGGCAACCAGATCCACAACCTGATCGAGGCAAGGATCACGGCTGGGTGGGTAGATCTTTTGGACGCCACCGAACTGAGAGCATCTTTGGTAGGAAGAGTCAGAAGGAATGTACTCAACGCTATACAAGCGGATGAGTTGACTTCATGGGAAGAGGTTACCAGAAGACTAAAAAAGGCGTACGGAGGAGGGCGTTGGACACCAGAAGAAGACGTTTATCGTCTCTTCACTGAAAGCAGACGATCCGGGCAGTCGGATTATAGCTTCGCAGAAATCATGTTGAATCAGTTCACGGCAATCTCGGAAAAGTTGATTGAAACCGTAGGACAGGCCGAGGCGGCCCAACAGCTGTCGATCTATGAGAAGGTACTAAAAGTACAACTAGGAAGAAACCTAAAGGCCAGAGAAAAACTAGCTTCCGAAAAGTCTTTTGTCGAGTGTGTCCGTGACGTAATGGACAAGGGTGCCAGAGAGGAAGAAGAAGCTGACGAACTACAGTGGCGACAAGTGCCGTTCAGGAACAGGAGGAGCAGTAATAGAGACCGAAATAGAGAACGGTTCGACCCCAGGCCTCATCCGTCATACCCGTCAAGGGTTGAACACAGAAGGAGTCCTAGAGATAGTAAAGATGTGCAGAGAGGCTCTAAACCTCGAGGGCCTCGAAGAGAAGAAGGCCGTAGATGCTACGAATGCAACCGCTCAGGGCACATCGCAGCTAATTGTCCCGCAGTTAAATGCTTCGAATGTGGCGACAAAGGTCACGTTGCTAGAGCGTGTCCCTGGATGTTCAGGCGGAACCCAGCCCCAGAACCGATGGAGGTAAACACACATAGAACAAGACGACATAGGGACTCGTCAACGTCAAGTTCTGAAGACCACTCCGAGAAGAGTTCTTCAGATGAAGAAGACGAACAGAGGCCCAGCTGGGCGAGGATAGCGGGAAGATCAAGCTTGCAGTCAAATCGGAAAAACAAACCCAAAAAGTCAGGCGCAGAAAAGGAAACTGCTATCTGAGGAGGCGAGGGCAACCCAGGCAGAGTAGAGTCAGTAAATAGTGTTTGTGGAGTGTGGGAGAGGTTGCCCATAGTGCAGGGGTGCAGCGACGGATTTAGGGCGCTAATTGATACTGGGAGCACCAGTACCTTGGTCAGTAGAGGGGTGTTGAAGGAGCTGGACAAAGGCTTCGCACTTAAGGTATGTAAATGTTCTGTTATCACTCTGAGCGGTCCTTGTAAAGTGTTGGGAGAGTATATATGGGATCTGGAAAATCTCACTGGGGTGAAAATGAGCGCGGTCGTACACGTATTAGAAAAGTTGACTAACCAATACGACATTTTAATTGGGTGCGATGTTTTGGATAAGGTCGGGTTCCAGATGCAGGGCAGTCAGGGAAGTTGGTTAATGACCTTAGGGTCGAAATCATATCACCGAGAATTTAAAATGACGGGAAAGGAACTTCGTGTAGAGATGGTGCGTACAGAGTTACCAAGGGCGGAAGCATTATTATCCGAATACACAGATATATTTTATAAGGAGGGCTGCCCACTACCGGCCACCGGGATGACTAGACATGAAATAATACTTAAAGAAAATAAAATTTCCTATACGAAAGGCCGGAGATATCCCCAGTCAATGACGTCGATTATTAATGATCAAATTGGTGACCTTCTTCGTCAAGGGATCATACGTCATAGCACGTCACCATTTAGCAGTCCTTTGTGGGTCGTGGAAAAAAAGAGGTTGAACCCACAAGCAGATCCCTCTTACCGACTGGTAATTGACTACAGGAAACTAAACGAGAATACCGTAGAGGAGAGGTATCCTCTCCCTAGACTCGAAGATATGTTAGATCGTCTGGCGGGAGCTCGTATTTTTTCTACACTCGACCTAAAATCCGGGTACCATCAAGTGCGGATGCGAGAGGAGGATATCGAAAAAACGGCATTCACCTTCGGCAGAGGACATTACGAATTCACCCGAATGCCGTTTGGGCTAAGAAACGCACCTCTTACGTTCCAGCGCCTGATGGATGAGTTCCTCCGTGGGCTAGGGGAAGAGTATTGTCAGATATACATGGACGATCTTATCGTCTTTAGCTCATCTCCATCGCGCCATGTAGCTCACCTCAAGGATGTCTTTGAGCGCATCCGCGAATTCGGGCTTAAATTATCGGAAGAGAAGTCCCAGTTCTTTCGTACAGAGATAAAATTTTTGGGTCACCTTATCTCGGAACGGGGAGTCAAACCAGACCCAGCCAGAGTCGAAGCCATCTCCCGCGTTTTACCACCCGCTAATCAAAAAGAGCTTAAGAGCTTCCTCGGAATGGTGAATTATTATCGAAAATTCCTACCGAACGCAGCTGATATAATCGCACCACTTACGCAGCTGTTGAAGAAGTGTCGGTCATTCCTTTTTACCGATGAGCATATGATGAGCTTCCATAGGTGCAAGGAAGCCCTTACTGCGGAACCAGTGCTTGCATTCCCAAATTTTCAAACGAAATTCGTAGTGACGACCGACGCTAGCGAAAGGGCGCTCGGGGCGGTACTATCGCAGGAATCCGATATCGGGGATAGGCCGGTAGCTTTTGCGAGCAGACAACTATCCGACGCAGAGTCAAGGTATAGTGCGCTCGAACGGGAACTTTTAGCTATCGTCTGGGCAATTGACCACTTTCGGCCTTATGTATATGGGAGGCGGTTTACGCTCCGTACAGATCACAAACCGCTATTATGGACGGACGGACTAAAGGAATCGTCAGCCAGAATCGGACGGTGGAAAGAAAAACTACGCGCGTACAGTTTCGATATCGTACATCAAAAAGGATCACAAAATGTCGTTGCGGACTGGTTGTCTCGGGTCCTGTATACGAATCCGCTTCAGCAAGCGGGTCCCTCCGGAGACACTGCCGGGGAAGAGACGTTGCGTGATGAGGAGGATACAGTAGATGCGGATGAGATTCCCGAGGAAATTCGACATACCCCCCTCAACGAGATGGACACCATAGTGAACCGACACACGCGCCAGGTCATCTGGAAAACCCGTACGGAAGGAATGTCGCGAACGGAATACACGAAGTATGGTCGCCACAGTATTGTAACCGTTTGGACAGTTCCCTCAGTGCCACCGGCGGATATCGCCCGCATTCTTAACATGAGTACTAAACCGGGCAAGACATATTACCTTTATGTAGGCAATAAAACGGTTCTAGACCGAATCAAGCATCTATTGGAAACAGAGCGCGTAGGAGCTGATAGGAACGTAATATTATGCTCAAAAATGGTAGAAACTGTTAAGGAACCAGACCGGCAAAAAGACTTAGTTAAGGCTTATCACGAAGGGAAAACCAACCATCGAGGGGTACCAGAAACTCTCGCCGCGTTGAGCCGCAGGTATTACTGGCACCACATGCGCCGAACGATCCGGGAGGTGCTGCAAAATTGTACAATATGCCACCGGGCGAAGTACGATAGACACCCCATCAATGTCCATCCCGAAGTGTCACATACCCCGAATTCGCCACTGTTAGAGGTACAGGTAGACATTTTTACTTGGGAAGGCTCGCAATGGCTTACTATTCTTGACAACTTTAGCAAGCTAGCCATGGCTTACCCGTTATCGAACAAAACAGCTGACGCCGTTTGGGAGGGCATGCTCAGTTGGATATCATGCTACGGAGTACTGCACAACATTACGTCGGATGGTGGGAGGGAATTCAAGAACGCTCGTACAACTACGGAATGTTCAGATTTAAATATAAAATGGCATTTTAACTCCCCCGGTAACCCACAAGGACGAGGTGCTATCGAACGTCTCCATAATACATTAGGGGAACACCTTCGGTTATTTCAGTTACATAAGGGATTAGGAGCCACCGCAGCAATGCCTAGGGCAGTAGTGGCTTACAACAACACAATACATTCCGCTACAGGTTTTACACCGGTGGAAGTGGTATTCGGTCATCCGTTACGGAATAGGGGAGATATCCTTACTACCGCGTACACACATCTGCGAGATGCAGTAACCCACAAACGGAGACAGTTAGCTGAGATCTCACAAAGGGTGTATACTAGGCTCACAAAAGAAAAAATTTCGAGGGCAAATCGGGAGTGCGTAGCGGTACCGGATGAATCTCACAGAATCTCATTAGGTATGACGGTATATTGCCGACCACCGTCCAGCCGTCGAAAAGGGGATCAGCGCTTTGAAGGACCTTTCAGAGTGGTAGCGCTACGAGAGCATAACATAGTTTCTATCCAGGAGATGACAGGGGCACAGAGGATAAGACACACCCACATCCGGCACCTTCGCATCCCTCTTAATCCAGGCAATTCGGAGGTGTAAATAACAAAATTATCTTTTCTTGATGCCGTTGTCCTTTTAGTATAAGTAGTTCTATCACTAAGTAGAGAATTACATTAATTGTCAAAATTGTGAAAATTCTGGTGTATTTGTATATATGATGTACATACAAGGTCTTATTGTTTAGTTGTAAAGTTAGAGAATAGTTTAGTTGTTTAGTATGTGTTAGTTTTGTTGTCAAAAAGTTATTTTATTTTGTCTTTAGGTTTACCCAGAGTTCACTTTGTGAACTGGGGCGGAGGTGATAAGTAGTGTATGTAAATAATTAGTGTAAATAAACAATGTAAGACTATATAAACCCTTGCAAAAGATAAATAAAGTCAGTATTATCCAAGCATCCGTGTTGTTCACTTCGTGCCTTACTCTTTCTTTTTTTTACGTTTTAAGTTCTCAAGTATTTTAACTTATATATATATATATATATATATATATATATATATATATATATATATATATATATATATATATATATATATATATATATAATATAGATAATTTATATAAATAATATATATATATATATATATATATTATATATATATATATATATATATAATATTTAATCAGTTTGACTTGAGGTCAATTATATAATATAATAATTGACCTCAAGGCAAATTGATTAAAGATAGAAATATAATTTGGAAGGTGTCAACAATTGAAAATATTTATATATATATATATATACATATATATATATATATATATATATATATATATATACATATATACATACATACATACATACATACATACATACATACATACATACATACATACATACATACATACATACATATATTTCTTTGCTCTACAAGTAATAGTAATTTGAAAAGCTAAGAAAGTTTTTGTAGATAAAGTTATTATATACATATACATAGATGGTAAATGTTATATTGGGAAATCTTATTGGGCAATTTTTACTAAAGTATCTCATAATTGGACATTTTCCTTCAGTATGTGTTGAATTGTTTTTGAGTGATGTACGATTTCGATCTGATTTTTCAATTCTTGACTGATAATGTAAGATAGGCGGTTTGGTTATGTGGTCTTATCTTTTTCTTTCCTGACGTTCTCTGAATTGGCGAAATGTTGACTCGTTAGTTATTTACTGCTGTTTGAGTGTCTTTAGGCTTTATATAATATAATAAAATATAATAAAACAATCTGTTTCGGATGTTTTGTTTTTTTAATTCTAGAGTATTATAATTTTATTATATACAGCTAGTAACAGTGCAAATATATTTTTAATTTGTTTGTTTGTTTTTAATTTTAATTTGTTTTTTCTCTCGAAGAATCAACTCAATATATGTAAGGTGTCGGGTTCATCGCATATAGATGATGTGGTGCTAGAGAGGGGGTTCATCGTACCCGAGTACCGAATTGGCCAAATGTTGAGCACGTGCGAGGCCAAGGGCCTATCCTCACGGACAAATAAGCCTCTCGTGTTTATAAATCGATGGTTATTTGGGTACGATCCAAAAACCGAAAAATATTTCGGAATTTTTTTTTTCCTCGCCCTTGGCATATGTATGGTAGTAGCGGTGGCCGATAACAACCATGTACAGAAATAGTCCCGTTTCCTTTAAGGTTCCGTCTATTCACAATATTTAGGAGATATTCTCTGGATGTTCTCCCTTATTACATTATAAAATTAAATTTAAAAAAACTTGTTTATTCAAGGATTCCTTGGATATTATTTAGCCGTAAAGATATAGAAAATAATCTTCGCTTAGGAACAATTTTGTTTTTTAGAATATAACATTTACCATCTCTCTCTCTCTCTCTCTCTCTCTCTCTCTATATATATATATATATATATATATATATAGTGTTATACATATTTATGTGTATATATATATATATATATATATATATAAAATAATATAATATTATGTTATATATATATACATTTTTTTAACTCAATTGTAATGAATAACGTGGTAAATTTATGATATATCAACATAATTACTGAAATGGAGATCATTAAAAGTATGTCATTACACAAAACAAAAATTTTTTTTTTTTATTACTTAAAGTATAACATTTCGTCTAAACTATTTAGCCACCGGTTTCAAAACCGGCTCAATCCACTTTTTTTCACAAAATGTTTTTCATTTAATTTGTTTTTCCACAAGTTCTTAATGCAATATATCCTCTAGCAAAACACTATTGACCAAAAGCGTCTCAATTCTGAATAAAAATGTGTTCAAACTCATGATTAATATACTTAAAATCAGTAATAATGTATTTTATGAAACCAAAAAAAATCACCAATAAAGCAATTTTGGCGATGGATTGACTTATCAGAACCCTTTTAGCTTAAAGTGATTCATAAGGATTGAGAAAGCATATTTGTCTAAAAGATAAATAAAGCACCATTTAGGCGACAAGATAAATTAAAAAAACCGAAAATAAAACTGTCAACAGCTTTTAGTCAAAAAGGAATCGCTACTCCACCATATATATATATTTTTTTTTCTAAAAGAACAATCTCAAATTTACGACGCAAGGTATAGCAGAAGTTATCCCTGCGGAATAAATATCTCAGGTTGTCAGTTGCATATTTGGAGTGAGTTCTTTTTGGAATCGTTCCAACATATTTCCAACTGGCCAATATTTCTTCGTCAAATAATAAGTCTGCTTGAGGATGAAATATCTTCCGCCATATCGGATACCATCTATCCTACAATCTGTTGGGACATCATCCTATATCATCCGCCTTTACACGTATATAATCTATTTAAAATTTATATGCAGTGTATATGCGCAACAATGAATTATGCCTTATTTCCTAATGGGTGGGAATCGAATTCCTATTCCTTACTACTATCAGATGTTTTTAGTCGTATTTTTCCCCAAAATATCAGACTTTTGCATTGTATTCTAGGTCATTGGAGGGACGTGGGGATCTATTTTATCACATTTATTATATATATATATATATATATATATATATATATATATAATAAATGTGTTCAAATTCATCTCTCCGATGATCTTTGATACAAGGCAAAATTCTGATATTTTCGGGAAAAATACTACTAAAAATATCTGAGTAAGGAATATGAATACGATTTCCCACCATTAGGAAATAAGACATAATTCATTGTTGCGTATTTACAGAGCATATAAATTTTAATATTTTTAGATACATAAATGTTTTTTTGCGTAAAGGTTTTGCATAACTCTGCGGTAAACTGAGTCAGAGCATTGAAAAATTGTCAGTGAAGTGTCTTTTGGGACTCTCAACTTTTGTCTCCCACCTCCACCATTTTGATGTTTCCATTTTTTTATTTTATTACTATTAAAGATAATTGTTGTATTTTCTAAAAAAAATATAGACTTTTGCAGTGTATCATCGGTGGAGAGTGGATTTTCGATTGATCCACATTTTTTTTTGGGGGGGGGGGGAGAGGAAGAGGGTGCTTTCGGGGATCAAAGCCGAAAATATGGATAGTTTTTGGAATATTTTTATTTAATTAATTCAAGAGACCTGTAACAATTGAAATATAGATTTAAAAAATAAATAAATTTATAAATATTAAAATATCCTAAAAATGTATTAGATTACGGAAAGATGGTCGTGTTTTTAGAATTTTAGTTGAGAAAATTGATAAAAAATAACGTATACCAGATCAAAGCTACTCGTAAATATTTGTATTATGTAATTTGTTTTATTGATTATATATTACTCTGTAAATCAGTGAGTGTGACTTAAAAAACAAAAGATACATTTTTTACAAAATTTAAGAATTGTATTATGTATTCTCTTTTCGTACCATTTTTTAATTATTTTCTATTATCATGTTTATTTTTTTCTTATCTATGTTGTAGGGCTGATTGCCCATACGATCAAAAGTTTGGCTTTAACTAAACAAAACAAAAAGTATTGTTATGTTTTTCATGCCATATTGTGTGGTCTCCAGACTAATATATAATAATCCTCATATCAATACAGTTGACTAACCATCCATGACTTATTATTTATTATGGCTATATTTTATTTTTATTTTCCTTCTTTATATTTTTTATGGTTTTTTTTTCCCTTCTATCAAATTTTTACAGTTTTATCGAATGATTTATTATTTGTAATTGACTTACATGGTCAAAATAATACTGTATCTGACGTTTATTAAAGACCAGCCTGTCTCTCTATCCTCCACCTAACTCACACCATTTAATATACACTGTGTACGTCACTTTGAGGGAGATATACGACTTTATATATATGATGAAATGTACTGTTATGTATGCATGTAGCGAAGGGGGAAGACATCCTTTGACACAGAGAATTCCGTTGACAGCTTGAAGAAATTCTCCTTTGGTCGTTGTAGTGAAATCGCGCTGTCACTTCTTCGATGCAGAATACAGAATGGGGTAGTCTATAAGCGGAATACATTGTAATATTTTGTAGTAGTTTATAACTATTGTACAGTAAACCAGGATAATATTAGGACATATTTTACAGATATTTTCTTGTATCATCCTGAAGAGAAAAGTTTTTAATTTTAGACAGAACCGAAATGGAAGTTAATAAGTTTTTAATTTTAGACAGAACCGTAATGGAAGTTTTGTTGCCTTACAATACTCAGATTCTTTAGAAATCTTTTATAGGAAGAAAGAGGGTTTACATTTGGACAGACATGTTTTCTCATTTGAAAGTCATTGAACTTAGGGATTGATAAATTATTTGTCACTTCTATAAATTTGTTTTTATTGAGAACTAGTTTCGAATGTTATGCATTCATCTTCAGTTGTAAAAACACACAAAAATTCAAAAATAAGCAATTCAAAATACAGGTTGGTATTATTATGCATATTAAATTTAATGTCGTCAAAATACATATACTTATAATTATTAATGTTGCATATGTTGTATGACATAAATGTTATATTACATTTAATTTAATATTTATAAGTATATGTATTTTGGTGACATTTAATTTAATATGTATAATAATACCAAACTGTATTTTAAATTGCTGATTTTTTAATGTTGTTGTGTTTTTAGAAAGGTTTTCAATAAAAACAAATTTATAGAAATGGCAAATAATTATCAATCCCTAATTAGATTGATCCTTCCATTGATGCGTACGTCAACTGATTGCATCGGTTCTTTGTCCTGATGTTACCCTATAAAACAATCAAGTGTTAAAAAAAAAAATTAATATCTGAAAAAAATAATTTTTTCTTGCAATAGGACTGATAACTGGCTAGTTTAGGCTGAATGTATAGTGTTCATTTTAATACGGCTAGACTTATGGTAAAACGGTTAGTCTGAGAGAAAATTGCTAAAGGTAATACTTGTAAAGCGTAATGTTTTCTTCCAGAATAGGTCCATTATTTGCCCCTTTGACGCGCGTCCAAATTTAAGTCGGTTACAATACACACTGTTACAATGTACAATATTTTTTAAAAAATATGATCAAACTGATAGAAACAATATCTTTTCTAATAAATGAAAATTAATTTATTTAAAATGAATTAAAGATATCAAATGCGGATTTTGCACCATTCGTTTTAACTTTTATTATCTTCTAAAATGATGCGTTTAAAGGGGGGAGGGCTCATATGCGAATCTGAGTTTAGACGCGAGTACTTGGCGTCAAAGATTTATATAACGGAAATATTCTAGGAGAAAACTTTACGCTATACAATTTTTTAATCTAGCATTTTTTTGTCAAACGAACCGTTTTCGTGTTTAATAGATGTCACAATGTTACCTGAGTACAGGCCGTGGTGGACGAGACGAGATAGATGTCACAATGTTACATGAGTACAGGCCGTGGTGGACGAGACGAGATTGATGTCACAATGTTACCTGAGTACAGGCCGTGGTGGACGAGACGAGATAGATGTCACAATGTTACCTGAGTACAGGCCGTGGTGGACGAGACGAGATAGATGTCACAATGTTACCTGAGTACAGGCCGTGGTGGACGAGACGAGATAAATGCCACAATGTGACCGGAGTACAGGCCGTGGTGGACGAGGCGAGATAGATGCCACAATGTTACCTGAGTACAGGCCGTGGTGGACGAGGCGAGATAGATGCCACAATGTTACCTGAGTACAGGCCGTGGTGGACGAGGCGAGATAGATGCCACAATGTTACCTGAGTACAGGCCGTGGTGGACGAGACGAGATAGATGCCACAATGTTACCGGAGTACAGGCCGTGGTGGACGAGGCGAGATAGATGCCACAATGTTACCTGAGTACAGGCCGTGGTGGACGAGGCGAGATAGATGCCACAATGTTACCTGAGTACAGGCCGTGGTGGACGAGGCGAGATAGATGCCACAATGTTACCTGAGTACAGGCCGTGGTGGACGAGACGAGATAGATGCCACAATGTTACCGGAGTACAGGCCGTGGTGGACGAGGCGAGATAGATGCCACAATGTTACCTGAGTACAGGCCGTGGTGGACGAGGCGAGATAGATGCCACAATGTTACCTGAGTACAGGCTGTGGTGGACGAGGCGAGATAGATGCCACAATGTTACCTGAGTACAGGCCGTGGTGGACGAGACGAGATAGATGCCACAATGTTACCTGAGTACAGGCCGTGGTGGACGAGACGAGATAGTCGGTCCTGTGTGCCTTGAAAGGATAAAAAAGGCGCTAAACCGCAATAAAAAATTTAATAAAAAAATGTTGCCTCAGTAATTTGAATAAATTTATATTTTTTGAATACATGAATGGATCAAATAATAAAGTAATTGTGATTCCATTAATAATTGTTCAACTACTTTTCTGAAGTGCCCTGATAATAACAGAAGACTGGGCAATAAGAAGTTTTACAAACGTTTTGTCAATTCCTAAACAACACTCACTATATTAACTATTTCCATTAACTATAAAAAAGAGGCTACAGGTGGTTGACCTATCCCTAGTGGGCTCTGGTGGTGTTACAGACAAACTAAAATAAACTAAACGAAAGGGGATTATTATAAGTCCGCATAAATATTTATATTTTAAAACCCCGATTGTCTTAAAGTTAGTTGGCCCGTCAGTCTTTAAGTCACCTCAGTTTATGGTAAATAACGTGATGCAAATTATAGGGAATGGGAAAGAAGAAAAAAAGTGGTTACAAGACAAACTATATTGTTTTTTTAATTTTTTTAATGAGAAGTATTTTTGTGTACGTATATATATATATATATATATATATATATATATATATATATATATATATATATATATATATATGTATATATTACGCGACAATGACGCCTGGCGAAGGTTGAAGGATCTGCTTTTGATGGAGTCGCTGGCTCTCTACCAAACTGCCTCTCCTCATTTCGTTATAATGAGGCCATTGATGGTCCGCGGGCACAATTTGTCACAATTCCGTTTAGTGAGCCAGGGATGGATCAGGTGCCCATCTCCTTGTCTTTCCCTCGTGCCAGAGGAGGGAGAGAGTGGAGTGAGGGTACTGTCAGGACAGATATATCCAATGTCTGTATTTATTCATTGTCGCTGTCTTCATCAAAGTCCTTGTTATTGTGGCGTTTTTTCTTTCGCTCTAATCTAGGTCTGTCAAGTTGTTTGTTTTCTTTAATTCTAGGTGTTGTTTTTTTTTTAACTTCCGTCGTTTAGGCCTGCCATGGACACCCGACTACTTAGCATATTCCTGACAATTCTGGTATGTCTTCTCACGCGACTTTTCTGACAGATTTTGATTCAAAGTCAAATAAAATAATAGTTTGCAGTATCTTCCCTAATAGTAATCCGATTTCCTTTTTTTTGTAGTTTCATGTGGCCAATTTAATTATCCATTAAATAAGCATCTGGAATGTTCCAGGGCATGTATTGTTTTCGATAAACTAAAAATAAGTGAACGGGTTCATATGGAAACATTTTAATTTTAAAAACATGCCTACAAGGTCAAATACTCCGTATCTTTGCTAATAATAGTCCGATTTCGATGATGTTATTTATAAATGTATTCTATTTAAATTATGCTGAAATAAAATATTCCTATCATCTTATTAGGGATTGATAAATTATTTGCCACTTCTATAATTTTATTTTGTATTGAAAACTAGTTTCGAATGTTATACATTCATCTTCAGTTCAAGATTTAAGTATATTATATCAAAAAGAAAAGTTTGGATTGGTTTGTTCTCACAGTGAACTAGTTCTGTTTTATATAATCTACTTAAACTTTGAACTGAAGATGAATGTATAACTTTCGAAACTAGTTTTAAATGAAAACAAAATTATAGAAGTGGCAAATAATTTATCGAAATTTTTGACCTGTTGACAATATTTCCCTTACATATTAAAAATTATTTGTTAAATTTTATTTTTTCCTTTTTATGCTTTGAAATGCCTCAAAGCATATTTATTGCAAAAGAGCAATAAATTACGATCGCATTTAAGTGAGCCATTATGTAGGGACAGAAACAATTCTCTACGTTAGTTCGCCTGAACGCTGTGTAAATTATTGCTGCAAGTGGTTGTACCAGAGCGGGGACCATGGGGGAGGCCTGAGGGGCTGAGGGGAGATGGTGGTGTAGAGGAGTGAGCGGGGAGAGGAGGGGGAATGGATAGAAGCGTTCCCAACTTGCTATCTCACATTCTGCCTCCAGCTTCGGCCCCTTAATTAAATTAAATTACTTCTAAACTCATCTGCTAACAGCTTGCCCGAGTTTAATGTTTTTTTGTCAAATTGTTATTTCCAATGGTTCAAGTTTGTGCCAACTCCTCAATCTGATTGCCATCGAGGAGAGAAAATTTAGTGCATACCATTCAGTTTGATATATGAACTATATTTCATTTCTCAATAGATTTTTTTGTCGTTTTTCTTCCTCTGAAAATAATGGACTTTAGACTTGTATGGAAGGTCATTGGAGGTGGGCGGGGATGCATTTTACGTAGTAGAGTCCATAATTTTCCGGCCCGAGGAAGAAGGAAAGGTGAAAGAAAAAAAAAACTGGTGTTATTGCTGTTCAATATGCTCTCATCTAAGCTCTGCACGCTTATTACAACGCTTAGGCCACATTTCTATGCCATATTAGAAAAATTTTGTTCTTACATATTCCATTTGGCTCGTATTTCCATTTTTGAAACGTCTGAACCAAAGTGCGGCAGTATTTCCGCGGATACTTGACCCTCCTTCTATGGCACAAATTTTCTTCGGCGGCTGCCATTGCGCTTATACCTTTTTTTCCAGTAATTTCTCAAAAGACCACGAATCACGATTTTTTTTTCTTCTGATATTGCACGTGCGTTTTAAAAATGTAAATTGTCCCAGAAAGCCAACTCAAGTCACAAGAAATTAAAGGATTAGTCAAAATAAACATTGAAATAAATTTTAGAAACAAAAACATTCTTATAGGATTAATTATGAGAATTGGAATAAAGGGTTGTGTTCATTCACAAGGACTTTGGTAACAGCTTGGTACTATAAAAGTGGAGGTAAATTTCAGGATGTTTACCTGTTTTTTAGCCGTTTTGCGTATCTTTAAAGCCCCTCCAAATTGAGTTAGAGGGTTGAAATGTTGTATGTCAATTGTGTTGGCGGTAGAGAAATGACTTTTGGGGGTCTCAACTTTTTTTTTATCCTTCCCCGTCATTTTGATTTTTTTCAGTTTTGTATTTTAGTGAATATGCGAGCTTTGCTGCTCACTCTTTTATTACTCTAGTTTGATTTGAAGAAGTAATTTATTTAGTGCAGTTGAAAAAAATTATGTAAAAAAATAAGTGCATATTGTATGAAGATTACTATTTATTATATATACTCTGTGATAATAAGACATGATAACTTGATGCTTGTACCGGGGAGCGTTGTTAGAAAGCCCTTAGAGACGATTATGTATGCCTCGAAACCGATTTTCATGTCGATCCTAGGCACCACTTATCGATATTATTACAGCAATATTACCTCTTCTCCTCTCCCTTCCCCCCTCTCTTCCATCCATAAAGGTTACTAAACCATCGCGTGATGAGATTTGATCTATTGCTCGATGTACAGCTTTATTTATAGTTCCAGGTTAAAGTGCTCCAAGATATTACCTCGGCTATAAGTAAACAGGTGATTTATTCTACAAGAGTTATGAGAATCGAGAATTGAAAATATGAGTGCTATATTATTTTGTCTTGACTTCATGTTGTGTCACTGCTATTTCGCAATATACTCTACTCATGTATTGTGAAATTTATTTTTCCCTCCTTTTTTTTAAGTTCAAGTTCCATTGATTTCTTTATATATATCTTCATTGCATATCCGCATTCAGTTAGATCTTTAAAACTAGCATTTCGGTTTTCCAAGTATTGTTTTTTTTTTACTTCCACTGAATTACTGATTTATTGATAAATATTTCGGCTGCTGAGTTTAACTTTTGTTTTCGTGTTTCACTCAAAGACATGTTATTGGTACCAATGCTTTTTTGAAGATATAATTTTGTCAGTGTTAACTATAGTAACGACAAATTTTGCAAAGAACCTACTTTATTTGCAAATAAAACATTGCCGATTTAGCATGCTAATTTCAGGGCTATGAGCGGCCACGTGTAGGTACTATCGTATCTTGCTAAACAGATGCTGTGGCGCTGTCTGTATTAAGATGATTCAACTTTATTTGATTATACTAACCTTTTCTTTTTATGAAACCTCTCCTTTTGTGTTTTCAGTTGGTGATATTTTATTTATTCGTGTGAATCAAAGTAAATCATTGAAACAAACAAGAGCAAACTAATAACCACTTGGATATTTGAAATTCTATATTTACCACTTGTGAGATAGTAAATGTCAAAAAAATATGGCGGCCATTTAGGAGACTGGCATACTATTTAGCGCACAATTAGGTTTTTTGAGCTTAGCTTGTTATTAGACCTGTTTTCAATTGTTATATGTTGCATGCTATTATAATAGTCGAAACTCGACGAATCGCACAAATAGCACGGTATGGCATACTAATAGAGTTATTGTGAGTACCCTTATAATGTGAATAATATTTCATTAATTAAAATATCTATTTTTTTTTTTAAATATAGAAAAAAAATCAAATCATCTTTCGCAGCTGTAGAGGTGTGTATA
This sequence comes from Rhaphigaster nebulosa, assembly GCA_948150685.1. Lineage (NCBI taxonomy): Eukaryota > Metazoa > Arthropoda > Insecta > Hemiptera > Pentatomidae > Rhaphigaster > Rhaphigaster nebulosa. The sequence continues at coordinate 174,131,637 of OX411308.1, read as the reverse complement.
AAATCCAAATAAACTCTTGACTTTTTATCTATCACCGTTTCTTGTCTAATGTCACGAGCTTTGTTTATTACTTTATGGTGCTGAACTCTAGAATTGTACACATCAAAAGCATTGAATAATCCCATTTATTTAATATTTTCTTTATACGTACTAAGTCTTATTAGGCACTTGTTAATTTATATATATATATATATATATATATATATATATATATATATATATATATATATATATATATATATGTTCTAATAATATGAAAGGCCGTCTTATACTAAGTAGGGAACAATGGTACTTTAAAATATGGGGGTCCTCCCATCCCGAGAATTCATTTTTTGAACAACTTTGGATTATCACCTGAAGTAAACAATATAATAGTTAATATTATTATATCATTTAATAATTGAAAAATAACAAATATTAAAAATAAAATACAAATGAAACATTTACAACAGGTAGGAGAAAGTGATATCTTTACCCCATGAATCGTGAGGCCCTGGATCCATGGGGTTAAAGATGTCACTGATAATAAACATCATGAATCGGATTGATAAGATGTAAAAGTTATAAGCTAGAGATTCTTTGTCAAGTTCCAACGTTAGATTTAAATAAACAATAGTTAAGAATCGTTTAGTTAATGATATATCCCATCAATAATTAATGCATATAACAATTAATCGAAAACTAAAATTATTATTATTTGCTACTAATAATATTGAGATTCGGTTAATTGCTGGCTACATGTGGCTGCGCCGATACTCGAACCATAACAAGTTGGTATATCCTTCGCGAAGCCCTCCTCTACAAGGCCTTAATGTATGGTATATACCACGCGCCTGGAGTTCGTCTTCCAGCTCCGCTCCATTTTAATGAACTCCACGAAATCTCGAAGTTAACTTTAATAGCTTACATGTAAAGTTCTCCATGCCCCTTCAGCAACAATAACAATGCATTATAATGAGTTACAATATTATAGTTAACGAGGCATTATTACATGCTACTTTAAGGATCATTAGTTCTAGCATTTTATAATTGGTTTGATATAGTCATACAATATTTAAAAAATGTATTTCTTCTTTGTTATTTTATTAATTAATATTACAATCTATCACATTTAAGGCATTGAGTGATATGTACACCTTTAAATCTTATGTTCAAAAAAAAAATTAGTTGACGTACACATGATAGTATAGAAGGATCAATCTAATTAGGGATCAATATAATTTTGTTTTTATTGAAAGCTAGTTTCAATGTTATACATTCATCTTCATTTATAAAAACTCACAAAAATTCAAAAATAAGTATTTTAAAACATTTCTGAATTATGAATTTAACTAAGACAAGAGATCAAATATATTTGGTACTCACCAATGTAACCTTTTCTGTTTGATATAATCTACTTTAACCCTGTTGTGTACACATGTTTTATGAATTATTTATGAATTATGAATTTAATTAAGACAAGGGATCAAATACATTTGGTACTCACCAATGTAACCTTTTCTGTTTGATATAATCTACTTTAACCCTGTTGTGTACAAATGTTTTATGAATTGTTTATGAATTATGAATTTAATTAAGACAAGGGATCAAATACATTTTGATCTCTTGTCTTAATCAAATTCATAATTCATAAATGTTTTATAATATTAATTTATATTACATTTAATTTAATATGTATAATAAAACCAAACTGTATTTTAAATTGCTTATTATCTGTGTTTTTAGAACTGAAGATGAATGTATAATATTTGAAACCAGTTTTAAAAAAAAAAAAAAATTAAAGAAGTGGCAAATAATTTATCAATCCCTAAAAAAAATTAATAAAAAAAAATTACATATATATTATAAATTATACATATATATAAATATAAAAATATATATTATATAGAAGAGCAAATGTATGGAAGAGCAAAAACTCGATTGAAGACATAAAATAATTGCTAAGGTATAAATGGAATGTTGCTCACTCAATGCCTAGAGCCTCTCAAATAACGTTCAACAACTAACCTGTTGATATTTCGCCAGTCCCTGTGCATCAGCAGGACGGAAGAAAAAAATTATAAAAAAAAAAATAAAAAGATAAAATAGTTAAAGAAAAAATCAGTGCATCTCAACTCCACATCTGCCTTGTATTTTTTTGACAGATGTTAATAAGAAAATAAAATTTTATAAAAAGTACGTCTAGCTTAATTTACAAAAATTTACGTAGATCTGGTTTCCACTTTAATTACGATGTAATCAAACCGCTAATTCGCTGTAATTAAAAAAAAAGTAACCTTTATTTTTACTTCCTTGTACGCAGTAAAGAAAGTATTATAATCGCCAACCAAACTCAGGGTCACTTTTTGAGCCATCGATTTATAGTTTATTTTTTTTTTTTAAATGTTAGTCTGACTTTTAAAATAAAATGGAAATATGATCTCTAGTCTCGCGTGACTAAAGAATAACTAACCTTTTAGAATTTTTTTGTTTATTTTTATTATATAATATCATTATGTATCCGAAATATCTTCTGTGTACAGAAGCCGTATTCAATGGAGTGTGATCGATATTGCCAGCAGGCTAGTTATCGATTTCTTGTCCTGGATGGGCTTAATGAGTCGCTGCTATCTTCTTTATTGTTGCGGTGAGGCGACCCATCCTATCCTCTCAGCTTCCCTCTTTGATCTAGTTCTTAGGTCAAGTCTGTCTGTGTGCTCTTGTGGGTCTATATTATCGATGTCTAGTGTTTATTGTAATAGTATTGACAATAAGCATTAGTTCAATTTATCTTAATAATTTAAGCTGTGAATGTTCAGTTAATTCTTCGTTGTTATTATTTAACATTTAGCTCAAATAAAAATAAAATACAAATATTAAAACGGTATAAAAAAAAAATCAAGAATAATAAAATCATTTGATTTTACCAACAATCAAGTAAATTAATTTTGCAACACAGAACAATATTATTTGATTGCGTTTATTGCTTGCTCTACTACGTTTCAACTTTGATCATTTGTAAAAATTAATAAACTAAAAATGTTTGTATATAGATACACTCTTATATTAAATAATAATTTAAGTATTTCCTTAATTAAATTTACATTTCTATAAAAAATATTTTTATTGTTATTATTACAGTCCACCACTTTCATAAAATGTACGAAAAATAGAAGTGTGTGTGTGTGTGCGCGTGTGTACTAGAGTAAGGTAAATTGAACCGCTATAATGTGTGTTTACATTTTGACCCAAGTTCTAGACTTTCATCAAGATTAAATCAACAAGAGATACTCTGATGAATGCTTTCAACTCAAGCCGAATCGTTTTGCTTATGTTTGTTCATCTTATTGTGTGTTCTTCTCGTTGATTATTTGAACTTCAGTTGAAAACAAAAAACACTTGTGCTAGATTATCAATACATTATTGATAAGCTAAGTACGTGCGTGCATAGGTAAGTAGGTATATGTAGTCGGTATCTCTAAACCCTTACAATAGTTCAGTATTGCGGGAACTGTATAATCCGCTCCTTGTGTACATTTCTAATTTTTATGGATAGAAAATTTATGACTACCATATATCTTTAATTATCTTAACAACGGCTTCAAAGTCGGGGACTGACATTATGAAATAAAGCTAGATAAATAATACATTAATTAGTTTATAATTTATAATTATAAACTACATATTATAATTTATTTATAGGCTAAATTAATAAATATTATATTTTTTATTTTTCCCAGTTATTTTAACCTCCTCCGGGACGAGAACTCCCTAGTTAAGATATTGTGTTATAATTATTAGATATGATTTCTTTTCGCTAAAGTTACATTTCTGAAATATTCAATGAAAAGGACTGTTATAGACCAGTAGGTTGTTGAGTGTTAGTTAATTGGCGGATAGTTAGTAACGGAGTATGTTATACTGTTGGCTTATTAAATTATTGAATTCTGTTCTTGAACTATCAAGAATTCTTATAATTGATCATATATTGTATAACCATATATATATTAGAAGTTATATTATGTAATTAATTAGGCATATTATTTGTTAGAAGACTTTATCTGTAGTTGCAACTTCAGTGGATTATTCCTATATTCGGATCCTCCGCAGAAGGGTGAGGAATCTACTTTTCTTTTTTCTTTTCCCTTCTTCTCGTCCTCATAAGCTTTTAAGTGCTTCTCGCTTCCAGCCTTTCCCTCCCTTATCGGATAAATCTTTTTTATACTTTATCGATAGTTTCTTAGGGTGTTTTATCGACTGGATCGTAAAACGGGGAGATGGTAAACTCTCTTTATAGCGGCGGGGCTCATCCATATGTGAGCCTTTCAGATCATGGGACATTGGATATCAAGTCTCGGTTTATTTATATATATATATATATATATATATATATATATATATATATATATATATATATATATATATATAATATTAAAGGCGCCAGAAAAAGTTTATTTATTATGTTTATGCTGTGTGAGATATTGAATTTTAAAAATAACATCAAAACCGATTGAATTCTATCTGACAGCACAAATCATCATTAGTATAGTGTACTTGACGTAATGATGAATTATAATAACTTTATTCTCATGCAAACAATTGAATTAGATGGCTGGGAGAACGCGGTGTGTCTCTAATTTCGATATTTTATTTTCAACCGTGGAATAACTTGGTGCCTATCTCCTACCTACTACGCCAATGATTGTAATCCTAAATAATTGTAATAATGTCCTTTAGAGTTCCTTTAGAGAATCCTTTAGAAGGATTTCCTTACGGAATTATTTTAGGTGCGATTGTTTATATATAAATATGTGTTTCACTTTATTTGACGGATTATATATACATACAGGTCATATATACATCTACTATATATAATATTATACCAGACTTTAAATTAAAAAAGCGTGGCATGGAGCGACTCATATGATCATCAGCGACTCATATATATATATATATATATATATATATATATATATATATATATATATATATATATATATATATACATATATATGTATATATATATATATTTATAAAATAATACAAAATAGCCTCATAGCCTAATGAATGAAGTTTAATAAGCGTTAACCTAATAAAGTTTATGCAGTAAGCTTCCTTCCACGGGTATGAAGTTGTCATGGCGATTGCAGATGCCTGCGGACCTATGCACGCTAGCTTTTTATTGTGTTGATAATAAATTAAGGCATATTCTTCGTTTCATTAGTTGGAATACGGGCATAGTTTCCATCCATTTCAGGCTGATATCGGCCCTGTTATATTAAGGCAGTCCGGTCGGGGTTCAGTCTCATGTGATGCGTCGGAGATTCGTTTGGCACTCGTCGTCACACGGGTCTTTGAGCTGTCGCAGAGAAAGCGACAGTATGCTACCAACACTGGTTTCAGTGTAGTACTGTGTAGTTTGGTTTCAAAATGTCAACTTCTTCATCGGGTAGTGATGATGAGGATTTACTTGTATTATTGTATTATCATTACACCATATGGTCCAGAAGATCGTTGGTTTATCCCTTCTTGTATAGGGAGGCTCTTCATCGCAGCGAAGTAGTCGAGCATGTCTGACTCCAATTTTTTTTCTTTTCATAGCATGCGCTGATATTTCAGCTTTCACTTTTTCATGTAATTCTTCACTGCTATGTCTCAGATTTTAAAGTTTTTCTAAGTATTGCTTCAATCCTGTCTTCCTAAGATATTCACATAATGCTAATGCCCATCGAACCAGCGAAACGAAAAGTCGTCGGGTCCGATTACTGCATTCCAAAGCGCTTGAAACGCCTCTAACCTCCAATGAAGCGACTACGCTTCTTACTCTTGATGATTGGATAACGCCCCCTCCTACCATGATTTACCTCGGCAACGCGTATAGATATCGCATTCTTGACGATTCTAAAACGACTCGAGTTCGGAGTGGCTACGTTTTATCTTCCCATGGACGCCTTGGTCATTATATTAGATCCTTATAAAAAAGAAAAACATTTTTAATAGGGTAAGTCCCTGTATGTCGGTGTTAAATTTTGAGGCATAAGAATGACATTTATAAAAAAAAAATTTTTTTTACAGTTACGACAATCTTTGTACGAGCTTGCCCGCCACGTCAAGGTGATCGGCAAGTCTAGGCCTTGAAGGGACCAAGAGATGATAAGGCCATAATTTAACAATGGCAAAGTTCCATAATAGATTTTTAGTACTTTAATGTCTTGAAAAGAACTTGTGGAGGGAGCGTATTCTTGTAGTATACCTAAATCTTAGGCTGTTGGTTGCGGTAGCATAAACTCTAAACCTACAGTAGCCTTTTCTAGCTCACTGTAGTAAATGATGGTGTTAGTTGGGGGAGGGGAGTGTTAGTGATGTTAGCATTTATCGCAAAATACGGGTCCTAATCTATTATCAATGTCCAAATCGTGTACTAATTTTCCTTTAAAATATTATTAATAGTTCCTTATATGTAGTTTTGTTATTAGTTCTTTGATGAATACAGAAGCATAGCTGGGCTCTTCGCCCTCATCCCAAACTGTTTATTTATAGTATTTACAAAATTATTGAGCTTAGTTTAGAGTGAATATTCGACATTTTTTTTTTTTTTTATTCAACCTTTACCATCAACCTTTACTTAAAATTCTTACTATTTATTTATTTGTTTACCTCCCAAAATTAAATTTGTTCCTAAAATAAAATTGTAATTCCTTTTTCGCTCCTGATTAAAAGAAATGAAACTAACCGATCCTCTTTGGAATGTGGTCACCTTCACCCATCCTCACCACGAAGGATACCCACTTAGTTGGAGTAGGGCACAAAGGCAAACAGAGGCAGCTTTCAGTTGTGCAAACAGCTCCTGTCCTCTACCTTCTCTCCTCTATCGGTGTCAGGAGTCCCAGTACGGAATTTACTAATTAACATTAACAGAAGAATGTTTCTGCCGTTCACATCCGTATGATATTTACCAATTTCTTTGGTATTTCCTTTACAACTTCTAACGGTCAATAGAATCTTAAATTGTGAAATTCTTATATGATATTTGTCATGATATAAATATAAATATTATAAATAAATATGATATAAATATTTGATCTCTGATTGATTGGTTCCGTCTCAGTCCGCATTGATAGCTTGTGATTATTTCTTCTTCAGTTAATGACTTTACTCACATTTAGTGCTTAAAATGAACATACCTTCATTCATAATATAGTATACTAATGACATGTACATTGTGATAGACTATTTCTTACTAGTTATTGTTATTTTCCTTATTTTTAACATATAGACTAATTAAATGGCTCCTTGTTAACTGCTAAACATACATGCATGCGTCCTTTTATATTTCTAAATAGTCATAACTGTTAAGGATAGAGGGTATAGTCTGTGAAATATAGGATGTTAAAGAACTAAATGGTACAGCATTAAATGAATAAACAGAGCTCAAAAACACTCATTTAAGAGCACTATTTATGACTCTAGACAAGGAACATGTTGATATAATATTATATCATGCCTACTAACGGTACTCTCAATATCTCATTTAGCATGCTATATCGTGATATTCGTCGAGCTTCAACAATAGCATGATAAATATCATAATAGAAAACAGGTCTAATTACAAGCTCAATTTAATAAACCTGAGTGTCTGCTAAATGCAATGTCACTCTGCTAAATTACCGCCATGTTGTTTTGCCAACTCAAAGGTTTCTGGATGTGGTTTCAAAATGTCGAGCGGTTGTTTATTTACTTGCTTTAATTTGTTTCGATTCAATTTTTTTTTTTTTTCTACTTGAATATAATATTTATATGAATATTAATATATGAATAGATAATTGAACAACAATAGTAAAGGTTTTATGAAAATAAGGTTAGTAAAATAAAGTTTTGCAAGATTCGATAGTACTTACACCGAGCCTCTCATAATCCTTAATTTAGCATGCTAAATAAGATTGTGAGTACCCCTAATATAATATATTTTAAAACAAGTGCTATCTAACAAGCGGCATATTTAATACTTCGTCAAAGATGAATCAGAGTATTTTATAAATTTTCGAAGGGATAAGATTCCTCGATAGTTAATACAATCCGATTTCGTCCTCTTTTTGTAGATTAGAAATGTATAGATTCTTTTCATTGTTAGGGCATTTTTCCTTTTGCTTCCTTGTACGAAGTAAAAAGAAAAATGTGTTATCTTTGGTCAGCATTTATGTTATAACGTTGTTAGTTATTTACTAGTTTTTGAGAGGCATAAGGCTTAGAATATTCAAGTAATAGCTTTAAAGTTTTTATTTTTATTTTTATCCACTTCTAAGAGAAATTTATAAATCTTGGCATTCGCTGTATTTCATATCTCGCCCATTTTAATCTTTGTATTAAACACGAACACAATTCCAGAGATGCTGGCCCCTTTTTCACATCCGTATCGGGTCAGAAGGGTTAGAGGAGCACGTGGCGGAGGTAAAGGATTTTGACAGAGCCACGTTCCCAAATAATCCTCAACCCTCCTGCACAATAATGAGTTCGATAACGATCATTTGAAGCCAAATCTGCGACCCCAGAAATCCCTCGCTCACCCCTTCCCTTTCCCGGACCAAATAAATATAATCCAAAGGTTAAAGGTGAATCCCTTTACAAACATAACAATTTCAAGCTTTTTCTAGAGCAACTCTATCTTACTGAAAAAATCAGTAAAAAAATAAAGTAATATCATAATCGGTAATTAATACTTATTATTATCAATAAAAAATATTGAAACATGATCAAATAAATTTAAAAAAATGATTCTTTATGTTCATTTGCGGAGAAATAGAGCAGAATAATAGAAGAACCAGTAAAGAAGACGAAATATCAATCGGTGAATTAACATCATATAAAGGAACCGGAATGGATGGTATTCACAATGAACTAATCAAAGTATAACCAGAAGTTGGAATTAAAAAGTACATTAATTAGTCAAAAACATCTGAAAAAAATATCTGATGTGGACAACACATGACTTTCTTGTACGCCTATTAAACTATAAATCGGTTCACTCAAAAAGTGATCCTGAATTTGGTTACTAGTTTCCGAAGATTGCAATAAAAATGACACTCGGCCTCGCGACATCCTTCTATTGACACACACAAGCTCTTGTTTCTGGGGGTCTCATTCCGTTATTATATGTCGTTTTCTTTCAGTAGGCAAGTTGATTATATCGATGGTCAACTTGTAATAAAAAGATATTGTAAGTGCCAATTTGATCATTACAACACTTAGACCTATTTTAATGAACGTTCCTAAGAAACGTCTTACTAAAGGTTACCTTTAATTGCACACCTTTAGCTTTCCTTTGTTAAGCTTAACAATTAGCGTTAACAAAGCGAAGCGTTATAAGGAGCGATTATAAAACGAAAATAGTTCAAAGGGAAGCTGAAGGTATGCAATTAAATGGAACCTTTACTGGGGTATTATTCCTAAGGAACGCTCATAGATACTGACATAAGATTTATAATTTTTTGGAAATTGAGTAATCTATTTTACATATCGACATCATTTTTTTGAAAAAGGCTTAAGCTCTAAAAATTTGAAATTTACTTTTCGATTTATTATGGGAAGTAAACACCACGTCTATCGATTCCCGCTCACGATCTATCGAAAAAAAATTTGGAAATGGTCTAAAAAATTTAGAGGGGAAACGTTTTATTTGTTTTTTGTTGTTTTCTAAATGGCTCTTTCACATTTTTCAAAAGTGACATCGACATCTGTTTGAAACTAGTGTTATAATAATATCTAAGTAGCCAAATAAACAATAAACCAAAGAGAATTAATAAATAAGAAATTATCTGATACTAAAAAAACAACAACTATAAACTATAAAATTTAAACTTATATTAAACTATAAAAACTTATATCTGTGAGGTAGGCTATCGACATAATGTCTAACCTATAAATAACTTTTTTAGATTGTTGATATTTGATTTTCTGCTTCTGGTTTGCTTTCGTTTGTTCATATCTTTTTCTGCCGTGATGATGTTGCCAAGGAATTTGGTTTGCTCAGCTTTTTATTTATTATAACAGCACTAGCACACCTCTCCCTACTTCATCATATTCTTCCTTCTAATATTTATTCTTTTGTTATGTTATTGTATATTATTCTCGTATTTGACCATAACCAGATTTATGGAAACCGTATCTTCGGCACTCATATATAATAAAAAAATATTTAGCCCGTATTTTATTGCTGATCGCACTTCCAAACATCATCATTTCCTAGATTTCCTCAACGATCAACAGTATTTCCTTAATTAAAAAAAAATTAAATAAAAATTTAATATAATATAATATATATAATATTGATAGAATCATTTTTTTTTACTTTCCTACCGCTATTTGGTAAGAAAGGTATTGAAATCGGGTGAAATTTTCGATGTGCAGTTTTCAACGGATCTATGCGTTTCGTAGCCCCTGATTCCGAAAAAAGCATTTTTGATCATTGATCTGTCTATGCCACAATTATCTCTTGAACGGGGCGAGCTATTTTGTTACTTAATTTTTTGTTTGGTAGAATTTTGTCCCCCAATTCCTGTAATTCGAGCATCTGGTGCGCTATAGCGGATGCGCAAAATACGAAAACCGTGTTTTCCATTGACTGTAGCGCAAAAAGGCTTCTAAAGATTATGATTACTTGTCTGAAATCTTCTACTTAAAGTTTTCTAATTATTCATATATAAGATACAATACCAGGAAAAAAATGTATGACGAAAATAATATGTTATTTGGTCAGAACTCGAAAATTATGAAACCTCCTGAATCGGGTCTATTCGAAAGCTAATTAAATCCTCTACAAAAAAAAAAAAAGGAACAATATAAATCGGACCAATATTAGCAAAGATATAGCGTATTAAACATTATACTCATGTTTTATGAAGTAAGTAGTATTCTGTACACGTTCCTTTGGAAATCGGTTCACCTTTGTTTAGTTTTTTTTTTAAACTTGATAACTATATACCTCTCGGAGCAATCTAGATGCTCATTTGAAAGATAATTCAAATATCTACAAAGCTAAACATAAAAAATAAAAATCATAATCGGATTAAAATTAGTGAAGATCACAGCAAACAGTGTTTATTTTGGGCTATCGCCCGAGGCGATAAGGAAAGACATTTGATTTTTTTTTTAAATAATTAATAGGTAATAGTTGTCTCTACTGTATTATTGATTTGATTAATTTATAATATATACTTCCTTATTTAAAAACCGATTTTTGTAGATAAGAAGAAGAAAACTTTCTTCCTTATCCTTCCATGGCCCTCCCCCTCCATTGTGATGGCAGGTGCTCCGCAGCTATAATGATCTCAGAGCTCCTTCTCCACCCGTCCCTGAAATCTAGTTAGGCCAAAGTGTTATTTATTCATGAGGAGCTCTCATCAGTAACCGAAACTTGGACGGTCCCCATTAAACTTTAAATAAGCGCTGAGCATCGAACAAAGAGCAACTTCAGATCCGGTGATGATGAGCTTATGAACGGATAATTTATCTCTTCCCTCTCGGAATTAAACTACTATTATAATTTTGAATCTGTTCTGATGTACATTCAAATTTGTAAAAGTAGGAAATCAATGATAAAAAAAAGAATAGAATCTGTTAATTTCTTTGTCGATTTTTCGATTCCTTACGAAGCATGCAGATTACTGTATACTGATTATAGGGAATGGTGACAGTTTTCTATCGTGGCGGAGTGAGATAGTGTGGCAGTGCGGAAATGTCCTCTACACTAGCGATTTGCAAGTCACCGTAAAAACTGTATTGTACCGTTTTTACTCCTCTTTCGAGGATTAAATAACGTCAAAATGTTGGATACAATCAGTTCCAGTTGGAGAAATAATCGAAACATAGAGTTGATAAGTAGCCAAGATCAGGTTGATAATGTATGACTGTTCATTGTCAAGGCATATACATTTAACAGTTATATAACAGTATCTGTCACTGCCAACTATCACGTCAAACCTGATAGTGCGATAGTACTGACACGACCGTAATTACTGTCATGACGGCAACATTCCTTCAGATTGCACGATGGCGATAACTAGTCAATGACGATAGCCTAGTCAATGGGCCTTTATAGAGTTCCGCATATTCGGCCTATAACAGTATAATATTTGTAGTTCTTTAAGGACAATTTTGTGTAGTAATTCCTATAATATCCTTTATTTGTGATTTAATTTCCAATGAGATTATTGTGTCCTGAAAGAAAACTGAACAGTTGTCCTTAGTTTTGGACACATTTTGACTTATTTCACCTCTTATATGGATGAATGTTCCGCTCTTATGGTGTAAAAAAAAAAGTAATGCTTATTATTTTTGAAAAACTATTATTATTCATTTATTACTCGTATTTTCTCCGCATAAAATAAGACTATTGCACTGGGTTGAAGATCGGCGGTGAGTGGCGGGATTGCGTTTTCTATCAGTTTCAAAATCTCTAGAGCATGATTATGGAAGTTTTGGAGATATACTATGTTTGAGCAATTGCAAAGGTCCCCTTTGGGTCAAATGAGCTGAAATTCGGTATGGAGGAATTTCTTCCAGCCATAACGATACCATTAAAGAATGGGTAAAAAAAAAAACAATAAAAAAATCCTGTACCACTAATGATGGTTCTTGGGTTCAGTACTAGGTAAGGACCGTACTGTTTCTAAGCCTACGATTGTGCAAGGCCGAGATCATGCTCAACCGCCAGGTTTTTTCCCCAATTAAGGGTACCCACTTTATACAGGCTGGGTGATCCCCAGAAGGGTCTCCCAAATCCACAGGGTCGATCCGCGGCCGATATTAGAATAAATAATTATCTGCCTCAGCCGGTATCGAACTCGGGACCGGGAGCAGTGTAAGTGCCTTACCACTGAGCTACTCCGCTCTATAAAGAATAGGTAAATTCCAGTCAAAATTTCGGTATGGTTTACCTGCAATTACGGTATTTTTAAAGTTTCGCACATCTTAGATGTGCACAGCTCCACCAAATGAGTTTATAGGGTTGGAAATTTGTATTTAAATTGAGTTGGTGTTAGGGAGTATCTTTTGGGAGTCTCAAGTTCGTTCACCCACCGCCCCGGATTTTTCGATTTTTTAAAAATATTTGTGCATTCTTTAATTATAAATTAAAAGAAGTTTCAATGAAGTCGGACCAGTATTAGCAAAGATATGGCAATTTCTCAACTGTTTCAATACCTTTTTTTCGTATTTTCCCCGAAGAAAATAGTGAGTTGTTTCTCCGACTGCCCCGGGTTTTCTGTATCGATGGTCAGCGGAGAAATAGAACAATATAATAAAAATATAGATAAATTTTGGCATGTTACAGAACTGCCTTTTGCGGGTCTCAACTTTTTTCTCACTTAGTTAAAATACGACTTTAGTGACGTAACTCTGCTACTCACAGATTTTTTTTTTTTAAGCTTTTCATTGACGAAACAAAATAACGATTTTAAATATCCTCGTTAAAAGAAACGATTTAGCTAATTATAACAAAGATAATAGCTTCAATAGTCCGTTCGATGTTACTGAATTGACATGTATTATGCGGCATGATAAACTGACCACACTGATAAAGGGCACTTTTTCATTTAAATTGATATCTTCATGCTTCAATGGATGGCTTTTTATCTGCTACCGTAGGTTAATCGGAAAATCACTATGTAGAAAATCGTAAATTTACTCCCGTATCCCTTTAACCTCTTTTAAATCATAATTTTCTTCAGTCCTCAAACAATGTAAATATCTGCAAATAATGAAAAAGTTTTATTTTATTTATTTATTAGCAAATATGTCATAAAGCCTAAATTTGTCATTAAGATGCTGTTGAATGGTCTTTATTTACTAAATTCATTTGTCCGATGACAATTCTACTCAATTCACATTAAAAATGAGGGATAGACAGGGTGTCCAGCAGCCTTGTATTCCTTGAAGATCGGGAAGTCTGCTTGAATTTTTCGCGTCGGGAAAAAATCGGGAATTATGTTTGGAAAACAGCCATCGGGAAATTTTAGTTTTCAATCAAATAATTTCATATTGAATATAAAATATTGAGAAGATTGGCGTAATATTTCTCCTTACCATCGCTAATTTCATGGCAGCTTATTGATTATTATTTTATTGATTAAAATAAGTTTATGAATAAAATTGCGGTAAAATCGACACCAATATGTGAATTTTATTTATTTACACTTGAAATTTTTTTTTTGGCTATGTATTGAGCCCTCAGTGTAAGAAGTTAAGTAACAATTTTTTATTATCAAACTGGAATACAACCTTTGTAATAATTCATTCTCAAGTCCGAATTGTACATTTTATCGTAAGCCGACCAAATACAACATTTCATGGTTCCAATTTTATTTTAAATTTAATCCAATAAATTGACGAAAAGCGCCTTGAATTTTACAGTTCACAGCCTTTAAATCCTTGAATTATGCTTGAATTTTTTCATGCCGTATCGCTGGACAGCCTGGATAAAAATAATAATTGACGGAATGATTAGTTTTGGGGAGTCAATACGAAGAAATATATCTGAATAATAATACTAATAATACTGTAGTATGACTAATAATACACTTTTCCTACTTAATGCAGTTAAAATAACCAAAGTTAAAAATAATAATTAAACAAGATTTTAGAAATTAAATTTTAGCATTGTTTATATTCAACATTTTCAATCACCGAATGACAATTATTTTTGTATTTTTTTTTCCTTTTATAATTTTTTTTTATATTTGTATTAGCCTTGTCTTGCTCAAGTTTGATTTTCTTTATATTTTATTTATTTATATAATAAGTTTAATTTGATGATTTTTTTTATATTGTTTATTATGTGGGATATTTGGATTTTCTTAGTTAATTTATACTTATTGTTTACTTTACTATATATTTATTTGTTGTCTATTTTTTTTTAAACGGAAGTGAGAAACAACAATTATTTAGATATTATTTTTTCTTCTTTTTACCCTTTAATAGCTAATAAAATTCTAGTTGAAAGTGATTACCTCATAGCTGTAGCTTAGGTAGAGACCGAAAGATATAATCTTATGGTGTCATTAAAAGTATTTAATTTAATCTTGCCCTCCCATCCGCATCTCTCCCTTGTAGTGCATGTTATTTGTGTTTAGAATTATTATTACACTCAGATTTATTTACACTGTACATAATTTACGTCAATGTTACTTGCTTGCCATTTCTTAACATGCATATTAACTTACAAGTTCACAATTCAGTTGTGCTTATTTTTTTTTTATTTTTTTTTTTCCTAATTCACATTTGTTATAAAAAAAAAAAGAAGAGAACATTTTACACTAGCCATTGGTCTGAATGATTTTTGCAAATGTTTTTATTTATTTTTTGGAGGCAATTAACACTTGAGAGAGAGATGACACGGTAACAGGTAGGAAATACTTCAAACATATTTTTTTTATTTTAATTTTTATTAAATATATATTTATATGTTTATTATTACATTATACATGTAGAAAATAGCATGTAGAAGATATCATTACAAAACAAAAATTTCTTGGATCGGAGTCGAAGAAGATAAAAAGGACACAAACAAAAAAAAAATTATATGTAAAAAACAAATTCACATCTCAAAAAATATATCGATTATATATTTAAAATAAAAAAAAAAACTCAAACAAAAGAACCAAATTCAGATCATCACTACCAACAGCTAACATCACATTAAGGCAGTGATCAAACAACACATCCGACACCGGAGAATGAAAGTGAGGGAGAGATTTTTGCAAGAGAGCTGATGAGAAACACAACAATAAAAAACTCATTGAAAACATTATTACCACCTGATATAACATAGATCTTGTGGAAGAATACAATCAATAAATATATATAAAAAAAAGAGAGAATATATTCCTCAATAATTAAATTAATAAATAACAGAGCCAAAAAAAAAAAAACTGCACACAGACAAACAGCGCACATACAAACACAGGACAGATGGAATGATATGGCTCTGTTTGTCTATGTGCAGGAGCGATGGAGGTGTGCAGGTAGTCTCAGGTAACCTCTAGTTTAGCGGCAGCTTCATCTCTAGGCCATTTCTCCTTAGATCTCTACCGTCTTAACATGTAAGTAAATTCATATCGATTGTTGTTAACATTTTAGATTAACCATTAGCGATTTTATTTATAAATGTGAGGTGCTAAAATTTATGTAAGGAATATCAGCTTTTTTCTTTGTATTAATATTTTTATTTTTGCATCTTTCGTCTTTGATATATTAGAATTAACTCTGAAGTGTGCAGTTTTTATTGTCTTTTTTTTTTTTTTCTAGTTTGTCTGTTTATTTTATCTATCTCATACGATTATAGATTATTATATAGTTTATGTTGTTTTTTGGTATTTGAAAAAAAGCAAGAAAAAAATAAGTGGACGTAACGGTCATTGTTTGTAGTCTGTTCGATGTTGATTGATTGGCGGACAATTTGTCATGCGGTTTAGTATACTCGAAGCTTCTGCCGAGGTCAGGAGAACCTAATGCTGGGGTGGCAAAATTATTTCAAGTGGTATTGGATTATTGCATGTGGTGCCATGCATCTTTACTCCTGTATGAAAATGGGTTTTGACTATAGAGTCGAATCTATGCTCTTTGGTTGTCGTGTCTATGGACGCAAGATGCAACCGAATGACACACAAATTTAAATACAATAATTAAATAATTTAAAAAAGGTTAATTATGTCTATAAGTACAGTTCTGTTGAAAATTTTATTAAAGAAATGCCAGGGTCATGCATACTCGTGGTTCCAGAATTATCTTCACCAAAATGGGGCCTGTCTAGAAGCTGTCGAAAGCATCACGAAGCGATCACCCTCTAGTACAGATCTCTGGATCATTTCTGGGTATTCTGGTTTGCTGCTTGAATATAATGGCGTAAATTAAATAATTTAATTGCGTGATTAAATTATTCCTTTTCCATCCCTAAGTAAAGCAGAAGTCCTATTTTCATCTCTCTTTTCCAACCACTAATATTAAAGTTCGAAGGTATTAAAAGTGCATCCGAACTAGTCTGTGAAAAAATGAGCGCATTTTATGCATTGAGTTGGCTACCTACCCTTGACCTAGGAAGTTTCTCTCGACTCAGGCGGTCGTGTGAATTCTACCCTAGCACACTATCTGTCAATCAATTAACATCGAATAACCTATAGGTTTGCAAGTCTTGGCATCAATCCGTCTTTTTTTAATGTGCACAAGCATGTTTTATTGATATTTTACTAGCTGTATTAAATCATTTACTTTATATTGAATTTATCAAATAAATTATTGAAACCATCATCCAAAATAATAATAAAGGTGGATTGGTGCCTATCCTTATATATTATAATTAATTTGTAGAAAACCCAAAATTATATTCTCCTCATTTATTATATATGTGTGTGTGTATATATATATATATATATATATATATATATATATATATATATAATTCAATAGTATTTCAGTCTTATTACCATTTTTTTTAATCGTTGAATTTAGTCTATTAAAAGTTATTATTAATTTTATAAGTGGTAAGGTAATGTTGTTTTCATGTTTGTTACTCCACTAAGGAACATTATTATTTTTTTTAACCTACATATCCTTTAGTAAGTAATATAGCCCAGTGTATGTTAATTACTCCTTCCGTACTTTTTTTTATTGTTAAGGTAATTGAAATTTAGTCTCGATATATATATATATATATATATATATATATATATATATATATATATATATATATAAAAGAATGTGTATTGAACTTAATTTATGAATGTATTTACTCGTGTAGATTTTTTTCATATTTATATATTGTACGATCTCGCTTATCCAGCCCGATTGGTTGTAGTGCGTTTCCGAAAATGCAGGAATAGTGGAGATATATTTAAAGAACAAAACAAATTAATGAGAAAGTCTCATATAATTAATTAGCTTCGAAAGCTGTATTCAGTTTGCATTTGTCTGCCATCTAGCGTCCCACATGGCTTGCCATCTTTGATATTTCCATTTTCAGAGGTCTACTGAGTTCCGATAGGCTGCCTGTCGGGCTGCGTGATCTCCGACCTCGTTGCCTACAATGCCAAAAAAATAAAAAATAGTTTTAAGTTTTTTATTTTACTTTTATTTTTATTATACCTATTATATTTTATAAATGTAGTATTGTCTGTCGAGACTTGGTTATTTCGACTGAGTACAGCTTAAAAGGTGTATTTCCGTTGAAAACTCGGATTCAAATTTCATCACGACCACAATAGTTTCCCTCACTATACTTTACTTTTCATATCACCGGTCAAAGTAATAAAAATCCGACTGGAGCCTCCTTTCATAAATAATCAGCATGATTTGCCTCGAAATCGTAAATCTAATATTTTGTATTGTGTTTAGTCCTTTGTAGGCAGGAGTTGATTGTGTTCTAGAAGATGGGCTACAATAAAGGCCAGTATTGTAAAGCGGCAATGTGAGGGGGCTATATATAAGGCCCCATCGACCCCCTTGGATCCTGTTGCTTCTCCGCCAGATGGCCCCTAAATCACCCTGATGGATCTGCTATCCTCTTTACCTCTAGTCCCTAAGCCATTGTAGCATCTTCAAGGCGGTTATATTAGAGTCGATAACATGCTGCATCTACTTGAGATGAAATAGGATAATGGATCCCGTACAACATTGATACCCTCTGCCTTTGTAATAAGCTTCAGTTAAATGGGCCGTATATTAAAGGGGTATTCTGGTTAGAACCGTATGAGTTATGTAGAATTGAAAATGCCTCTACTTACAATAAAGAATATCTGAAAAACGGCTGGCTTTGATCATTTGGCCACTACAGAAGATTATATTTGAGTATCCTACTTTGAATAGGCCAGGTCTAGTTTGTAAAATTTTCCAATGACGGGTAAAAAATAATTTAATTGTTATAACATTCATCTTCAGTTCTAAAACACATATAAACATTCAAAAATAAGCAATTTAAAATACGGTTTGGTATTATACATATTAAATTTAATAGAATATAAATTAAACCTTGGTGAGCACCAATATGTATTTCATCTCTTGTCTTAATTAAATTCGTAATACTAATTTATATTACCTTTAATTTAATACGTATAATAATACCAAACTGTATTTTGAATTCCTTATTTTTGAATTTTTGTGTGTTTTTAGAATTTAAAATGAATGTATAACATCTGAAATTAGTTTTAAATAAAAATAAAATTATAGAAGTGGCAAATAATTTATCAATCCTTCTATACTATCATGCGTACGTCAACTGATACGTAAAAACCGTTCAACATATTAAAAAAGCATGATTATTGTTAATTTTTCTTTAAATTTGTACACCAATATGTAACTAAAATTGAATGTGTACCAGACATGGTACATTATATTAAAAGTTTATTAGGTATTTATGAAACGAAATTGGACGTGGCCGTCTTTGTAACAAAAACTGCAGGCATGAAACTATGAAAGTGATTTCTCAAGGTTTGTTTTTTAAAAGATATAAGGCTTTTTGTCTTTCATTTTTAGCACGTTTTTACTTCCTTGTACGAAGTAAAGGAAGTATTGTATTCGCGAAAATTTTCGGTTTTCAGATTTCAACGGAAATATCCATTTTGACCATCCCTGAATCCATTTTGACTAGTTTCGTCGTGGCGTATGTACGTACGTTCGTATTTCGCATAACTCAAAAACGGTTTGCCGTAGAAAGTTAAAGTTTGTATTTAGGATTGTTGTAAAATCTAGTTGTGAACCTCCCTTTTTGGTCACTGCTTGATAATCGGAAGTGTTACATTACTTGAAGGTCATAATTGATTTTTATGAAAAATTATATTAAAATACTATGCAAAACTTCTCAAATTTAGTATTTATAACTTATATATTGATTTAAATAACATACTAGATTTTGATATTAGATTACTCGATATAATCAACTTGCCTACTGAAAGAAAACGACATATAATAACGGAATGAGACCACCAGAAACAAGAGCTTGTGTGTGTCAATAGATGGATGTCGCGACGCCGAGTGTCGTTTTTACTGCAATCTTCGGAAACTATTCGATTTAAATTACATACTAGATTTTGGTCTAAATTGGGAAACCGGAAGTTGTTCTTTACTTGAAGGTCATATTAGACTTTCGTCAAAAAATATATTAAAATATGATGTAAAACATCTCAAATTTGGTAAATAGGCCTTTTTATCGCTATAAATGTATTTACTAGATTTTGGTTAAGATTCGTGAGCGAAAAAGGGTACTTTACTTGAAGGTCATAATAAGCTTACATCAAAAATTATATTTAAATTAAAAGAGAAATCATATTTTTCGGTAATAAAGGTTACAAACGCAATTTGGTTTCCAATGCAATTTAACATTTTTATTACTTGTTTTAAGTGTTAAAATTTAGTCTAAAATACTAGTTTTCCTTCCTATTTCGGAGATCAACAAGTCTTCATCATGAGAATAAGATATTAGTTAAGTGGGTTTTTCCGCTTAAAATGTCGAAACTGTCCATTTCTGATGCTTTATCCAGTGATATTGACAGTTTTATTGTTGTCATGGAACATGAAGAAATATCTTGGAAACTAGTTACCGACTGAAGGAAAAGGACATATAATAACGGAATGATACCTCCAGTGACAAGAGTGTGTGTGTGTCAATAGATGGATGTCGCGACGCCGAGTGTCGTTTTTACTGCAATCTTCGGAAACTAGTAACCAAATTCAGTATCACTTTTTGTGCCACGGATTTATAATTTAATAGGCGTAAAAGGAAGTCGTGTTGCCCACATCAGATATATTTTTTTACTTACTGGGTGTTTCAAGGTAGGTAATGATTAAAGCTTTCATTAATTATTTCTCCACAACAGCTCAAAGCAAAGGTAAACATTCAACGAAAGGTATAGTAAAACTGTTGTAATCACGTGGTCCTAATACTGTACTGTGATTGGTTCCACTGGACTTGAACGTCCTACTAAGCGTTTCTGGTGTTGGCAATTTTTTTTTGTTTAAAAGAATACAAGTATTCGATACGTTTCAAGCCGTTTTGGCAATGGAAGAGTTTTAGTATTGCATAAAGGATGAAACTACCTGACGGAAACAATGTCTAATTCATTTTGTGAAAATGAATATCCTGATCATAGGAGTTATTGAATAATCTGCTGTGTCAGTATAGCTTCCTCACTATTTCTAATTGATACTTAAGAAAAAACAAATGCTAATAACTTACATGTTTTAACAACAAAAAAAAATGTGTAAGTAAAATCAAATTTTATGTTTTAATGGTTTATTTTATCATACTTACACACACAACTGTTCAAAATGCGCATGCGCGATCTAAAATCCGATTTAAAAAAAGGAAATTAGAACACTCGTTTACCTAATAATCAATCCCTGGGACGTAGAAAACTTCAACGATAACAGTAAATCGAAATGCGCATGCGCGGTCAAAAATCCAATTTTAAATAAAACAGAATCGAAACCGTTGATTACCTAATAAACGATACCTATGTCGAAGAAAAATTCAACAATAACAGTAAAATTATTAGAGCATGCGCGATCGAAAATCTGAATTAGTACTCTGGAATACCTAATAAACAGTTCCAATGTCTAAGAAAACTTCAGCAATAACAGTAAATCAAAATGTGCATTTGTGATCAACTATCCTATATTAAATTCGCCATTAGCGTCCTTTAAAACCTAATAAATGATCCTTTACCAATGAATTCCGCAAAATTAATAACTAATTTGTAATGTTCGTGCTCCAACAAAATTTTAATAATAACTAAAATTAGCACAACTTTCCTTCTTTTTTTTTGTTTATAATACGACTTTTTATGAATTAATACGACTTAAAAGTTAGGGATGGAAAAGCTAAACAAATCAAACGAAGAATCAATTGGTCTTTCTTTGCTGAAAGAATTTATATTTAAACAGCTGACAATTTGACATTTGATTGTTGATATTTAAATATAGAACCATTCAGTTTGTTCTGTCTTCAGAGGAATATAATTAATGTTGTCAATAGAAACCTGTATGGTCATCTCGTAGTATTGGAATGCATTGTATTGCGATGATGTTCAAGCATTTTTGTGTTAATTTATTTATACCACCTAGTATTATGTATGGCCCTTGCCATTATACATCGACAGTATACCTGCAATATCTCGTTAAGTATTAACAAAACCTCTGACATAATTTATTAGGAGGAAAAAAAAAATTTCGACCGCTCTGAAGCCTACTAAGCAACGGGTCATGGGCCGATAACGCTGAGAAAACTTACGTAAAAATGACCTACTCTTCTATTCGGCTTGGAACCTTTTGTTTTCTTATTGACATACAAAACTTTTAGTTTAATAAAAATGGGACTTTTAAAAGATTTTGCTTGTATACTATGGACATAAAATTGTTTGATATAATAAAAAATATGAAAACCGGATAGTTATTGGTATTCACTTTTCAGCCGTAGTTAAATCTACGATGGAACGTACTATCACGGATAAGGAAGGAAAGAGAAGGGATTTATACATAATATAATTTTGAGTAGTGAATATAGCAAATCCTCTTTCTTAATGGGTCTGGTTACATTTTTTTTGTAGTTGTTTTTTTTACAGTTTTTTTGTAGTTTATAATTGAGGAGCTGACATGGTAAAGACAGTAAAGCCCGCCTTACGTGATATTATTAACGTGGTTTATGTATCACATGTGCCAATATTATTGTTATCCCTCAGAGGGTCAAGGATATTGACGGAATTCGATATTCACTCAGTAATATTGACTGTGCAAACTGGGCTTAAGACATAAAAAAGAATTTTACAGTAAACGCGAAAACTGTTGTAATAATGTTAATAAACAATTTTATTTTTCGAAAGCAATCGGAACAATCGTGACTATTTGAGGACGTAAACCGCAAAAATCATTACTTGCATTTGTTGTCGTATTTTCCACGAAAAAAATAGACTATTGCACTGGGTCGAAGGTCGGCGGTGAGCGGCGGGACTGCGTTTTCTATCCGTTTCATAACTCCTAGAGCACGATTATGGAAGATTTGAAGATGTCTGATATACTGATATATATACATATATATATATATATATATATATATATATATATATATATATATATATATATATATACATATTTTTCCCCGCTGCATTTGAGCATCTCCAGCGACCCTCTTTTGGTGAGCTGAAATTCGGTATGTAGGACTTTCTTCCAAGCAGAACGATACCATTAAAGAATGGTTTTTTAAGTTTTGCGCATCGCTACAGCTCCACCATATTAGTTTATAGGGCTGAAAATTTGTATGTGAATTGATTTGGTGTTGGGGAAGTATCCTTTGGGGGTCTCGACTTGGTTCTCCCACCCTCCTGGGCTTTCAGATTTTTTAAAACATATGCGCACCTTTAAAACCCCTCCAAATTTATTTAGGTCCAACTTTGTAATATAGTGCGCGCTTACCCCACATTACCTTACATTGTTATCATGATATGTAAAAGTGTAAGTTAATTGTTTTGCAGTTCACACCCTCATTTTTAAAATTTACATAATATTGAACTACTAATCATATACCATATCCATCCTAAATTTGTTGATATTTCTCATCCAAAAACTTCATATTCACCATGCCCTTTTTTTAGGGCTGCTTATAACTGAAATTTTTTCTAGGGGCTTGATGGACGTCAGTTTTTTATTGAATTAAAATGCTATACTTTTCATACTTAAGGGCGTGGTGCGACCTGGAATTTTTAACCTAGAGATTTTTTAAAAATAACGTCCTCGCGTTTTTTTTTTCATAACTGTGTGTGCTCTTTGACTGGTATGATGCCAATGAATAACTTCCTACAATCTTGAATATCATCTTTGTTTTAAGATTCCTAGGTGCTTTTCCTGTTGCTCAACGCAGGATTATCAATACTATACTCAACCGTCTTTGTTTTACGGGCACAATATTAATCGAACCAAATAGAAAGACATGATTGCCTCGAATTTTATTAAAATTCGGTGCGTAGATGACGCACCTCAGCCTTAGCGAGTTCACGGGACTTGTATCGGCACGTACGTAAGTTGTCTGAAAATAAGTAAGAACGTACGCAGTTACACTTGTAACGTATAACTTATGTTTTTATTAGAAAAATTATATAATTATACACCATTGTGTACCATAGGAGGCGTTTTCACGAATAAAGCTTTACTTACAGAACAGAATAACAACATGAATTATTAACAATCGATAGAGCTTCTAACCTTTCGAGACGTTTGTGACTTACTTCTTTATCCAGGCCGGTTGTCTGACTGTTTTTTTTTTCATTTCAATGCCTCAGTTGATTTTTTGGACTTCAATCTTGGACGAAGACCTGCTCCTGGAAAGCCGTTAGAAATCAGAGATTAAAGGTACATTAATAATAAGACAGATAATTCCAATTTTACAATTCATTTAAATGAAAATAATCATAAATTCATCAAAGACTCAGGAGTTAAATTAATACATCACGTTGAAAACAGCCTCAAATTAAATATATATGAAGCACTTGAAATAATAAAATCCCTCAAATCCAATCCAGATCTTTGCTTACATGACCAAATAAATATCTCCAATAGTCCAATGTTAAATTTATTCCCATCTTTAACAGAAAAAAACAATTACTCAACGGCATTACTGGAAAAACCCTGATCCTTAAACCGTTTACCTAAAAACATCCTACCTACCTTTCGTTCATTGTTAGTTCAATGCGAGAAGAAACCAGTACAAACTTTTCTGTTTGATATAATCCATTTAAACCTTGGTGAGTCCCAACATGTATTTGATTCCTTGTCTTAATTAAATTCATAATTCATAAATGTTTTATAACACTGATTTATATTAATCTAATTTAATATGTATAATAATACCAAACTATATTTTGAATTGCTTATTTTTGAATTTTTTGTGTGTTTTTAGAACTGAAGATGAATGTATAACATTCGAAACTAGTTTTCAATAAAACAAATTTATAGAAGTGACAAATAATTTATCAATCGCTAATTAGATTGATCCTTCTATACCATCATGCGGATGTCAACTCAACTAATGATATAAGAAGATAATGGCACATTGAAAAAATTGTATTTTTTGTCATTTATAAACTTTATTACTGAACTAAATATCAGTTTTTTTCTCACGATATACATCTATTTTTTTTTGGGAGGGGGGACTTCAACACCCTAAATTTTGCTACTATTGAGGTGAAAAATTACGAAAATTCTATTAAAAGATGTCGAGGCATGTTTAAAGAGCCGAACTCCACCTATTATAAAAATTTATCTAGGTGGCGTGGTTTGATTAAATGATCCAAATTTATCTTATTCAATGGTATTCGACATCGCTGAAAAAGTACAATATTTTTAGTTCACAAATATACTTCGCGGAAAAAAGTTAAACAGTTTATTTTAATTTCCCAAAAGTTGGGTCTTTGTGGAAAACGGCCCTATAAATATTCTACGATTCAATTGATTCCTCATTCATGCAAGAAAGAGAAAAAGCGTTATAATAATTAATGACCATCGGCTTTATTGGTTTGGTCTAGCATGCCTATACCCGTATCCTCTGAAGGCAAGGAAGGGTGTGAAAAAAATTGTTTTATTTGAATGATATGAGAAAACTTTCAATAAATGAATCGATAAACGTACATTCCTGATAGCCTTTTGTTTTGTAATATTTTAATATGTGACGCTGTCGATATTGAAAACGGCGTCTTCTTTTTTTCAATGTTCTCAATCCTTGAGGCCTTTATTGAGGCTGTCACTCTCCGACCTGACGCTCTCACTCTGGCCAAATCCGATAACTCACCGGTCCCTTCTATGTATTAAGTGCTCAGATAAGAAGTCTGATACTTTATTTTTTTTAAATTTACTTTTTAAGGTAAAACTACGTGTCAAATACACGCGGAGTAGAACTATCTCTGCAGTCAATGTTTATAAAAAATTAGTCCTCACCCCATGATAATTAATTATTGATATAAAAAATTTAATTGAAAAATTTCAGCTAGTAAAAAGTTTTGTGCAAATTCGAATTTTAATATTTTTCGAAGGAATGAGATGGTTATGGAGGCGGTAAAAAACATGGATCATAAATAGTAAAAACTATCTATTAGGAACCGACATTTCGACCCACTTTGCAGGTATTATTCAGGACTGAATAAACATGATACAAAAATAAAATAGAAAACAGTGGCACATAAAGTGAATGAATTAAAACCTTTAAATAAGAATACAAATAAATAAACAGACAATGTAATGTATTTTTTTTATTTGTATCCCCTTTTTACTAATTTAATAGGGTTATTAATTTTTTAGTTATTGTTATTTCTCTTTTAGTTTATCTATTATTATTATTATTATTATATAGCGAGTTTTATTAATAATCAGCTTAATATATTAACATTAAGTAATTTATTTTTAGTTATTGTTATTACTCTATCATCTTATAACATTTTAAAAATTCATCACTGTTTTCATTTTTCTCACTGTATTTTTAATTATTAATTTTAATTCATTTGCTGTATATACCATTGTTTTATTTTTTGTATCTGGTTCATTCAGCCTTGAAGAAGACCTGCAAAGTGAGTCGAAACGTCGGTTCCTAACAGTTTTTACTATTTTTGATCCACTTTTTTGAAAGCCTCAAAGTTTCAGCGTGTATTATTTTTTTTTTTTCTCGCTCCTGGAGTCCTTTGATAATTATCAATTTGTTCTGCATGGCTAAAACTCTCAAACTCACCTCAAATTTAGTTGAAGCGTTGAAATGAAGCATGAGAT
Source organism: Rhaphigaster nebulosa (assembly GCA_948150685.1). Lineage (NCBI taxonomy): Eukaryota > Metazoa > Arthropoda > Insecta > Hemiptera > Pentatomidae > Rhaphigaster > Rhaphigaster nebulosa. Next base: position 174,104,874 of record OX411308.1, on the reverse strand, counting down.
TCCCATCCTGGGGTATCCCAGTGACGGAGTGGGGATTCCCAGCCTCGCCAAGCAGGCGGTTTTACTTCTATTTTCACACTCATCTCATCTCATTAGTTTTGACCGTTAATAAATACAATTAATTAGACAAAAAAAAATGTGTTTTTTTTAATGGTTTTATATAATTTAAAACTATTGCTTGGAGTGTTGTGTACTACATCTATTTTCATCATTGCCACATTGCTCTGGTATTAGCTCTAGTCTTATACCAGAAGTTTTATAACTTTTTCTCAGTCCATCCTCTTCTACCACAAATCAGTGCGAGGTCTCCGTCTATTGAGCATGACCCACATGTCTCTATCCTGAACCTGTTTTCTTCTTCTCGTCCAATCCATCCGGTCAAAGGCTTCCTTTATTCCATTTCCTAGGCCGCCGTCTGGGTCTTCTACCTCCAACCTGTGTCTCATAAGTGATTCTTGCCAGTCTCTCTTCTGACACTCGAGAAACATGCCCAAAGCTTTATATAAATATGTATTAATTAATAAAACGTTGTTCTACTTGCGATAACATCGAAATACTAATTTTCGATAGGAAAATCCCCGATCAAATCAGACTGAAATTGATTGAAGTACTTTAGCCGAATAGCGATCATAAATACTGAACTGATGGGCCCCCAGTCGTTGTCTATTACGGCCGTTGTAAAACCGCTCGTGGATTTTATTGGGCTATGAAAGATACCATCTCGCTGTCGTAGGGGCTCTTATTAAGGGTTCGATTCCCATTACATGAAATCATTTTAGTTATGGCTGAGTAGCTGTGTGGATTTAAAAAGAGTTATCCAGATTTAAACATAAAAATCTGAGATGTTGATGAGGGGAAGGAGGATATTGTTTAGACAGATGTTTAGATAGATTTATGTTCGGACAGAGTTCAAGATAGTATAGGTGTGTATAAGTAAAATTGCCATTAGATATTATTATTATATCAGCATTATGCACTCTAATAAATTTTAATTTAATTTTTAAAATATATTAAAATGCCGGATTCAAAGTATTGTAAGTAATCTAAACACATTATTTGTGAACCAGAAATGAACCAATTTAAAAAAAAAAAGAGGAACTAATTAAATTACGGAGCGTTACTATTGAATTATATTCACTGTGAAATATTCTTCTTATTTATATTAAACAAAAATGCATTCAAACCTGGCGTCAGATTTGTTTTTAACACTTTAATAAACCCTGTATTCAAATTTTTTGGGAATATATAACCTAATAATACCCTATTTCATAGCGCTTCAATTTTTTTTAAAGATTCAAAAAACAGCCAATGATTCAGGAACGCTTTGAAACGTTGTGTTTCTACGTGTTTTATAACCCTGCAGTTATCTGCAAGAATGCTTCAGTTTTGTTTTTATTTGGTAATCATATTTTTTTACGCATACCTTCTATGGTAATGCAATAGCTTTTTATACGGATAGAAATAAGAAACTCTCCTCTTTGTAACGAGTCAAAGAAAGTCGAAATTTGATTAATTGAAGACGAGATACATGGGTTCATAAGGAACCATAGTTTCGTGGCTTAAACATTTTTAAGAAGGTGAAAAATAAAAAATAAAATTGTATTTTAGATGATATTTTTATTCTAAAGGTTTTTATGGTGTGCTCAATCAAAATCAAAATTTTTTGGATTAAAACTATCTTTAAGGCTTATCTAAAGTAAGATCATCAAAGCTATATATATATATATAGCGTAGCAAAATATCTAAAAGAGAAGGTTTTTGGTGTCTTGGTGTGGGATGCTGTCTCTGGTTGGTGTCTTTTTGTACTATGGGTGTTAGAAGTGCTGCATTTTGTTCTTGACATATATGTTTTCTCCTTCTTTTCTGATGAACAGAGTTGACATGAATTGGAGAAATATTGACATGCTAGTAGCTTTCCGTTATTTGTTTAGACTGTAGGCTTCGTATTTGGAACTTTCCATTTATATGCATATTTATCGGTATATTTTATTCTCCTCAACCTCGTGATTTTCATTAATTGGGGAGGAAATGTTTGTGCTGTATCCCGGACGCTGTGGGACATTGATATGAGGTGGCTAGCTGTGAACCCATATGGGTATCAACCCTAATATAACCCGTATTTCAATTATGTCATTTACCAATTGGGCTGTATGTCCTCTGTCAAATTAACTTTTTATTTCTTTTTCGTACTTCGGTCGGACTATTTCTCTTTCGTCCTAGTCTTAAATAATACATATGTTGAAATATAAGTAAAATTTTTATATATTTTATTATTAATAATAAATAAATACGAACATTTGTATAGAGAAATTTAGTTTCACTGCTGCTGTGAGACATTCAAATCTTGTAAGCGGCGGATTTTTTAATTTTTTTTTTTCGTTTTAACTATTTTAAAAGGTTTTACATTTCTAACTTAGGATAATACTCATGCCCAGGCCATTAAAATTATTTTAAATACAAACTCTTGAGATGGGTGTCGGTTAGCGTTGCTATTACAACCGAGAGAAGTAATGACCCTTCTAGCGAGATCGTTAAGGATTTCTCATCGGGGAAAGGTTCTACCGCTATTAGTGGCTTTCAAATCACCTTTCCTCCTCTCTTTTAGTGCTTCAATCTAGTTTTATAATCCAATCTAGTTATTTAATGTTTCAATCTAGCAGGTTTATCCGTAGAAAAGTTGTATACATAATCTTTCATTTAATAAATGGAGTTAATACCATTTAAAGAAAAAGGAATCCCATCTATAAGGATTGCCTAATCTCGATTATAAAATAAGGTATATATATAAGTATAATATATACAAGTCGGTTTGAACGATGGAAAATGGTGGGAGAAAACCTTCGGTTTGGCATGAAGAACGATATTCCCCTGCACTATCGGTTTTTTCATCCATCCGAACCTTGCGTCTATTTTTTTTAATTGATTCATTTGATTTTATTTTTAATTGTTATAAGAGTAGAATAATTAAAAATAAATAAAATCAAAATCTAATTATAACTCATTTTAATTTCTACCCTGAAAACTGTTCTTATGTTCAGTAAAGTAAAAAATAATTAATGATAAAAAAAATTACTAATTCTTGTTTGAAGTTGGCGAAGTTGACAAGCCATCTTTGAGAGAATGATTTCTAAAAAACAACATAATCAATGTATTTTGAGTTTATATTTGAAATGTTTAACTGATATTATATGGACTTAGTTTAATGAGAACATTATTGATTCAATTCTGATAAAAATTTAATCTTAAATGCACGAAACAGCTGAGAAAAACCGACGTGTACGTCGGTGAATCTATCTATCTATCGGTGAATCCCTGAATCCATTTTGACTAGTTTTGTCGTGGCGTCTGTACGTAGGACGTACGTTCGTTCGTATTTCGCATAACTCAAAAACGGTTAGCCGTAGAAAGCTGAAATTTTGTATTTAGGATTGTTGTAAAATCTAGTTGTGATTTTTGGTCACTGCTTGATCACCGGAAGTGGTACTTTATTTGAAGGTCATAATTGATTTCCATCAAAAATTATATTAAAATACTTTGCAAAACTTCTCAAATTTGGTATTCATAACTTATATATTGATTTAAATAACATACTAGATTTTGATATTAGATTACTCGATATAATCAACTTGCCTACTGAAAGAAAACGACATATAATAACGGAATGAGACCACCAGAAACAAGAGCTTGTGTGTGTCAATAGATGGATGTCGCGACGCCGAGTGTCGTTTTTACTGCAATCTTCGGAAACTAGTAACCAAATTCAGGATCACTTTTTGAGCCACCGATTTATAGTTTAATAGGTATACAAAGAAGTCATGTGTGTCCACATTAGATATTTTTTTAGTTATCATAGACCTTAAATTCAATACATGTTCAAATATATATTGAATTTAAGTATTTAACGGGTTTTTTCTTCTTCAATTTTTATAGGTTTCAAAGAAAAAATTTAACCACATTCCACTTCTCAAAATTTGAGATTTTACGTTTCAGAGTAGAATCCAAAAAAAAATAATTTTTTTTTGTTATTTTGCACCAAAGTTCTAAGGTAATCCTCAGCAATCGATGTTGCCATTCGCCATTTCGTTTCAAAATGGTGGCCGATTAGAGATTTTATCTTATTTCATGGTATCTTCGGCATTTATAAAGATAGAGGAAAAATATTAAGTATTCCGGAATCGTTACACCAAAGACAAAAAAAAAATTGAAAAATAATAGGAATCCAGTTTTTTATTTAACCATAGTGTTATTTATAATTTGCAATGTTTCTTCAGTAATATTTACTCCGTTTTTGTTCTACGAATTCTCGTTTCGTAAACTTCAAAATTCTTTAGTTGCCCTGGTATGAGCCATTTCGACAAGGATTTGTAGGAAGTATGATAGTCTTATTTTCAGATCACTAATGAGTGATCTTCCTACAGACATGTAATAACGATTTCTCTACTTTTACCTTAGTTTTATTTTCTCTCTAATTTCGTATCTAAGACATTGCACATTAATCTCGATGTACTATAAATCAATAAAAAAATAAACCAGAGTCTCGCAGTGGTACTTACCTCCACTTTATTAAGAAGGTAATAAAAGAAGAAGACTGGCAAAAGAAGATAACAAAATTTTAATCTCCTCTTTTACAAGATTTTTTTCTTAACAAGATATAATTAACTTTCTTAGTGGAGGAGAAATTTTTTTTATCGTTCCTTTTCATCTGTAACCTATTTAAACTAGAACAATTTGAGAAATAATGAGTTGAGCTCAGCTGAAGATTGTCTCTCATCTAATCAGGAAGTTGAATTCTCGCTCCTTCAGTAGAATCGATTTTAATCTCTCCCGCTCTCTAGAAGATGGGAGAGGGGAAGCCTTTAGAGAAATAATATTATAACTCTCAATATAATAAAATGAAAAGCTAATCCCGGATTGAAAATTTTTCTGCAATCCGGTGAATTAAGTTATTTATTGTAACAAGGGCTATCTTTGTCGGGCTTATTATTTCATTTCATTGAAGATTATTTAGCCTAGTTCTTCTTAGATAACAGTAACTATTTATTCGAATCTTTAAAAAAAAAAAAATTGAGAAGTAATATCCTTGGCATGATGAAGAAGCTCATATGTGGTGCTAGGATACCTTCTTACTCCTTAAAAAAAAAAGACAGTGGAGATGGATTTCTGAAGGAGGTCTGCCAAGATTTCGAGGATGGAGCATGTCAGGAACAGCGATATCCTAGAAGGAATGGAAGCAAAAAGAAACATTATTAGAAGTGATAGAAGAAATATTAAGGTGGTGTGCTCTCTTAAAACGGATGGATTCAAGTCGAATACCGAAATTGATTATAGAATGGGAGACTGAAGATAGAAGAAAGAGAGGAAAGATACACCTCAAAAATAAAGTAGAGGATTGAATGGCCGGGCATGGACTGACGGAAAGACGAGACGATTAGAAGGGAGAAATGGAGTGATAGGCTTTAGAAGAAATTCGGTTGAGGGAAACTTCATACGTGAAGAAATAATAAATTTAAAAAATAATATTGTTAATAGATATTTAGTCTGGGTAGCGATACTTAGCATCAGTTCGGGAATACCAACGTGTAAAGGTGCGTTCACACCTTTGCCAAGCCTAGGCAAGTCAAATACCAAGCCAAATGGTAAACGTGTAAAGGGGGTTTACAGAAACGTGGCAAACTAACCTATCCACACGCTTATGTTCCGACCATTCCAACATTTGTCTTTTGTTAATTTCCGTTTAATCATTTAATTAATTAATATTTAATAATAAATTAAAATTTTATAAAGAAACATTTAAAAATATAAAATAAAAACATATTAATATATGATTTATATGAATACACCAATATGTGGATGCAACGCTAGCGCTTATGTGGCGCTTCCCGCAAGTGAGTCGGATCGGACTCAAACACAGACAAGCCAAGCAAAGCTATCCACTTTACACGTTTGATTTCCTATGGTTTGATAAAGACCTTAAAATATATTGTTAATCGATATTTGGTCTGGGTATCTTAATTTTGCATCAGTTCAGGAATAAATACCAATGTGTAAAAATAATCTATGTAACAAAAAACTTGCGTACGGAACTTGGTAAGTTTCCATCAGGAAGCTATTTCACTACTCAGACTTTATCAAAGTTAACGTTTATTTTTAAATACAAATGCGTGCATGGTATGCATAGAAATTAAAAAATTAAAAGAAAAATGCCCATGCTTTGAACGCTCTACAATTTTAGTTTTTTAACATTTTTCATTGTGAATAACCGTTTTTGATCAGTTGACGTACGCATGATAGTATAGAAGGATCTATCTAATTTACCGTTTTTTCACTCAAAACGGAACAATTTGCTTATTTTGACTTGTTCTGACCAAACCAAAGAGCATTCGACGCACAATTTAATTTTTTTTAAATTAGGTAAAAGTAAAATTATCTTTGCGATCATCCCTTCTTATATTATTAGGCAATAAGTGGCAAACTTCAAATTTTGTTCACTTTACGCGCGCGTAGACTTCTACATTCGATAGGTAAATTTTGACGACAGTTTACTAACATTCAATTTAAATTTTCAAACTGTTCACAAAACTTTAAAAGTCAGCCTCGCGCGCAGTTCTGTGTTGAGTTATCTATTTTTTAAAATTACTTCCAGGTCCATGTTCGATGGTTGACCTAAATCTTCCACTGCCTCCTGGACTATAAAGCTTTGCCCACACTGTCCTTTTGGACAACTTTATTGCCGTTTAGACAAATGTTTTGTTGTCTTGGCTCTGTTCCTTGAAAATGCCTCCAAGGAAAAATATAAATAGATAAGATTACGAGAGTGGTTTTGTTGATAAGGTGGCCTGTCGCCGCATTACGTATTAGTGTCTTCTTTTTTTTTATCTTTTTGTGTATATATATTATTTTTTAATTTTTACTTTCACTTACTCATTTATAAAATATATAGTAAAGGAAAGTATTGCGATCCTGAAAAATTTCGAATCTGAATTTTCAACGGAATGACACGTTTTAGGGACTCATGAGTCCAAATAACCAAGTCTCGCGTTGGTGTGTTTTTTGAATATATATATATATATATATATATATATATATATATATACACATATACATACACACACCTACCTTAAATACGTCACTGAAAATCAGTATTTAAGGTAGGTAGTTGATGTTACAGTAACGTTTTCTCCAAAATCGACTTACGACAAGTGCCATTATACCTTCGATTTAACACACATTTACAATTTTCTCGAAAACGGCTCTAATGATTTTGATCAAACTCTTTATATCAGTGTACAATTAAATGATGGTATTTAATATCAGCTAGGTCTTATGTTCATTGAAATATTTTGACATGGGCCTAAATGCCGAAATTTTTCAAAATGTCTTCCTCTTAACTACCTTAAATTTTGTTTATTTGAAATAATTAACCGTCTCTCCTTGTTCGGGCTAATAAAAAATGGATATATATATAAACTATGAAAGAATTCTATAATTAACTAAAGGAGGATTAATATTTTACCAGTTTTAAAACTTATTTCCGGAAATAGGAGTAGTAATATAGATGTATAATATAAGGTTGGAAAGCTAAAGATTTTAGAAAAATTAATATCTAACATATGAAGTCGTAGAAGGTAATGGAGAGTGACGAAAAAGTATAAACTTTAGTGATTGTTGTTTATAATAATTTATATTGTTTTATGTTTTTTAATATAAACTGAATGAAAGATTTTAAAATTTCACTAGTCCTACTTTATCAGAAATTAATTTGAACTGAACATATTTTTTTTTTTTTTATCTTTAAAACTTTTTATTGAAAAACAATACAAGCGGCCACACTCAAGGGCTATAACAATCCATTCATTCCATACGTATGTGCAAGATAAAAGAAAAAGCATAAGTAAACGTAAAAAGGAAAAAGAATAAAAAAGGAATAGAGAAAATATGAAAAAGAAATAAATAAAAATATGATCAATACAAGTAAAAATAAATAGATAGGCAAATTAAATAATTGCAAAATATGTAAACATCCATAATAAACAAAAATTAAGTTAAATAAAAATAAAATAATTCATCTTGAACACATTCATACCATTATAAAATATTTACAATCTGGCCAGGGAAGTTCGAACCAAGCTCTGCCCTGCGCATGTGGATGGCAAAGCAGGGCACCAGAAGATTTCACCGCTTCTCACCCAGCCGCGTCTCTGGTATTGAAAGCCAGTGGAGGCTGAGTGCGTGCACTAGAGCCACAGACCTAACCATGCTTAATGACTAATTAGTAAATGTTAGATGATGTTGAATCTGTTCTTTGGTGTTTCTGTTCGGATGATGCCTGAATTGCTAAAGTGTTGAACGGTTATTTATTTAGGGATTGATAAATTACTTGCCAGTATAATTTTGTTTTTATTTAATGCTAGTTTCAAATGTTATGAATTCATATTCATTTCAAGGTTTAAGGTAGATTATATCATTAAGGTTGAAATGAAGATGAATGTATAACATTTGAAACTAGTCTTCAATAAAAACAAAATTATAGAAGTGGCAAATAATTTATCAATTCCTAATTTGATTGATCCTTCTATACCATCATGTGTACGTCAACTGCTAATTTATGTACTGTTATGTTTTGGAATTTTCTAATATATACTAACAGTAGTTATTGCCTCTTTATTTATATTATTTTTTACGAGCTTTTGTTCTTATTAATCAAATAAGAATTCAATATGTGATTTTAGATTCGATAAAGTTTCCGTGGAGGAGGATTTGAGTAGTATAGTATAATAGTAAGGGGAAAAAAGGTGTGAAACATGAAACTTTACTGGCGTTTATAAAAATGTATTGTCGTTTTGACCCAATTCCTCGAAAATATCTGCAACTAATGAGACTAATCAACATATTATAGGTTATTATTTAATAGGTTATTCCGTATTTTGGGGGTCATTCCGAAATAACGCGGATGGAACCGAGGAGGATAGCTAGTTTATTACAAGATTGGAATTTAATTTGTTCAGTTGACATCCGCATATTTCATATTTCTCTTCTCCTAAAGACAAAATAGACCCTTTCCAAAAAACCGGAGTATACGAACTAAATTGTAATGATTGTGCAGCCAAATACACGGGAAGAACTGAAAGAGAGGTTAAATGTCCCATATACGTGTATATAATAATAAGACAGAGAATTCCAACTTTGCAATTCATTTAAATGAAAAAAAAAACAGAAATTCATCAAAGATTAGGAGTTAAATTAATACACCACGTTGAAAACACCCTCAAATTAAATATGTATGAAGTGCTAGAAGAAACCAGTACAAACTTTTCTGTTTGATATATTCCATTTAAACCTTGGTGAGTATCAACGTGTATTTGATTTCTTGTCTTAATTAAATTCATAATTCATAAATGTTTTATAATACTGATTTATATTATATCTAATTTAATATGTATAATAATACCAAACTATATTTTGAATTGCTTATTTTTGAATTTTTATGTGTTTTTAGAACTGAAAATAAATGTATAACATTCGAAACTAGTTTTCAATAAAACAAAATTATAAAAGTGGCAAATAATTTATCAATCCCTAATTGGAATTTAATTTATCTTATCTAGCCTAGAATAATTGAATTAGTAAATTCTTACACACGTTGTCTTCTCAGGTGATTTGTTATCAAACCCCTTCATTCTGTCAAATCACTATAGAATTATTATGGAATATTTTAAGTAAAAATAACTGCCAAAGTGAAAATTCAGGCTTCTATATTACAATCATTGCTATTATGCTATTTTTTATATTTACATGAACTCTCCCATCTTTGGTACGGTTCTGACGAAGATATTTTCAAATAATAGCAGCAGTAGTTTTCGTGAGACTAATCATAATTTCAGTAAATGGCCTCCAAGCGCAAGTTCAAATCATTAGTCATCGTCAGATCCAACATGCGAAAAGCTTTTAATCGATTCTGGCCCATGGTATTTTTTTTTTAAATATCCTCGCGCTAATCGTATTGAAAACTATGTTTCGGCATAAAGGTTTTCTTATTTCATTTATCTGAACTCATTTGTAGTTTTTTTTAAATAACTTCAAATTTCTAAGATCAGATATTTTTTTAATAGTTGGTCCCTTATCAGCTTCAACAAGGGCTGACCCTCAAGTATCAGACCAAACCAATAGACACAATAGGTTAGAGGAAACATCTCTGAGGGCTTCTGTGTAGAACATAAACTCGGTCTAATGTTTGTTGTAAAGAAAAACTAATTGTTAAGTTGAGGTCCTTTCATACATTGGATGTGTGATATGTAGGAAACAAATGTAAATATTTATTTTTATATTAATCAGTAAATTTTGCTTTAAATGGGCATTTCTTTCTGCATTTAAATATATGTTTTTAAATATTTGGCTCATTTATCCAGCCAAATGCTGAGAACAATGAAAATAATATAATATATCGAAGTCGTTTTTTGAAATAGACGTAAGAACCATTTAGCAAACTTTACAAGAAGCACAAGAAAAGTTTTTCCCCTTAATAACAAGTTTTTTTATTCTTTATCCTGTACAGTATGAGTTTATTAAGCTGGGAAAATTTTTATACTTACAATATATTTTTAAGACTTCTAGCAATGGTCAAGGCCAAAGTGACAATAAGCTTTATTTTTCTTCCATGCATCATCAATAGTCGATTTTAGAACTTGTCAATTTTTTTTCGATATATCTTGAGCGAGAATCGATAGAGGTGGTGTTGACGTCTCATGATGAATTAAAACCTAAATTTCGAATTTTTGGCGCTTAAGCCTTTTTCAAAAAACGACGTCGATGTATAGAGTTATATAAAGCTGAAAAGTTTGTGTTTAAAGGCGCTAATTTCAGGAACTACCAGTCCAATTTCAAAAATTCTTTTTTGTCCTAGACAGGCCGTTCATTGAGGAAGGCATTAATCTTTATAGCATCCACGGTACGACCCATAGCAACGGAGTTATGACCTAAATAAATTGCTAAGCTAAAAAGAGTCCAATTTACGCACGTGTTCACTTCATACCCGTAGTTGAAACTTGATTATTCAAACATCTTAATAAGTCTGAAATTATTTTGTAAAAACGTTATTTTGAAAATAAAATGGAAGGTTAAGAGGAAAATAAAGAGTGTGAAAACATGAAATTTATTCAGGTGAAACTTAATTGCTGTTTATTGTATTGTCGTTTTGATCCTGTTCATTGAAAGTGTTTATAACAAATGAGTCTGAATCACGTATCGTAGGTTATAATTTTAAAGGTTATTTGGTACTTTAGACGTTAATCCAAATTTAACGCGGATAAACCGCAGGGCAGGGCTAGTATATTACAAGATTGAAATTTAGTCTATTTAGTAAATTCGTGCATCCATTGTATATAATATAAAATTTATATGCAAGATTTTATCATCGCCACCACCATTATTATAAAGTCTCGTTTGTTCCCCTTCAATTATATTAGCCTCTATATTCCTGGATAATTTACTGCTCTAAGGATATTGGGGATTTAGTTGAGCGGGCTAGGGTTATGCCCTTTATGAAGATAATGCTGCTGCTAAGCTTGGTTTAGTAGTTCTGAAATGTAATTATTATTAACTAGGTAATGGACAGTTAATTGTTTAATTAGGGATTGATAAATTATTTGCCACTTCTATAAATTTGTTTTATTGAAAACTAGTTTCGAATGTTATACATGAATTATGAATTTAATTAAGACAAGAAATCAAATACATGTTGGTACTCACCAAGGTTTAAGGTTTGATATAATCCAGTATGCATATATTTATTGTCTTAATTAAATTGATGATTCATAAATGTTTTATAATACTGATTTATATTAATCTAATTTAATATGTATAATAATACCAAAGTATATTTTGAATTGCTTATTTTTGAATATTTTTAGAACTTAGGATGAATGTATTACATTCGAAACTAGTTATCAATAAAACAAAATTATAGAAGTGGCAAATAATTTATCAATCCCTAATTAGATTAATCCTTCTATACCATCATGCGGATGTCTTCTAATTAATTGTTTAATAGTATTTTCAGTGTCATCAGACTGGTTCCTTTCATCACATGTTTGTCTTGGTTTAATTGTTTTCTTAACTATTTTTATACTGTCCACATTTTTGATACCGCATAAGGTATTGATAATGTGATAGCGTAATACCTCAACTTTGATAAATTAAATATTTTGATGAAGTTGTTTTTTCATAGTTAGGCTCTTCGTCCTATAGTTTTTAAAAGATTTCGTGGAGTGGCTGAAACGGTATTTCCTGATGCCGTTAGTTCTGATTAAGCACAGATTTTCTGGGATTGTTAGTTGTTAAGATGACCGACAACAGGTGATCTGTAGCAGCAACGAAGCTCTAAACACGAACGCTATTTCTTGTATAGCTTTTGAAATTTTCATCATGAGAACAGAAACAAACGTTTTAAATCCTTTAATAAAATTTGCGACTGTTCTACAGCAAAATGGACACCACCACAATAGAAGATGTTCAGAAGAAAATCAGTGGTTTGTGGAATCAGTTTCTTCTCAATTAAGTTAATTTACACAAGTTTGTTGATCCTCCAATGTCAGTTGCCCTATCCTCCATTTAGTTGTACTTAGTACCCACTTGCCTAAGGATTAAGTGCGTACGACGTTTATGTTATCGTTTAGTATATTATCATTTGAAATTTAATTGAATTATCTAGGTAAAAAAATCTATATCTAACCTGTATTAGCAAAGATATGGCGTATTTATTTATGTTATCAAGACAATCAATGTGGTTTCAAAAATGTGGACAGTGTAAAAATGGTTAAGAAAACAATTAAACCAAGCCAAACTCGTTATAGACCAATAGACTCGTTATTCAAACAGTAGCGGTTGTAGTGGCAGTTGAAGTGTAGAATAATTCGTTACCGCAGGATTATTATACTGGCGTAATAATCGAAAGTGAATTCTCTAAAATTCACATTGCTACAGCTTATAAAAGTAATAAAAATGAATTGTGGAACATGTTGTTTAACTACAGTGTTCTAGTGCGGAGTTGCCCGGGCCAAGTATAATAGTTGGTCTAAGTTTACACTAGTCCTACAACTGAGATCTGCACTTACCCTATCTATCATGTTTTGCCGAGGTAACTTTGATTTGGACTTACAAAAATCGAAATCTGTCAAGGAGGAATGTCGATCACAAGTATTTTGAAGAAAAACTTCGGAAGGTTCTACTTTCCATCATTTTTTTTATTTTTAAATAAGACCTAGTGGTGGATAAACACCGACATATCTGAACAGCAAAGTTGAAAGATCCAACTTCATCGAAAGAATTGGTTTCTTTATCACTCGTCATACTTCATCCTAGGGAACTTTCTTGGCTAATCTATGATTCATCAGCGTTTAGACATGAAAAGCACGAGTTAAGAATTTAGATTTAATCTGACGATTACGCAATTGTCCCACATTATCTAATAACTTGTATTCAAAGACGGAAATAAGTTTTATAAATGATCTTTATCAAAGAAGTTTTATATTACACTAAATAAAAGCCGGCCTCATTAGATGATCACTAAACGAGACCTGCGAGACTCATTAATTATTTTGTAACTAAACCTGTTAAGCAAGTATAAAAACAGATTCTTCCTTAATCACATCAATTTTCTTTATGGCGTTAATGTCAGCTCGTCTTTCCGTAAATTTTCAGTAATGAGGTGTTGTGCCTGTTTAGCAGCTTAAAGTTATCTAACGCTATAATTTTCGAAAATACCACCTTGGGATATTAAAGCACTATGGAGCAGATCTTAGGAAAATAGAGCCATCTCAGGCAATGTCCTTATATCTATTTAATTTTAATTGTTTTATAATAGACTAGTATACCCGGGCGAGAACTCTCGCACTAGATATCAATCCTTCTTCTAATCTCCAATATATTAGAAGTATAAGCGATATTAGGGAAACATATTTATTCGAGTAAACAATATAATATTACCAAAAAAGTTTATTTAACATTCAGATTTGGTGTAACTACATAGTTTGTACTATGTTGAAGTTACAGTTCATACTTAATAAGTAATCAGCTTATCCCACTGGAAAACATCTCTAATTTAAAAGTTAGGCAATTAGATTTAGCTATAACAGTTTCTGTGTGTAGTATTAATATTTAACAGTGCCCTTTAGGGTTGGACATAGGAAACAATATATAATTTCCCTCTCATTACTATTTTTTGTAAACAGACTCAAATTGGTATAAAGTTGCCATGATATAGGGACCTATAACGTGCGTTATCTCGAAAAAGGTAGGTTTTCGAGCATTAAAACGCTGGTCCAATACTTTCCAAAGGAACGTATATGGTCTCCATGCCCGCGTCGAAATCTTTAAAACCCAACTTATCCCGTCTCGATCCGCCGATTCTCATTCGTCAAAGCTTGAAACCTCCCAGTTTTTTCATCACTTTTATTTAAATCCTAGTAAGAATTCAAGAAACAAAATTGGAATTCGTCACATCTCCAAGAGATTCTCTCTCTTTTGATACCTCATTCATCAAAATCCATCGCTCCTGAGAGCCGGAAAAGGGATCTATACTACCGTAATAATATATAGTAATGACTACTTATTTATATCCCTTTGTAATTACTTATTTTATTCCTATTTTTCTGAAGTATTAACGCTCCGTATAATAAATGACGGGTTAAATAAAAAAATACAAAACCTTTTGTATTTACGGAACTACCTTTGGTCTGAGGTCTCTCTGAAAAGTAATATTTTTACAATACCGGAAAATGCTTAAAGCCGTAATATTGGTGTAAAAGGAAAATATGTCATGTTTTTCATTGGTAATTTTTTTTTTAATTAAAATTTTTTCATCATATTCCGATTCACAAAACGGGACCGAGGACGGAGTATAATAACTATCGCGGAATATCACTCCTCCCGGTATGTTATAAAATATTCTCGTAGATCCTAACTAGTTGAATCACGGATTACGCAGAGAAAATTATCGGAGACTACCAATGTGGTTTTAGACGGAACCGATCAGATATTTTCCTTACGGCAAGTATTAGAAAAACAATTAGAATACAACGGTGTAGTTCATCAGCTTTATGTCGATTTCAAAAAGGCTTATGATTCCATTGATTGCCAGAGACTGTATAACATTTTGATGGAGCAGCGAATACCGAAGAATTTAGAAAATCTATTAGAGATGAGCATGACTGGAACATTCAATAAAGTTAGAATCGGTAATTATTTTTCGGAGAAATTTGAAGTTCGCTCGGTTTTAAAACAAGGAGATTCCCTTTCACCTGTCCTATGTAATTTAGCACTAGAGTATGTCAATAGAAAGGTGATGCGTATCGAAAGGGGTTTAGGTCTGGGTGGTAAAATATCCGTGCTTTGGTTTGCGGATGATTTGGTATTATTAAGTGAGGACGCGGAAATTATTAAACTGAATACAACATGAATGAATGATGAAAGCTGATAAAGAGGTTGGCCTCAAAATAAATACGGATAGTACGATGATATATGGTTAGCAACAGAACCAGTGGCGATTTTGATGATATAAATATAGGAAAATTAGGTTTGAATACGTTAAGAAATTATTTGGGGTCTATGATTACTAGAAAAGACGAAATTCAGGAGGAAATAAAGGAGCGGTTAAAGGTGAGAAATGCTTGTTATTTTTCGGTATCAGCATTACCTAGGTCGCGCATTTTGTCCAGAAACTTAAAAGTTAGAATATATAAAACTATGATCTTAAATAACAGTTCTACAGGGGTGTGAAACGTGGCCGCTAACCTTTAAGGACGAACAATGCCTCAAGGTCTTCGAGAAGAAGGTATTGCGTAATATATTTGGCCCGAAAAAGGATGAGTTAACAGGAGAATTTAGGAGGTTACACAACGTGTAATTGCGGAGCATTCACCCTGTTAATTTAATCGAAGTGATATCATCGCGATGGTTGAAATGGACTTGTAAAGTTGTTAGGTTCAGTAACAAACGAATTCCTAAAAAGTTAATAAACGCTGAGCCGACTGGTAGACGCGTCCGAGGGGTAGACCGAAACGTAGGTGGAAGGATTGTGTTAAGGGTGATCTAATGGATTTGAGTTTGGACGGTAGTCTGTGGCCCCAGGTTTGTAGACAGCGACTGATGTTATCGGCATCGAACCTTCGGGTTCGCTAAGCCTTTGATTGTTTATATATTTTTCACCATGATAACAGTATTCTGGAGCAGATGAGAATTATTAGGAAATTACCGATGCAGTATGATTTCATTCTCAATACGAATTTCGTTCAATAAATCTTTTATTTCAGAAATAAAATAATCTCAGCAATAACAAACTCGAATTCGTTTTCATGAATCATTTCAATGAGTAGAATATTTTAGCGAAATTCTTTCTATAAACGAATAATGATAAGTTGTTGAAAGGCGCGCCTCTTTATGAAAGAGAAAATACTCCAAAAGTTATTGGTGAAAAGATTTATTTGCATAAATAAGAGAGGTCCTTTTATATCCTGTGTCCTTAGGTTCCCCCGCACTTAAAACCCAATCACATGTATAAATAAATTCTTTTCATCAGCGATTCCTATAAGGCCATGGAAAAAGATTTTTATTTGAACAAATATTTATATTTGGTAGAATCTTTCTCCTATTTTTTTCTTCTATCCAAAAAAAAAAAATTAAATAAATAAATAAAATGTTTTACTTAAAAATAAGTCCGAAATTATTTGCTATTTATTAAAACGTTAAAGGAAATATTCCCTTTCCCACGGACGCTATCAAACTGGGGCGTAACTAGCTGGTGGAAAATGCCACGGATCTTAGCCCCGGGGAGAGAGGGGGGTATATTACAATAAAATATAATATAAAATTGTTTTTATATATAGTAATTCAATATAATATGAAGTTATAAAATTAATAATTCACATATTATTATTATTATTATATATAACACTAGAATAAGAAGCGTAGAGGGCTTCCAAATTCATACTTACTCTACTCCTGTCAAATTGATGTAATTTTGAATTCTGTAATGCCTATGTCAATAATTGAAGTATCGAGTGGATAAAGGTGATGAGTGGCATTTTTGGAAAAACTGAGTTATTGCTACAGATAACAGTTTAAAGTGATTTATTTCTGATTTTTCTCCTTCCACTCACATAAACACAACAGAACTGAGTTGATAGAGGTGCCAAGTGACACACATAGAAGTGATACACAGCTGCCTTATAGTGGATAAATATATATATATATATATATATATATATATATATATATATATATATATATATATATATATATATATATATTATATATATACACACTGAAAAGACTTCAGAGAGTTGTAATATCAAGTCACAACAAGTGTAAACGTTCTCTCCCTCCTCGAGGAGAGTAGTTTTTCAATGATTCAGAATAGGTTTGAATTTCCTGAGAGTAGTGTAGACCCGCGGGGCACGTTGGGCAGATTGGCTAGGTCGAGTTAGCTAAGAATTAGAGGGAATGTTGGCAATAGTCCTTCCCCCTCTTTCCATAGAAGTATCGCACGTGTCAAAGGATACAGTTGATGGTGTAGAGTATTTTTTTCGAGAGATAGTAAGGGGAACATTAGCCCAGTAACATTGGTTTTTAAAAATATAATTGCAAATATTTTTACAAAAATACATAAGCTTTTAATAACGCAATTTTCGATTATGAATGGTTTTCTTAACTTTCCCCATAAAGAAAAAAAATGCATAGAACATAAATACCCTAAACGTAAAAAGTAAGAGGATAAACGTGTGCCAACGATCTCCGGTCTACCCTACTCTCCTCGTGTAGGTAGGGAACGTTTACACCTACTGTGACGTGACAATGTTATAACTCTCAGAGAGCTCACTCTCGAACTCTCAGAAGGCTTTATACTATCGAGGTTTACTCTCGAGAGTATATCTATCGCTCTAGAGAATGAAAAACTCTTTCGTGTAATTACACCTTATGTTTGTAGGTTTTAGCAAATACTCTTCATGGTAGGGCTATTAGGCTGAGGAATTCTTTACATTTTAATTTTCTGGGCGCTTTTCTATTTTGAGAACTAGATGAGAGAGAGAGAGAGAGAGAGAGAGAGAGAGAGGGAGAGAGAAACCGGCAGGAAATGACACGAAATTATATCCGATATTTAATTTAAAACTTTAAAGAGTTTTATGACTTAAAGGCAGTATCAGTAACAATAATTTCTGTATTATATAGAACCGTCAGATTTTTTACCCAGCCTTATTCTTTTGTGAGGTTACCCCCTCTTATAAAACCGGAATGTGCCCCTAGAATATCTCCTAATTTCTGAGTCGATTCACTGTTATTATAATAAAAATCATTAGCCACTTGTTGCTTTGAAAGAAACTATAGCATTAAATAAAGAAAATATTATGTAAAGTATGTGTTAAAATAGACAATCAACAAAAAAATAAATAAAAATACATAAAGGCGTTTTATTTTATCACTTAAAGATAGAGGAAGATTCCTTCCTCTATGAATATATTATTTACGTAGCTACCGGTTCCTTCATCAGGAAAAATTACAATATTTTTATTTATTTATTTACTGAAGTATTTAATATACAACAAATAAATAAAACATCAAATAATGTAATAAATAAAGTAATAAGCATTTGTTATTTTTATTATTACTCATTAACTTTTATTACACGTCTCTATAAAAGGCGACAGCACTATTTTTCGTTGGAATACCTAAAAGTGCTGTTTGGAATTTGGAATTTCCTAAGGTTTCTATGTAAGAAAAGTATTTAAGTAGGTCGGTGCAACGATTATTTCTTCAATAGACGGACCAATTATTTTTATTTTATTTTGTTTAATGTTTTGTCTCCGATGCTCCTGTGTACCAAATCGGGCCACACTGTGCGTATTAGCCGAAAGCGTGTTTTCTATTCTATAGACTGTACCATTAAAACGGCTCGAAAGATTTTGATTAAGCTTGATATAGTCTTCTTCTTAAAAAATATTAGGACTGCAAGAAAATTTTATTTGCGCATATCTCAAAAAGTATGAATTTTCTGGGGAAATGTGTTAGTATATTATAGTTTGAGATTTAATTGAATTCTCTAAAAAAAATCCATATCGGACCAGTATCAGCAAAAATACGGTGTATTCTACTTAGTAGCCATGTTTATGAAGCATTCCGTGCTAAGCACATTAATCCCTAAATAACTTTTTTTCCTTGTGATTCATTGATGTTTTATACACCTAATACTAGAGTATTATGGTCGTAGCTATAATAGTGAATAGGAAATATTTTAAAAACCTTTTATATATATATATATATATATATATATATATATATATATATATATATATATATATATATATATATATATATATATTATATAGACAGTTTAGCAGTAAGTGACAATTCCTAAGCAGTTTTAGGGGTATTTGATTTAAAGTTTGCTTCTTTGCTTTAGCATATTGTACATACTACATAATGTTCTTAATTATTGAAGGAACTAAAAGGAAGCATCAAATGCAATTTCTCAGTTTAACCTCAAGTACAATTACCCCCTTTGTGCTTAGCACAGCAGCATGCTCAGAATACTTTATAAACATGGCTACTAAGTACAATACGCCGTATCTTTGGTAATACGGGTCCAATGTGGTTAACTTTTCTTTACTTTTTCGAATAACTCGAAAAATTTAAATTCCCCGGAACATTCCACATCCTCTATTTGAAAGTATATAATTGGTCTACAAATGGATGATAGTAAAAAATAAAAACTGTTTGTTGTATCTTCTCTAATTTTAATCCAATTAAGATTTTTATTGTTTGTGTTTAGCTTTGTAGACATTTGAAACATCTTTCTAATAATCATCTAGATTGCTCAGGGAGATGTATAGTTATAAAGTTAGTTTTAAAGAAACTAAACAAAGGTGGACTTGTTTCCCAAGAAATATGTACAGAATATTTTATTAAACATGTGTTCAATACCCTATATCTTTTCTAATATTGGTCCGATTTAGATGGTTCATTGTTTGTTTTGTTGAGAATTTAATTATATTTCATTAAGCTCTGAAATGCATTGATCTGTTGAAAACTACACATCTTTATTTTTACCGGACTACTTTCCTTACCAAGTAGCGATAGGTTAGTAAAAAAAAAAAAAGAAAAAAAAAGTGAGCGGCAACTATTTTTTTATTTATTTTCAACGCCACCATGATCACCTTCTCCTAATTTATATTTATTTTGTTTCATTTAATATACAGTTCATATATATTTGGAGTAATTTGGAACCGATCCGAAAAAGTAGCAGTAACGTGGTAAAGTGCCTCAGGACTTAGCTATGTGTTGCTACCTATTCTAAAGATTGTGAATTATGTCTATATTTTCGTAATAAGAGACAGAGGTGTAACTTAAAATCATTTTTCGGTGGGTTCAAGAAGCTCCAAGTTAAGATACTTATCTTTCAGTAATAAATAATATTTCTTTATATTTTTTGCCCTATAACAAATACTTGTTTAATGTAAAAAATCAATTCAAAGTTTGGAACGCCTATGAGCGAAACCGTGAGATATGAATAACCTTATTAATCTGAGTTTAAAAAAAGAATAATAATTTCGAGCATAGTATTTTTAAAATGAAATAACTCTTCGAAATAAAGGCTGTTTACTTAGTTACTGTTAATGTTTGAACTTTTGGATCGTTAAACCGTACAATAGTGGAATAGATAAATGAACTTCAGTAACTTTTAAGTGCTGTTACTGTAGCTATCTAGTAACAATTACGTTTCAGCCGTAACCTGTTACGGCCGTAATTCTTCTTTTAGTACCTGCCAGAGTAACGGTTATTATTCGCACTAGTGACCGTAATTAGAATGAATTAACTGGCATTGTTGTCCAATTTCGGAGGATAGCGGAATTTAGGGTCCCCATATAACTTTGGACCTACCTTTCCCTTTACTTACTCCTAGTAGCTGATAGAATATCTTTTTCGAAGTAGAATTGTAGTGCGTAATCTATTCACCTATTCATATTGTATAATAGTTTTCTGCGAAAGTTTACGGAAAAAAAAAACGTTCCTTTTTGCGACCTATTATTCTGTTATATTTCTTCATTGGCGCTTTTATGAAACATGGCAACCTGGCTAGCGTTTATTGAAGCTGTCACTGACCGATCTGTCATTCTCTGATTTTTTATAACTTCCCCATCCTCCAATTTTTTAATTGGTTTGATGTTTGCTTTGATCTGGCTCCTCATGTATTTTTCTATCATTTTGAAAGAAATGTTGTTACTCTTTGCTGGGCATGCCAAACTGTAATTGGACAATAAAAAAAAAAAAAAAAAAAAAAAAAAAATGCATCTATTTTATAGTTCCATTGACGTAAAATCATGACTATTCAAAACTTATTCATAAAAAAAAAAATAATAGTAATAAAAAAATAATCGTGTTTCAGATCATTCAAGAAAAAACATTGACCGTTTTATTACATAAGTTAGCTAACAAATCTAATTTTTAAAATGTTACATAAATATAATAAATCGGGTTCTCAGCAATAATTGTTGTAGGTATATAGAAATTCATTTAATTTCAGTTTTATCTTCCAGCCAGCATTTAGCAAAGCACTGAATTTACTTAAAGCTATTTTCAAGTGTGATCTTACATAAAAAAGTTTATGTTAAGTAAATTATTTTCCATTACGACATGATTACTTACTATAATCTGTTCGGTATTACGTGATACTCGAATGGTTGGTTAAATTTCACTTTTACTGAACATGCCTTTCCTGATGTCATCCATTTTATTTTAACATACATACGTTTCAAGTTAAAGTAGTAAATTTTTCTTCGCCCCGGTAGGCACAATAGTGAAGCCGTATAGCAGACTAAAGAGCTCATTACACTGAACAGGTTCCAGGAATATCTTTTTCACCCTAATAACGTTACTTGTTGGGCTCAGTTAATTATCATTTATTTCTAGTATAATCCAACTGCAGTGCTTTATACTTTACAATTTCACGAATTTCACCCCGGATTAACCATAAAAGTTCATTTAAAATATTAATATTGAGGACATAAGCGGAAAATTTCGAAAAATAATCCAAGCGTCTCAAAAATAGCAGAAAATAAATCACCTGTCGACATTTCTCGACAGGTGATTCAGGCATCATAAGGACAGGAGGAGAGAAAGAAAAAAGTAAAATAAAGAAAAAAAAACCTATATAAAGAACAAAATGCTACACATCTCAACATCCACAGTCAAAAAATAAACTAACCAGCACCACACACCAAGACACCCAGACGCATACTAAGGAAAAAAGGAGGTTACATGACAATGTAAAAGCTGGGAGAAGTTAAATTAAAAAAGAGCTGATCGTAAAACAAAAAAGAAATACTCAAACTATTAATCCAAAAATGTACAAAAGATCATAAAAATAAATCAAATAATTAAATAAGAAGAAATCTAACAAATATAAGATTGAAGGGGAAGTTTTCTTTATTTTATTTTTTTCTTTCGCTCCTTCTGTCCTGATAATGTATGATTTGGCGGAATATGTACAGGCGATTTATTTTTTGTTATTTTTGAGACGCTTGGCTTCTTGCTTGGAATTTTCCATTTATGCCCTACCAATTTTTTGTCTCATTTTATGCTTTTTCTCTTGCATGCTAATATTAATATTATTAATATAATATTAATATACAATAAATATTTTTAATACGCTTCTATTTTTGAGCGGTAAGCCGAGACTTTTCAACTGTTGCTTGCTTGGATTGTTTTATTACTGGCAACCATGTCATGTTGAATAAGTTTTATTTCCTTTGGAGCCTAACGGAGATAAGAAACACGAGAGCTTTACTGCACAGGATCAGGTATCCAGGAATTATTTCTTTTAAAGGACGTATTCTTTCTTGCGAATGAAGCTGATATTTCATTTATTTATTAATTTTTAGAATTACAATATTAGAAAAAAATACTAATAAAAAGTAAATTTTATATTATGAATACTTAATCTCATTCATATTATTATATAAAATTCAAAATTTCTTATGGAAAAAATTGATAGCTAAATGGAAGAATAATTTAGGTTAGAAAAGTTTGAATCTAATAAAATTTGAATTTAATGATTTTTTCATTCCTATATCAATCAATTATCAAATTCTAAAAACTACCACAACTTACGGTTTAGAAACATTAAGCAAGGTAGAAAGGAGTATTTAAAGTATTCTTCCTTGCAAAAATCTCTATTTTTCTTAAAATGCCATGAAACATCAAGTATGGTTTGAGGATATTACAACAATTAGAATTCTTCCATCAGGATAATATTCAATTGTTGTAAAAGCCAATTTTCGTAGAACATGTTTCTTTAGTTATGTTGATTTTTGTGCTATCGGCTTTTTAATGAACTATTGAGGGCATTAACTAAATCAAAAATATTTATGCGTCTAGAAGCGTACAAGTATATAAGCGGGTACTTCAGGGTGTCTAGCTAGCGTCCGAAAAAAATCAGGATTTTTTAAATTCTTTAGGTTTTTAAAGAAAAAAACGGAAAAACAGTCGCGCTAAGAAAATTCGCGGTTAAAACTAAAGAGTGGGCATAATTTACAGCTCCATGACATATAGATCGTATACGACATCCAACTTTGAAGAAACAAAAAATGTCTTTCTGATTTATTTTTTCAATATTGAGCTTTTGTTATCGACTCATAATTTGACGTTTTACCTTTCAAGATACGTATAATCCAAAAATATAATTTAAAAAAAAAAATCTGTCCGTGGTCCGCGTCTTTTCTCCGAGACTTCGGGGCTGATTCTTTCAGATTTGGCACCAAAGTTAGAGGTCACCTAGAAGAATCCTCGAAACTGGACCTTACTATCAGCCGTTTTGTTTCAAAACGGCGGCCTGATTTGTAGTTCTATATGGTTATAAAGGAACAATTTAAGTAATTTTAGGATCATTATATCAAAACATTTAAAAGAAAAAAAAAGTCAAATAAATTTTTAATTGTTTGGATATATAGTCGATCCCGAGTTAAACCTACGAATGAAAAAACTTTGATTTTTTTTTTTCGGTAGCATTTCGGTTGATGCAGACTGTAGTTAAGTTAGAAATCTGTTCTGGCATTAGAAAGTGCTGAAATCGCAGTAGCATTTTTACGAAAAGCGTCTTTAAGTCTGAAGCTTCCATGTTAAAGTAACGAATAAGCGTATTATTATAAAGGTGAAACAATAATTACTCATGAAACTAGAAGATAAAAGAAAAACAACATCAACAAACAAATTTAAAATAATCGAAATCGGCCCCTATTAGCTGAAGAGTGTTACTGTATTTTTGCTGTCGTGGAATATGATTTTCACATTCGTTAGTTTACTATGGGAAGGAATGGAATATATAACTGTTTATAATGATAAATCGTAGAGTAATAAATTGAAGCGTCTTTCGTTGTATTCAACTTGAAAAAACTGTAATTTTTATGTTGACTTTTTATCTTTAATTGCTTGCTTCATATCTTTCTCTCGATTTACTCCTCTTTGAAAACTATTAGATATCTATTAAAGTTTTTGCATATGTGCATTTATGAATATGCGTTTATGTAATTGCTGCTTTGTTGTTATATTTTTATTCTACTGTAGTTTAACCAACGCAACGGTAACAAGACAAGAGGATATTAAATATTCTAATTTTGTGTTATTTGCTGATGATTTGAAATTATATAGAATTATATCTGTTAATAATGATAACAATATGTTGCAGTTAGATATCGATTCCATTGCTCAATGATCTCGGCGCAATATGTTGCACTTCAATATAAATAAATGCTCAGTTGTTTTCTATTCTAGATCAAAAAATATTTCAAAATTTGGCTACCAAATGGAAGGACAAACATTACCTAGGCTCCATGTGATAAAGGATCTCGGTGTCATATTTGATATTAGGCTTATATTTAGTAAACACATTGAAACTGTCACTGTAAAATGTTCTTCTACATTGGGCTATATAAGATGGCATTGCAATGACTTCAATGACCCAGCTTCTTTAATTACAATTTTTAATTCTACTAGTAGGCCCCAAATTGAATATTGTTCCATCATCTGGTACCCAAATTCGAAAAAAGGATGAAAAATGTTAGAAATGAAAAAAAAACTTTTTTGAAATTTATTTATTTTAAATATTCGGGATAAAGCATTCTTTAACCTAACGCTGCGAAATGGCAACAGTATCGCATTTGATAAAAAATATTGTTGATGATAGCTCTACACTGAATAAATTAAATTTTAGATTCAGTAGGACTTGTAGCGGGGTAACAGTTGATTTTTATTTACCGGTTTAGTCTCTTTATCACCGCTCAATAAAATGTCAAAGATTTGGAATTTCATAAATAATGAAAAGCTATTAAAGTTTTCTGATAGTTTATACACTCTGCGTAATACAATGGGAATATAATGTAATCTATTTTGAAAAAGTTTCTGAGCTGTGACTAATTTTTTTTTTTAATTATTATTAATGTTTTGTTTTTTAATTTATTATTCTTTTATCTCTTTTCATTTATTTTTTTTTTATTTGTATTGTATTTTCATTATTATTGTTATTCATTTTGTAATATATACAGCCTTGAATTCCTTGAAGATAGGGAATTCTACTTGAATTTTTGGTGTCGGAAAAAACCGGGAATTATGCTTGAAAAACAGCCAGTCATCGGGAAATTTTAGTTTTTTAGTCTTACAATTCTATTTTTACATCACTATTACGCAAGAAGTTTACAAAATATTGAGAAAAAGGTTGATGCAATTGTTCCCCTTACCATCTCTAATTCCATGAAAGCTAGGAAAAGCCTCCTTCCACTAACTTTGTTCAGTCCCTCCTTCTCATTATATGTTCTGCCTCAACTTAGCCGGTCTACCTGTCGCTAAGCGAATCATTTATGTTATGAAACGATTAAGTAATGTATTAGTCCCAAACAGCCCAGAGTTTCAATTCCAACCGCTTCACACTCACCTTCTTATAATGTAGCGCCCTTGAAACCGAGGAGATAAGGGGTTGCCAAGATTAATTGTATTGCTATAATTATGATGGTTTTGTTATATATTTTATTTGGTTTTTTTATGTAAAATAAGTTTTTGAATAAAAATTGTGGTGAAATTTATTCCAATATGTGAATTTTATTTATTTACACTTGAAATTTTTTTTAGTGTATTTTGGCTATGTATTGAGCCCTCAGTGTAAGAAGTTAAGTAACAATTTTTCATTATCAAACAGGAATACAACCTTTATAATTATTCTAATTCACTCTCAAGTCTACAATTCGGACTTGATTTTATCATAAGCCGACCAAATATAAAATTTATGGTTCCAATTTTGTTTAAATTTAATCCAATAAATTGACGAAAAGCGCCTTGAATTTTACAGTTCTTTGAAATAATATATTATATATATTATACATCCATATGTATGTATGTATATATATATATATATATATATATATATATATATATATATATATATATATATATATATGTATATACATACATACATACATATGGATATATAATATATTATTTCGAATTGTAGACTTGAGAGTGAATTAGAATAATTATAAAGGTTGTATTCCTGTTTGATAATGAAAAATTGTTACTTAAATCCTTACACTAAGGCCTCAAGACATCACAAAAAAATAAAAAAATTTCGAGGGTAGATATATACAATTCACGTATTGGAATAAATTTATACAAATAAATATATAAATATATATATATATATATATATATATATATATATATATATATATATATATATATATATATATATATATATATATATATATATATTCCGTTTGAGAGTGAATGACCACCTGGGCACAACACCTGTTGATGGACTATTGTTATTATAATAAATAAATTGTTATTATAATAAATAAATGACAAATAATAATTTAATGATTTATACCAAAAATATATAAAAAATATAGTCCTGACCCTTAAATTTTTCTTGTCAAATATGGAATTCGCATTAATTAAACTTGAGAATTATACAAATCCAATTTAAACTGGTAGCTGTCTATACATAGTTAAATTAGAGTATTTGCTTATATATAAATATATTATCATTAGTTCCAAATACTCTTCCAGTTTAAAAATATATTCTTATAGTTACCAAATGAGTTTATAAATATTTCGTAGAGAGGAATTCTGACCACTAGCCCCAATTATAGAGACAGGTGGTACCCAGCTGAAGTCGGGCTATTTTTGAATGAATCCCCGGCACCGCTACCACTTAGCGAAGCTCAACATTAGTCAATCGTCTCTATGTTTGCTTTTCTCTTTCTTCTATTTGTTTCCACGATTTGATAATGTAATATATATCCCTCTTATCTGAGTTGAAAAATATCCGATGCTTGGTTAAGATGAGATGGATGGATTATTTGCTATCCTGTGTCTTGGAGAATGATTGATATCAATTACAATCCTTATACCCCACGGAATATATCTACTAACCTCCTCAAACCACACAAGTTTGCGCGAAGTATGAAAATATTCATACCTAGAAACATGTATATATTATGTGTATGTATGTGTATAAGCGGCATTTAGCAAACTTTACAGGAAACACTTGAAATAATTTTTTCCTATGTAACAGTATATATATATATATATATATATATATATATATATATATATATATATATATACATATTTAAGAAGAAACGAGGTG
This sequence comes from Rhaphigaster nebulosa, assembly GCA_948150685.1. Lineage (NCBI taxonomy): Eukaryota > Metazoa > Arthropoda > Insecta > Hemiptera > Pentatomidae > Rhaphigaster > Rhaphigaster nebulosa. The sequence continues at coordinate 174,077,192 of OX411308.1, read as the reverse complement.
GTCCGGGAGGCGATAAAAAAAAAAAAAAAAAATGGATCACAAATAGTAAAAACTATTTACTTTTCGACCCACTTTGCAGGTCTTCATTAGAGCTAAATAAAAAAGATAAAAATGAATGGATAAGTAATACTGAGTTCCTTTGTATTAAATGGTTTTTGTTCATTAAATCCCCTACAAATGGTAATTTAACTCATATTTTTGTCATGATTTTTTTTTTTTTCTCCTCCTACCATTTTATTTTTTTTTAATTTATTATTTACAAATGTTCCTTTCCTTTCCTTCTATTTTCAATTCTTTTTTATTTTTATGATTAGCCCACATGTATAATGATATGTATAGCCACATGTATAGCCCCTCCCCACTGCCTTCTCTATATAACTATTAATGGAATTCTTAATTAATGCTCCTATACCGCCTCCTTCATTACTTAGCTCTTTACTTAGTCACTCTTCCGCTTCTCTTTGAGCTTCAAGGTACTAAATTTTGTCTGTTTATTTATTAGTATTCCCTTTTTACTTATTTAAAACAATTTTTAATTTTTTAGTTACTGTTATTTCTCTTTCAGTTTTATTAATCATCAGTTTAATCTATTAATATTAACTAATTTATTTTTAGTTGTTGTTATTACTCTATCAGTTTCATCTTATAACATTTTATGATAAATTCATCACTATTTTTATTTTTCTCACTATGTCCTTTTAATTATTTATTTTAATTCATTCACTATATATATCTTTGTTTTATTATTATTTTTGTATCTTGTTTATTCAACCCTGATGAAAACCCGCAAAGTAGGTCGAAACGTCGGTTCATAATAAATAGTTTTTACTATTTGTGATCAATTTTTTTTTAACGCCTCCCGGACCATCTCATTTTCTTCATAAAAGTTTTACGGTCAGCTATTGATTATTAAATATATTCTTTTTTAAATTTAATTCTTTATTGTGTGAGTTTAATTGAGGTGGCAAAAAGTGAGTTTATAAAGGTGGCAAAACCTTTATAATTGCAATATATTTGTATGACATCTAGTCACACTGCTGGGGACCAGTGAACAATAAATAATACCAAACTGTATTTTTAATTGCTTATTTTGGGATTTTTGTGTGTTTTTAGAATTGAAGATGAATTGTATAACATTCTAAACTTGTTTTCAATAAAAACTAAATTATAGAACTGGCAAATAATTAATCAATCCGTAATGAAACTTTATAGCGGTTTATAAAAATTATTTTTAGTTTTGACCCTGTTCCTTGAAAATGTTTGTAGCAAATGAGACTGAACAATATATTATAGGTTATTATCAATATATCAACGATATATTAATGGTTATTTTGTATTTCAGTAGTTAAACCCAATTATATGTAGTGTTTTGATCAGAGTTTAGGGTAGTATCATAAGATCTGATATCATCTTACAATTGTATTATATAAGAATATTATTTATTTATTTTTTTAAACTAACTTCAGATGTTATTTTGAAATAAAATGCTGACTCGTTTAGCGTTTTAATAGCCAAAATATCGATCGCTGTTTGTATTGTTAGTTAGATCAAAGAGATTTTATCTGTTGTCATTTCCAACCGCTCTCTTTTTCTCGTTGCGGTTTGTTATTGTTCTTTTCGCTTTTTATCTTCGCCAACTTCTCTTTTTTTAAAAGGTCTACATTTCTATTTTCATTCCAAACCGTCCCGCTACTCGGAATAATTGAAATACATTAATCTCATTCTTTAATAAAAGAAAAAATAAATCGTGTTTTTTTGTTTATTCTCTCTTACAAAAAATGTTGAGTTTTGAAATGGCGAATCAAATTTTTGAGTCAGATCACCAGATGATGAAATCCTCATGACATTTTTTTTATTATGTAAATAATAAAAAGTTTATGTACGTAGGTTGGTATGTGTCCGTCATCATTTTCATGTCCGTTGAAGCAAGTTAACACACCTTATGACGAAGGGGATTTAGAAAAATGTTTATTAATTCTTGTTGCATATTTTTATTTTTTTTTTTTTGGGAGGGGGGAAGGAGTGAAAACAAAAAGGTTTATAACCTCATTTATTAGGTATTTATTTCCTTGTACGCACTAAAGAAAGTATTATAAAAATTTTTGTTTTTCTGATTTCAACAGAAATATTCATTTTGGCCATCCCAGAATCCATTTTGACTAGTTTCGTCGTACCGTCTGTACGTACGTTCTTCCGTATCTCTCACAACTAAAAACAGTTGACCGTAGAAAGTTGAAATTTTGTAACCTAGTTGCATACCTATCTCCCTTTTTTGTCATTACATTATCACAGGAAGCGATATTGTACTTCAAAGTCATAATAAACGTTCATCAAAAATCATATTTAAATACAACGTAAAATATCTCAAATTTGGTATATAAGACTTTTTATTGAACATAAATAATATACTAAATTTTGGTTAAAATTGAATAGCCGGAAGTGGTACTTTACTTAAAGGTCATAATTAACTTTCATAAAAAATTACATTAAAATATAATGCAAAACCTCTCAAATTTGGTATATAAGACTTTTGTACCGATATAAATAATATACTAGATTTTGTATAACCGGAAGTGGTACTTTATCTGTAATTGTTTTTCTTTTACCTCCCGCCTTCTTAGAAGGGAAGAATACGAACCGTGCTAAAATCAAAAATCGAAATTTTCATGGATAAGCACGTTTAATATTAATTTAATATAAACCGTTTTTAATATTCTTATAATGGTATGTGTGGATTTCAATAGATGGACGCAAATAATCGTCGTGACGCCAATGTCGTTTTTGAGATACCGCTATCTTCGGAAACTAGTAACCAAATTCAGGATCACTTTTTGAGCCACCGATTAATAGTTTAATAGGCATACAAGGAAGTCATGTGTTGTCCACATCAGATATTTTTGTATTGTAGAGGGTTATAACTTTAAAAAATACGGGTTATTTCTATCTTTATCGTCATTGTATTTAAGCATATTTGTGCAGCTATTGTTTGCTGCTATCTGTTTTTCATGTTTTTTACTGAAACGAAGTGTAATAAAGAATTAAATATTATGTAATGTACTTTTTAAAACCGACCCTAGGAAAGGCTCACTCATTCGTTATATAACTTCTTAATAATAATAAATAAAAGGCAATTGAATGCTTCAAATATATTATTAAATTTTATTTCATATTCACACGTTTTTCAGAGAAAACCATACACACGTCTCTGTAACCTTCATTATTTTATTGAATCCACTCCTGTTGTCAGTATTAAAAAATTATTATTTTTTTTTTTAATTCATAATATAGGCCACTGACTAACTTATAGTATCAGTCAAATTTATATCGGTCATTCTCATGAGACTTGTTAAATTCGAATCTATTGACTTTGTGGTTGTTTTGACATGCCTCTAATTATTATGGAGTCGATTCCAATTTTTGTGTATATAACTGGTCAGTACACTTATTGCGAATAGTCAATATGTTCGTATTTAATATAAATTGTCTTTATAATGGTTAAGAGGTCATTTCTCAAGGAAATGTTCAAAACGAGAGCACAAGTATGTTATCGCTATTATTTCGGGTAATATTTGTTTTATAAGGTGCTAATCCTGAATCCCTCTGATATTGAATGATGTTGCTTTTGTAACATTTACAATGTTGTAAATGTTACTTTCAATTTGAGCTAGGATTTTTTTTAACAATGTATGCTAATGTGGACAGTAACATACTTGAGAATTGTGAATTTTAAATTTACTTCAAATGTAAATATTTGGCCATTCACAATTTACTAATGATACGTGTACTCACAAATAATATTTACGTAGTTGACATCCTCATGATGGTATAGAAGGATCAATCTAATTAGGGATTGATAAATTATTTGCCACTTCTATAAATTTGTTTTATTGAACTATATTTTGAATTGCTTATTTTTTAATTTTTTGTGTTTTTAGAACTGAGGATGAATGTATAACATTCGAAACTAGTTTTCAATAAAACAAATTTATAGAAGTGGCAAATAATTTATCAATCCCTAATATTTACGTAATTTGGAGCCAACTTCATAATAATTAGAGGCATGTAAAACAATCTCAAAGTCAAAAGATTAGAATTTGACAAGTCTCATTAGAATGGCCCATATAAATTTGACTGATACTATAAGTTAGTCAATGACCTATATTATGAATATAAATGACTCATGAAAATGGCCCATACCTCTTTGATACATATGTATATATGCATGATATGAGATGCAAAATCCAAATAGGGGTTAAATATCATAATTTGACAGGCTAATTGAAGAAATAAGTGGATGAAGGTGTTATTGTATCAGATTTTCAAATATTTATTTTTTTTATTTTTTTTTTTTATGAATCAAGTCAAGGTGTTGTGTTATATGTGCTTATCTATTCTATACTTTGTAACATTAATAACCCAAAACTCTCGGTTGTTCAAAACAAATGGCGTATTAGTCATTTATTCAAAACCTTAAATTTGTAACATAATCATTCAACAACTCGTGTCTTCAATTATTAATCAATGGCCTTCAATCTCCTGTAAATATTATGAATTAAAAAAAAAAGAAGTGAAAAATATTAATAATGACAACAGTCAAAAGGGAATGAAGGTTCTGAAGATGGGGATGGTTTTTCCCGAAACGAAAACCAGAGTGAATGTGAAATAGAATTTAATAGTATGCTAGAAGTTTAGTGTTGTCATTTTAGTGTTGTCCACATCAGATATTTTTCTCATATATGTGTGAGTGTGAAGGTGCGATGTCATTTCTAGTACATTTTTCAAGAAAATTGACTAATGTTCAAAGAATTTCTCATTAAAAAATGGAATTTAAAAACTATTATTCTGAAAAAATTGGAGTTATAAATTTATTTCCCACCAAATTACAGCCAAATCGGACATCTTTTTTAGTCATACTTGTAATGCCGGGCTAACCTACATTAGTCTACACGGCTATTCCAGTTTTTACCATTCAAGCATCTTTTAAACTTTACCTCATCAGATGTTGATTCATAGTAATCTATTCTGAAATTAAAAATCATTATTTACTTTAAAATGCTTTTTTTCTTTCTTTTTACTTCCTTGTAGGAAGTAAAGGAAGTATTTTAATCGCGAAAATTTTCGGTTTTCAGATTTAAACGGAAATATCCATTTTGACCATCCATTTGAATCCATTTTGACTAGTTTCGTCGTGGCGTCTGTATAAACGTACGTACGTTTGTATCTCGCATAATTCAAAAACGGTTAGCCGTAGAAAGTTGAAATTTTGTATTTAGGATTGTTGTAAAATCTAGTTATGAACCTCCCTTTTTGGTCACTGCTTGATCACTGGAAGTGGTACTTTACTTTAAGGTCATAATTGATTTCCATAAAAAATTATATTAAAATACTATGAAAAACTTCTCAAATTTAGTATTTATAACTTACTTATTGATTTAAATAGCATACTAGATTTTGGTCTAAATTGGAAAACCAGAAGCGGTACTTTACTTGAAGTTCATATTAGACTGATCAAAAATTATATTAAAATATAATGTAAAACATCTCAAATTTGGTAAATAGGACTTTTATATCGATATGAATGTATTTACTAGATTTTGGTTAAAATTGATGAGCCGAAAAGGGTATTTTACTTGAAGGTCATAATAAGCTTACTTCAAAAATTATATTTAAATTAAATTCATAAATCATATGTTTCGGTGTTAAAGGTTACAAACGCAATTTGGTTTCCAATCCAATTAAACATTTTTATTACTTGTTTTAAGTGTTAAAATTGAGTGTAAAATACTAGTTTTCCTCCCTATTTGTGTATGTATGTGTGTGTCAATAGATGGATGTCGCGACGCCGAGTGTCGTTTTTGAGATACTGCAATCTTCGGAAACTAGTAACCATATTCAGGATCAGGATTTACAGGAGCCACTGATTTTTAGTTTAATAGGCGTACAAGGAAGACATGTGTTGTCTACATCAGATATTTTTCTCATATATGTGTGAAGGTGCGATGTCATTTCTAGAACATTTTTCAAGAAAATTGACTAATGTTCAAAGAATTTCTCATTAAAAAATGGAATTTAAAAACTATTCTTCTGAAAAATTGTAGTTATAAATTTATTTCTCACCAAATTACAGCCAAATCGGACATCTTTTTTCTTATAATTAGTTTAATAAATCAATATTTTCATTAGCTAGTTACAAAAATATTTTGTTGAATGAAGAAACCTTTTCTCCTGACGATTAATACCATTTCAGAAAGACTTGTCACTTGTCGCTGGGTAGTGTTGTGTTGAAGGTCGCTGATGATTTAGTGGTTTATCAGTCGCTCTTACTGCTTTGTGACTCGAATGTTGTCTACTTCACTCTACTGTTTCACGGAGTATTGTATAGATCCCTACACGATTCCTTGTGCACTATCTATTGAGCATAAGGACATTAATTATATTTTTGGTTGGCAATGAACAAATAGATTGGTAAATTTTTTTAAATTTTATTATCATTTGTTCCCGATCTTTTGGACTCGTTGCCACATATCAAACGAAGTATTTTACTCTTTGTATGTATTCTCTTTTGACCGCCCCTCAATCGAATATCCTTGATTAAAATTTAATTTGATTTATTTGTATTCCAACCATACCATTGATTGCTCCCATACAAAGTAAATACCATTAGAAGTCAATACAGTCAACAAATCTTATAAAGGAAAATAAATGTTGATCATTGATCCAACGGTTATTTTACCGATGTTGGTTTATTATTTTCAATTATAAACCTTTTTAATTAACTAAGAAAAAAATCATTTTAACAACCTCCCTTCCCTCAAAATTTGATTTATTATAAAATAAATAAATTTTTCATTTCTTGAACGGATGGACCAATTTTGCTGCTTTTATTATTGTTTTGTAGGGTTTTGGCCAGTGATGCCTGTTTACTAAACAGGGAATCCTGTACGCTATAGCCGAAGAACGTATTTTTCTTAAGATTAGAGCCAAAGCGGCTATAACGATTTTGGTAAAACTACCTCCTACCTCTACCTTTTAGTAATCTTTTTTTTGCTCATAACTCTAAAAGTGTGCATTTTATGGTAAATTTTGTACAAATTCATTTGAAAAGTTCTTGACACCTCACAAAAAAAAAAAAAAAAAAAAAAAAAAAAAAAAAAAAAAAAATAGACATCAGAATCGAACTGGGATAAGGCTATTGAACTTTTAACACAAGTTTTATAAAGTATTCTGCTTACATTCCTATAGAAACCGGTTAAGATTTGTTTAGTTTTTTGTTAACTCGAAAACTATACTTTCCCCGGAACATTCTAGGTGCTCATTTTTTTAAATATATTTTAGTTGTCGACAAAGCTAAATTAAAAAAAAAAAATATCGGACTAATATTAGGGAATATATACACCAAACAATTTTTGAATTGGGCTTTAACTTCATGTGGTAGTCTTGTGAGTGCACGTACCAGATATTTTGATTTATTTGGAAATAATTAACCATCGTGTAATGATTTGTAGCGTTTAATTCCAACGATTAGTTAGAATATGAGGCTCTGCAAGGTTTATTTGCCATATGTTAGTCAGATGAATTATTTTTGTTCTCATAACAACTAAAAAGATCTTGAAAAACATATGTTTAAATTTCTTAAATCATATAGGAGATATTGTTTTCCTGTACCCATAGAAGATAGTTTTCCCATAAATTTATTTTTCCTTTTTTGTATTCCTGTTCATCCTAGACTTTCGTTTCTCACCTGTTTAATCCTCTTCCCTAAATATTCCAAATAGTGCATAAAACGCGAAGATTACAGCACAATCACATGGAAACTGGATTTTCAAAGGAATATGTGAAACTTTTTTTCTATAGGGGCAGTACATACTCTACATACACACACATCAACGAAGATTGTTCATATTTATAAACTTTAATTTGTGGATCAAGTGAATCGTTCATAAGGAAGGTGTTGAATATACAACGGAAGATCCGGGATGTTTAGAAATATATAGAAGAAAAACAAAAAAAAAAAAGCAATTCCAAAACAAGAATGTCCTTCTTGGCACTAGAGTGTTGTAAGATTGCGACATCTGGTCATACAGGCGAACACCAACACTGCATGTGGTATAAAAGATATTTCTACAAGCACATTCATTATACAACAAAATAAAAAAAATATATTAAAAAAAAGATGCACAAAAGTTAGAGACACGATTTAAAAATACATTTACAATATTAGACAATTTAGAATTTAAGAGTATTGTATGATGTGGACTAAGTTGAGACAAGTCTGTTGTGGTATGTTGCAGACAAACAGCAAGAACTAAGCCAGTTACCCAGGCAGGCTCCGCTTCTTCAGGAACCCCGCTTCGGAGCGCCGCCCCAGCTCTACCGTGAGTACCTTACACCAACACGCACAGGCAACAAGCGTATAAGGAACACACGCTCAGGTTTGCTGAGTAAGGAATGTCGCTGCCACAATATTTACACAAATCCTTATTTAAAATTTATTTCTTTATTTTATTTTTATTTTTTTATTTTAAATCCAATCCAGGAAGACAACTCGCCCACAATCTCCTCATTACCTTAATCCTCCGTTTAAACTGCTGTTTAATTTCCTGTTTCTTTCCTTATATCTGATATATATTCTATTTGCTTATTGTTTACTAACATGTTTTTTGTTGTTTTTTTTTTTTATATTAATGAAACCATTGCGATTTTGAACAAATTGGTTTACTCTTTGAACCAACTTTAGGCATTATCATTGTTCAGTCTTGTCTGTCTAACTCTCGAAGTTAGTTTTAGTAAACTAATTCTCATTTGTTTCCTCACTAGAAAAACCTTGTGTTCATACAGGAATTGGAAAGAAGTTATGTTCTCAGAATCGAAAATTTTCACTCACGTTTTACGTTTTATACATCAAGGAACAAAGTTGGTCTCTTGTCCTTTCTGTCTGTAGTCAAATCTATGTGGCGGGAATACCTACTACCTTCAATTCGATTTTGATGAAATATTCAGGGATTGTGCGGGTTGGTACCTAGATGGTCCCATACCATCTAATTCCTTCCACTGATTTCGCTTACGCAAGCGAAAACGTTTTTTCCTTGATACGTTATATTTGTTCAAAGTCGAAAAAAAGTTAAGGTTTAGGATGAAGATAGTTCAGTATCAATTTTATAAAATTCCATACCCCATTTTCTCTTACGCAGGTGCAAACGTATTTTTCTTGTCACAAATATATTTCGAAACTTCTTGTACGATTTGTCCCAAAATTGGAGAAAAGGCGTTTTTAAGGACGCTAATTCCGAATTTATATCGGGTTTTTCATCGCGCATGTACATTTCGATTTACTGTTATTGTTGAAGAATTTTTTTTTTTTTTTAATTTATATAGGGATCTTATACTAGGTATTTGAGGATTCTGATTCAAGTTTTTACTTGGATTATTGATCGCGGTTGCGTATTTCGATTTACTCTAATTGTTGAAGTTTTCTTCGATATAGGAATCGTTTATTACTATTGTAGAAGGCCTGATTTCGTTTTTTTTATAGCCTCTGTACATTCTAAACTATTTTTTTTTTTTATGCGTAATTTATCGTACTTGAGTAATATTTAATTTATGCCGACTTTCGGTCTCCTAGATACGAAGCGTGAATAAAAACTGTATATATATTTTATATGTCTCTCTCTCTCTATATATATATATATATATATATATATATATATATATATATATATATATATATATATATATATGTATATATATATTATATATATATCTTTATCATTTAAGAGATTTGAAGAGTTAAGTGGAAGAACAAGTTACGATGCGAAAATCAAAAATTTCTATCTGAGAACAATTGAATTAAAAAAAAATTCATATTTTAAACTGTATTTTTCTTTGTATCATTTTCAAATATACTGCCACTTTCTAAAACAGGAAAAAAAAAAAATTAAATTCATGTTCATGGAAACTAGCCTGGGTATGAGTTTTACGATTTTTTTTCTAGGTACTTTTAAAAAAGTAAAAACCCTTTTATGCCGCTTTTTTCTTTACTTTTTTTTTTGGTATTATAATATATAATAATAGTTACCGTTGTGCGATGGACCTCTATTTTCCCATAATCAAAATTATTCCTTTTTTCTTTTAAATATTTAGCGAAAATTTCCGAATTGCATATTTAGTCCGAGACACATGTAAAATATTTCTCTCTCATTTCTCAGTAATACATACTTTTCTATGTAGGATTTTGCAACATTGAAACACTACTTTGATAATAAGAGCTAATACATTTTCTTATTAACTTAAAAACAAAAAAACAACGGGACTTTATCTTCATTTACTGTTACTTATATATAACCTTCTTCTGCTTATATCGGCCATTTGTTTTTTAGTTTATATTTTCGCCACCAGTTTTACCTCCACTGAACACGCATACATACAAACGTAAACCCATGTTAATGTTGGTTATTCCTTCTCGGCCTCTTAGATTAAACCACACATAAACTAACCTTAATTAGGTCATCTATATCACCTTGGCTTCTATTTCTCTACACATTGTCTTAGCTAAGATCAATAACGTCTGTCTTTGTTGTTTGTTTTGATCTTAACCATTGTTTTGTTTCATCATTCTATTGTAGTTTTTTTTTTCCCCGAGGATATGAGTTAGCGTCCATAAGTATTTTCACACAAATATATTATTATTAATATGCAGGAGAAGTTTGGTTAGGGATGCGGTCAATGAAGAAACCCACAAATAGGAAAAAAATTATATTGTGTGCCGACATGTGTGCTAAGAAAAAAAAAACTAATTAGGGATTGATAAATTATTTGCCACTTCTATAAATTTATTGAAAACTAGTTTCGAATGTTATACATTCATCCTCAGTTCTAAAAACACACAAAAAATTCAAAGATAAGCAATTCAAAATACTAGTATACCCGAGCGAGAACTCTCGCATTAGATATCTTCTAATCCCAAATTCCAAGTATAAGCGATATTAGAGAAATATATTTATTCGTATAAACAATATAATATTACAAAGAAAGTTTATTTAACACACACATTTGGTGAAGCTACGTAGTTTGTAATGACTATGTAGGAGTTACAGTTCATACTTAATAATTAGCTCACCCCACTGGAAAACATCTCTTCAATTTAGCAGTTAGGAAATTAGATTCAGCTATAACATTTTCTATGTGTAGTATTAATACATAGCAGTGCCCTTTAGGGTTGGACATGAGAAATAGTATACAATTTCCTACTCATTAAAAATTTTTGTAAACAGGCTCAAATTGATATAACGTTGCCATGACAACGGCACGCACGCAAAATGGCATGAGGCCCGTGCGGACCTATATCGTGCATAGGTCCGAAAATGGTAGATTTTTAAGCTTTAAAACGCTGGACCAATACGCTCCACAGGAGCGTATATGATCTTGATGCCCGCGTCAAAATCTTTAAAACCCAATTAATCCCGTCTCGATCCGCCGACTTTCAGTTGCCAAAGTTTTGAAACCTTCCAGTTTTTTCATCACTTTTATTTAAGCCCTAGTAGGAATTCAAGAACTAAAATTGTAATTCGCCACTTCTCTGTGAAATTCTATTTCTTTTGATACCTCATTCGTCAAAATCCATCGCTCCTGAGAGCCGAAAAAGGGATCTATATTACCGTAATAATATATAGTAGTGATAGTTATTATTATTATACATATTAAATTATATAAATCAGTATTATAAAACATTTATGAATTATGAATTTAATTAAGACAAGAAATCAAATACATTAAATCTTAGTCTTATTTAATATTATTTTAGTCTTAATTAAATTCATAATTCATAAATGTTTTATAATACTGATTTATATAATTTAATATGTATATTAATACCAACTATATTTTGAATTACTTATTTTTGAATTCTTTGTGTGTTTTTAGAACTGAGGATGAATGTATAACATTCGAAAATAGTTTTCAATAAAACAAATGTATAGAAGTGGCAAATAATTTATCAATCCCTAATTAGATTGATCCTTCTATACCATCATGAGGATGTCAACTGACCAATCAGATTGATCCTTCTATACCATCATGCGGATGTCAACTAAAAAAAATGTAATGCCGTAGAATGTAATGCAGAGTGACAAAAAGATGTAGTGATTGTTGTAGTTAATAATTTCTACTTCTATATTAAATAATTTCCAAATATTAAGGTAGATCAATATAATTGATTTAATTATATGTGAAAAACAACTTCTGGTTAAAATTATCTTTATTATTAAAAAAATATTTCTATAATAGGGCCATCGATGTTTTGAAGTCCTTAGGACATAGTGTGTAAGTGAGCACTGTGTAGTTTTGAAGGTAATATAAAATTTTAATATATAACGAGATATGGTGTAAATTTATGTTATGAATATTTATTGGTTTTATTTGGTTTATGTTGTATTGTAGACAATAAGCATCCTAAAGACGAAGGACTTCAAAACGTCGTAGTATTATAGAAATGTTTTTTTTAATAATAAAGATATTTGTTACGGGAAGTTGTTTTTCACAAATTATTTAATGTTTTCTACTTTTATATTTTTTAATGGAAACTAAATATTTCCATGGAAACTAAATGAAAACTTTTAAAATTTCTCTAATCCTACTTTATCAAGAATTGCGAGTTAAGTAACCCTCCCATATTTCTAGTGTTTTTGTTTATTTTATGTTTAACTTTTAAAATATAATTTGAGTAACGGAAGACAGAACTATTATCCTTATCATTCCGAACCACCATTCATCATCATTCTGTAAAGTTTGTACTTAACGTTTACGAACAACTTTGAAAAATAAAAGATTAAAGTTCAACTTTGATTTTGATTCTATTTTTAACCACATTATCTATATGAAATGAATGGGAAAGCAAATAAAAGTATTGTAGTGAACATAGATTTACCGAGGAAACACATCATTCAATTCAATATTAGCTTTGCCGTGGCTATGTGGGAATGAAACTTAACCAAAGGTTATAAAAAAAAAAAGTATTTTAATTAAGTCATATTTCTTTAATAATTTTCAAGTTGAAACTCGAATTCTGAAAACATTTTCTAAAGGCACTTCGTTCGTACAAACTGGAAGCGGTACTTTAATTGAAAGTCATTATAAATTTTCATCTTAAATTATATTAAAATTTAATGTAAAACATCTCAAATTTGGTAAATTAGACTTTTATATCAATGTAAGTAATATAATAGATTTTGGTTGAAATTGAAGAGCCGAAAGGGGTACTTTGGTTGAAGGTCATAATAAACTTACATAAAAAATTATATTAAAATTAAATACACAGATCATATAGTTCAGTGATAAATGTTACAAACGTGATTTTTTTTCTACTTTAATTAAACAATTTTATTACTTATTTTAATTGTTAAAATTGAGTGTTAATACTTGTTTTCCTCAGATTTTTTCAATGTAATGTAATTGAAGCTTATAAATTTTCAATATTTTATAAGGACATTGTTCGTTCTGTCCATCCAACTCTGAGGTAGTGCCAGCCATCTTGATGACGACTGGATAGCGGAAACCCGATTGTTTCTCTGTTGCTTGTGGATGTCCAATCGGCGGAGGCCCTTCTTCGTATCCTGTTTCAATTAAAACAAAACACTGGCACAAAGGCCGTTCCGTTATTGTTTTATCTTGTCCTTTGTCTTTGAGCGTTTCATTTTACCTTCGGGCCTGTGAGATCGAGCCGGTAGACAAATTGTCAATTTGGGCTTAAATCTATTGTTCCTAAAACGGGGGAAGGGGAGGGGAGGCGGGTTGGTCGGATGAAGGAAACTACATATCTCCTTTACATTTCGTGGAAAAGATAAAAATAAAAGGCTCCATTCTGGATTTTTTTTTTTTTTTTTTTTTTTTATGCGCTGTATAACTTTAGTACAGATATTTTTATCTTTTGAAGGAATTTGCTTCTTGAGGGACTTCAGTTAGTTGGTCAACTAAAACTTTAAATAGTATATATATATATATATATATATATATATATATATATATATATATATATATATATATATATATATACACCTATTAGTTATCCTGCTATTTACTAGTAATTTGAAATATAAAATTTAAAAGTAAATACTACTATATAATATTTTATAATTTGAGGTAATCAACACCGCAGTGACTTTATTTGAGTATTAATGTCTTATTAATGAAGCATTTAAACAGCTGGTGATATGTCTCCTTCATATTATTGCTTATTAATTGTTGTAAATTCAAATTTATTCACCATTTTCCTTGTAATGGTTGATATTTAAAATAAGCAGCAGAGCTTCGTCACTAAGATTGTATTTTCACTGAAATACAAAATTAAATATATCAAAATTGGGATTGGGAGAAAAAAGTCGAGACATTCAAAAGGCATTTTTAACACCAACTCAATTCACATACCAATTTTCAACCCTCTAATTCAATTTGGAGGGGCTCTATAGGTGCGCGAAATCTTAAAAACTCGAAAAAAACATTTGGACATGCCGAAATTTATAATAAATAGAAGTGGTGCTTTCTATGGTATTTTTCTGTCTAGAAAATCGTATAAAATTTCAGCTGATTTGATCCGAAAGAGACTGCTTATAGTGGCAGTAAAAAAAAAAAAAAAAATATTTGACATCACCGAAACCGTATTCTAGGAATAATGGAACGGATTTGGAAATGCTCTCCACCTCCTCCCTCCCCCTCTCCTTCGATGAGTTTGGATACAGTGCCACACATGTTTATTAAATAAGATCTTAAAATTAATAATTGGACATATATTGAGTGATTTTCTAAAGTTCATTATCATTGTGGTTGTTTAATGTTCTCATATTCATGTCATCAACATACAACCCTCTAACTCAATTCGAACCACGGAACCTTAAGAAACATGAAAAAAAGTGGTAAACATTCCGAAATTTCGACTGAAATTTTTCCCCACTTCTATGATATTGTTCTACCTAGAAAAAAAAAACGAATTTCAGCTCATTTTATCCAAAGCTGGCCGCTGAAAGTTTCGCCAAAAAAAGTTATATATAAAAGCCTTCCGATATAGTCTATTATTTTTGGAGGAAATTACGGAGTTAAAAAAAAAAATAGCTCAAATTATTTATCAGATTTAAATGGTTTTGATGAAAAGATGGTAATTAGAGCTCGCGTTTTTATTTTCTTTTTTATATTACCTATAATATATTTGTTCACAATTTTAAATTAAAATTGTAAACAAATATATTTTAAGCATTAATTGCTTTGTTGTATACCTAGTGTAAAAACTTATTTTTTATTCTCGAAGTGAACTTAAACATTGAGGCTTGATGTAGTGTAGTACCTTCCAGTACCACCTTACGGTCCCTTACATGTACATTCCGTCCCGTGCGTCTGTGTATGTCAACATCCAGAAAGCTCCTTGCATCTGTGCATGTAAACATACAAAAAGTAAATCAGTGTATTTTCTGAAGTCTTAAATTTGGTTCCGGTATGGAAAGTACTAAAACAACTTTTAATATTCATAGGCGTCAACTTCTCAATCAACCTACAGATGAGTTTAAGTAGATATGGATACACATACATACATAACAAACATAACATACTTTTTCTCGTCCCTTAGGATGTATAGGTTTATAAGATACATTTTTTTGCAGTTAGTTTTTTTATTTAAATTATATTTTACTTTTTAAGTTTTGGAGTTTAACTAGTTATACTTACAAGATTAGATAAAAAATTGTTGATTTTTTAAATTTGTACAACAATATATGCATTGTATATCTATTATTTTATTATATGAATAAACAAATAAAAAACACTGGGAATTTTTATTTTCAAGGTATTTATTAAAGCAATTTTTTATAACGTACTTAAAATATGATAGTCTTCAAATTTTTATGTATTCAATTTTTAATAGAATGGCATGTAGTACCTACACCTCGATATTTCAGAGATTTAACTATAATATCCATTACACTCAATGTATTATTTTTGTAAATAAGTTTTAGTATATATTTATAATAAATTAATTTATTCATTTGACAAGTGATAAATAAAAAAAAATATTTTGTTTCCGAAGTCCTCGCAGTAAGGGCAAACATACGAAGTATTTGTCTCCCGACATCGACTTTAGTAAATCTAAAAAATTCAAGATTGACATGGACTCCCCCATCCATGGTGAGCCAACAGGTAGTGCCCCGAGATATAATCCTCGAAGGATAAAGGACGAAGGAATTGGATGAAAGGGTTCCTGCTCCGGTTAGAGTAGCCTGTTGAATGGTCCCTGTTTTAGCAACCCTGCTTTTTCTCTCTCGGTTTTCTTCTTTAGGCGAATTATTTATTGCAGTTTCTTTCTAGATCTGTTTTTATCATTTTCTTTTCTTTTTTATATAGTTTTCTTTTATTTATTTGTTTGTGTGTCTATTGTGCTTTTAGGTATTTTGAGACTGGTCTTAAGCTTGAGGTCTAAAATGCCCTCCATAAGTGAGTTTTTTTATTGCAAGAAATTCAAAGCATTTGATTATTTCATTTATCTTCCTCAGATTCTGTAACTATGACAGGAATGTCGGGCTATTCTGATCTATCAATGTTACTAAGGTCATGATTTATTCCTTAATGAAGGCCGAAATCGAACCGGTGCCGCTTCTAACCTCAGAATGCCGAGGTGCTTTATCAAACATACAAAGCTTCACATTTCACTGTAATGATATTACGATAATGCCACGATTTGGGATGGCTCGTTTGAGAAACCGATTCCCCCAACGGAACGATTTCGTTCGTTAGGGACAAAAAGAGAAAGAAACGAAATCGAATTTTTTTTTGTTTTGTATTTTCAGTTGACCGTATCAGTAAGGAGATGGTCCGGCTGGCAGTCAAGCATAAAATAAAAAAGTTGTAATTATTGATTTAATGCCGACATTTCACCCACATTGTAGGTCTTCATCAGAGCTAGAAATAAAGATGTAAAGGAGTAACGTAGGGATATAAAGACATGTATAAAAAATATATATATAAAATAAAATTGAACAAATATATATATTTATATATTTATTATATAGTTATATATATTATATATATATAACTTTTTATATATATTTTTTTAAACATGTCTTTTTGCCCCTACTTTACTCATTTACATCTTTATTTCTAGCTCTGATGAAGACCTACAATGGGGGGTCCAAACGTCGGCATTAAAGGAATAATTACAACTATTTTATTTTGTTCCTGACCGCCACCCGGACCATCTCCTTCCTGATGTACCATACGGTACTAAAAAAAAAAAAATTCTAGAACTCGTTTCATCCCGTTTTCGTCCCGATCAGATTTTTCATTCTTGCGTCCGATCTATAGTCATATCAATCAGCTTTTACAATTGTAGGTATTATTTCAGAAATATTTATTAACAAATTTATGTTCTAAAATCTACTATTGATGACGTAAGTACCAAATCCTGACGACTCTCAGTCGTCACTCTGGCCTTACCCAGTGCTAGAAGTCTTAATAAAGTTTTATTAAATAACTAAAGACTAGTGGAGGAATTATTACAAGTGACCAGATTTATTTGTTTTAACTGTTAACACACATACATTTTAAAAATATACATTGATAATAACTTTAGGATTTTCCTCCTATCATTTATCAGTTGATCCTCTTAGCTTTATATTATCCTTAGAACTCCTGCATCAACGGGCTAATACCCTTAGCTCGCTGATCGTCTGTGGTTCATTGGTTGTCCCTTCGACACATCTGATGGTCCTGTCTCAACCTCCTAGTTCCGTCCAGCTACCACCCTGCTGAATACGAATTGTTCCAGGTCTTCCGATACCTCCTATCTAAATACTCACCCCGGCAATCGGTGACTGCATTTATAATACCTTGATAGGCATTAAAAGACACAGAAACAGTCGTACTAACTTCATTTATTTCTTGATTGGAATAAGATCTTGTTGTTGATATTCTTGAAGTCACATTATTATTGAAGCATTCTCCGCAAAATGGGCACATGGGCTTATAAGCCCTCATTGTAGCTACAACCTCAATTACGTCTGCCATTAATAGTGCTGTAAAAGTGTCATAAGTAGTTAAAGTTGTTGCAATAAATAGTTTTAAATGCTAACGTTGCAATAAATTTGTTAATAAATATTTCTGAAATTAATACCTACAACTGTAAAAGATTATTATATGACTTAAGTTTCTTATTCTGTGACCTCTTTTTTTTTTATTATATATATATATATATATATATATATATATATATATATATATATATATATATATATATATATATATATATAATTTTTAGATTCTTTGGACATAAAAATTCCAATATCTCGGGAAAAGTATGAATTTGGGTATTTTATAAAAAAAAAATATATACCTATATAATGTATAGTCTACTTTATAGATTAGCTGAATGCCCAACATATACAGAATGCGACATCTAATATACGAATATGAATACACAGCGCATTTTAGAGAATCCTTCATCATGACCATTTTCATTACCATTTCTTACATTTCTGGAGGGGTTTGGCGTATCGACTTGTCTATGGTTTGCAATGTGTAAAAATATTTAAATTCATACCGTTCCCGAAAATTTTGACAAATTAAATTTGTCTCCACCTATTATTGTCATTGGTTTTACTGTGCAATTTCCTATAACTAAGTGATGTTACACACTTCACTTATGTAATTAAAAAAAGTAGGTAATATTTTTTTATTTTATGCAATCAGAATTTCGACTTTCCGCAGTATCAATGAGAAATAAAGATATTTGTACAATATTTCAGGCGTACTCAAATCGACTTTCTGAATGCTGACCACCGCGAGAGAATCTCGACATTCAGCCATCTTTCATTGTAACACACACATACACACACACATATATATAAATTAATCCTTACCTCCCGCTAAGATGAACCTGAATCCTGAATATAACATCGATACCGCCTAAAGTAGGAAGTAAGCAAGCGGAGTAGATAGGATATCGATTGAAGATACATATGCTATCCTCCCGAGTAATGTTTACGTCTCGCTCAGTTTCCAATAAGTCGCGGCCCTCCGAGGCGATATATATGTAAATGCCAGGGTATCCCATCCCCCCCTTTCCCTTCAGCTCTGACGAAAAGTGGAATATTATTTGCGTTCCGAATCGCGGAGGAAATATTTTCTCATATTATAATTCCTATTTCCTATCCGCTCGGAAAGTTACTTCCGAATTTTCTCTTTTGTCAGATGTTTTCCTACTATTTCCATAGTATAATGTCTTCTACTTAGTGAGAGGAGAAACACTTTATTTATTTTATTTAGGGCATTGGGTTGTTCATGCAGAGCACATGTTTTTACATTTTTTTTCTCTACATATTACTTTATTTTAATTTGTATTCTCACTTTCGCCTTCACATATGTGAATATATAGTGAGGAGAAGTATTGCGATCGCGAAAAATTTCGAATCCGATTTTTCAATGAAAATAATTCACGTTTCAAGGTTTTAAGTCTCGCAAACTGAAATTACATATTTAAGATAGGTATTGTCCTGGAATGTTACAACTTTTTCGCCAAGGCCAAATCGAAAGTATTACTTTACATCCATTATAAACTTTTTTTTTATAATTTTCTCGAAAAAAAAGCTCTTCAACGATTTTGATCAAATTCGTTATATCAATGTGCAATTCAATAGTCTTGATCTTAGCCTCATTGAAATAGTCTGACAGGGTTTAATAGCCGAATTTTCAAATTGGCTCCACCTGAAGAACCTTAAACAAAATCATTTGAATTACTATACCGCATCTCATTGTTATTATTAATAAAAAATGGATAACTATAAACTATGAAAGAATTCGATAATTAACTAAAGGAGAAAAAAGGAAAAATATTTTCTCAGTTAGAAAATAAATTTCCGGAAATTAGAGTTGTAATATAGATGTATAATATACCTTTGGAAGAAAAGATTTTAGAAAAATTAATATCCAGCATATGAAGTCGTAGAAGTTAATTGGGAGTGACGAAAAACGCATTAACTGAAGTGATTGTTGTTGTTAATAATTTCTGCTTTTATATTATTTAATGGAAACTAAATGAAAGACTTTAATTAAAATTTCACTAGCCCTAATTTATCATAAATTAATTTCTACTCAAAGAAAGGACGTGTTATCTATCCTATCTATTCTAGCCAGGGTGAAAAAGTCGAGACTTTGTATGTATGCCCTCCACCAATATTATCATTTAAGTGCTCATCCTTTTAATTTAGAAAAATGGGAAAATAAATTCTTCCAAATCAATACATTTTTTTTTTTTTTAATTTTGTTTCCATCTACGGAAACATACATTCTTCCCAGTAATTATTTCGAATAATCCTGTTCCTTCAAAAATCAATGCACGCTATCTCCGACTATATCTAGTTAAATTACTCGTATGGAACATAATATGTAAGTAAATATCATATACAAAATTAAAAATACAAGAACTGGAATATAGGCTAATAACTTTTGGACGTAGCATAGGCCGGAAGGTTAGGCTCAGAGAGCGGAAAGCTTGATAAAGAAAGCCATGATATTCAGACTTTTGGTATATTTTGTCAAATATACCATCTTCATTTTTATTTGCATTCTTTTTATCGCGTTCTCTAAGACGTAAGTTGATTGTTTATTCATGCGCACTTAAGGGTTCTTCTCTAAGTTCTTTACCTATTCATATTTTCACTTAACATACGAAACAAACGATTAATCTATTGTACACGTCCACGTTATAAAACATAATACAATTACCGCCCACTTCACTCTTTCACTCAAAATCTCTCCAATCTTTCATTTCAACTTTAATGGAAACCAGTTCGTTTCTTTAAGGCTAAGTCGGTCCAAAAAACATCTGTTAAACCACGGTTCCTATCAGGATATCAGTTTGCGTTCACTAATTTTCTGTTTAGATAAGTTTTATAAATATATATTACTCACTTCTTGTATACAAAATCACTTACTGATAATTATTTGATTATATCTTACAATAAATATCATCAAGATACAGTTGTGAATACAACGATGGTATATATATATATATATATATATATATATATATATATATATATATATATATATATATATATATATATATATATAAAATGGTCATACTGGTTTTTCACTTAATCTTTGGAAATCCTCCCACTCCCTTCCCTTAGATAATCCGAGGGAAAGTAACAGGTGCCCCATCGTTCCAGCGATTTAACATGGTCTATTTACTGGTAACGATTACTAACTTGATACTGCCAAATAATAACTACATCTTTTCAAATAACTTCGACGTTTTTTAACTCTCAAATCTACACCTAAAGAACAACACTTAGAAACGAACAAGTTCGTTTATTGGATTCGAACGTTTTTTAAAAATTCTCAGGAAAAGGGCATTTTTCGGTGTCGAATTAAAAAAAAAAAAATTAAAAAATGTTGGTTTGACCAAAAAAAAAATGTTCTTTGACCAACGATTGAGGGAATAAACCATGTTTTTGATATCAAAACCATTTTTTAATAAAACACAACTATAAATAATATATCTGAAAAACAAAATTAAAGAAAATACTTAACAAAAACATGAAAAAATTAACTAAAAAAAGGATCCGTTTCAAATATTTTCGTTTTATTTGGTGAAGTTTAGAATCAGTTTTCACCTTAGTTGTCAGTACCCATGGGTCTATATGTTGTTCAGTCTCATTTATTAAGGCCGGTTTACACGGGTAAGCTGAAATATAGCGGGCTTCTGACTTCCTGGCATCTACTTCATCCTTCCTTGGATTATTTTTCCACTTCCCTTACCTTCTTGGTCTTTCCTTTTTCTTTTTCCATTGAAGTGCACATCCAATATTTTCCTATTGCAGTAAACCAAAGCAATACGGAAAGTTCTGTGAATAGACAGACCTGATATTTTTGAAATATTACTATTTGGAAATAATAAACCATTGTGTAATAATTTACAGCGTTTTTTTTTCTTAGCATTCCATGTATAGTTAATACTCAGTTTCTGTGGGTTGTAGCATGAGGTCAATCTAACGCAAACAGAATTTTAAATTAGCGCGTTCAAACACTCATACTCTTCACGTTTAAATAACGGTATAGATTTCTTCGAGAATATAACCGTAGGTTGTAACTGTTAACACGCTAATATGTATTAGTCTACAATTTTAACGATGTAGTGCGTAGTTTTCCGAAAATAAGCGTATATATGATATCTGAACCATTCTAATCTTCTTAACTAAGACATTACCAAACACACGGAAGCCGGTTCAACTCAAACTTGTTCAATAAACTGTTTTGTCGGATAAACCTGAACTTGCCTGCTATGCGGGATCTATATTTGGAACGCATTCCGGTATAACTGGAACAGCCGTTGGGGTACGGTGACTTTGGAACGGTGCCAGACAAGTGACTATCTCCTGGGCAGGACAGGAATGGATAATATTTACCCATCAAATGCCAACCGATCGCTTTAGCCTCCTCTCAGTCGTCTAATGTTTACAAGTACCGCTAATAGATGGAGCTGTGTCATGGTCTCTGCTATCTCATCTCGGGCGATATATCCTAGTTTTATCGGTGAAAAGAAGGCGGCTTTAGAGGCTGATATATATTTAAATATATATATATATATATATATATATATTGACGTCGTGTTTTGAAAAAGACGTAAGCTCCATTTAGCGAACTATAAAAGAAACACATGAAAAGCTTTATTCACTCAAGTAATAATACTTTTTTAAATTTTATTCTTTGTGTACAGTAGAATATTATTAAGATGGCAAATCTTTTAAAATTACAATGTTTTTTAAGGAATCTAGTACTAGTCATTGGCTTTTGCGTCAGCAATAGTCGATTTTTAGACCATTAATTTTTCTTTTTCTCGACATATCGTGAGTGGGAATTGATAGAGGTTGCGTTTAGGTCTCATAATAAATTGAAATCTAAATTTCGAATTTTTGGCACGTCAACCTTTTTCAAAAATGACGTCGATATATTCTTTTTTCTTTTCTAACAAAGCCATAGATATTGCATTTTTAATTAGTTACTTTAAATAATAACTGCTGTTTTTATAGAGGAATAAATGTTGAATGCAAGGGCCCTTGGAAATGGTGTTCTCTATAAAAAGGGTACATAAGTATTGCTTTAACCAAATTGGGAGGGAGAGGGAGAGAGAGTGAGATCGAGGGGGAGAGGGAGAGGGATAGAGGGAGGGAGAGAGAGAGAGATTCATGTTATGAGGATTGCCAATAGAGTAATTCCACACCAAATCAACCAATAAAAAACTAGTTTTTTATGTCAACATTTTAGATTTTAATTATTTTTTGGTTGTTTGTTAATCTTACCTCTGAGATGAAAAAAGAGTTAAGTTTAATTTTTTTTTTTTGACAATTTATTCCAGAGTTATGATTTTTTGAAAATTTGAAAAATTCACACATTTTGCGTAGTTTTATAATCTTTAAACAACTGTAA
Organism: Rhaphigaster nebulosa; assembly: GCA_948150685.1. Classification (NCBI taxonomy): domain Eukaryota; kingdom Metazoa; phylum Arthropoda; class Insecta; order Hemiptera; family Pentatomidae; genus Rhaphigaster; species Rhaphigaster nebulosa. The sequence continues at coordinate 174,053,735 of OX411308.1, read as the reverse complement.
CTCTAGAACTATTTGACATAAAGACCTAAATTTTTTTTCTCATTTCGTACAGTTTTAATGGTGTTTTATAAAACACAAGTTACTTTTCAAAAAAAAAAATCAAATTTGTTTATATTTTTTATGAAAACTCAAAATCGAAACTTTTGATTTTTTTTAAAAAAATATATTTTATTTAAGACATTTTCGGCAACATTTATACCAGTTTTCATGATGACACTTCTATGGCAACATGGTAAAAAAAATATTTTCTCTATTGAAGTTCGTGTAAATTTTAAAAATACCCTTTATGATAGTATTTGCTGTTTAGCCTAAAGTGATACTGTCAAGAAAACAATACTACAAAGTGGAGACATTCCAAGAATAACCTGGTGAATAACAAATCTTAACAATTTTTCATCCAGAATTTTAGCTCAAACTGAAAATGTATTAATTATCGTAATCATATTTATTTAATGACTTATAAAACTATAATGTAAAAAGCTGTTAATTTGTGCAATAACATTTGTTAACTTAATAAGTTATTACATAGTCACTTTGCTCCAGGCTACCAGTGGAATTATTTTTAGATCTCAGTAAAGGTATTTTTTCTTTGTATATAAAATTTGGCAAGCTTTTGCCGTTTCCATTGTCGGGACTTGGTATGTTCTGCCTGTTGCAGTGATTGGGTTTAATTTTCATAAAATAAAGTTGTTTGTCACAATTAAAATATCTGCTTTTCTTGAATAAGTGAATGATGTTGATGGCCAATTCGGATGAAGGAAAGAAACTTTAACTTCTTCCTCAACTTTTGATAGAACACATGTCATCCACCACTCCTTTTCATAGGCACAAGCGACATACCCCACAATTTCTTCAAACAGAATGTCTTCATCACCACAACTCACTTGAACTTTGTGAGTTTCCGTGCTGTCAGAAAAAGAATATGTTTTTGTGCAAGACTTTGGAGGCTTGCTAAAGCCCCAATTTATTTTTTAATAATTAGCTTGTCAATTATACAAAATGTTACTTATCTTGATTACTCTATTTTTTTATTGTTAACTATAAACAAAACTTACCAAATTAACACTGATATTTTATTTGAATTAAGCTTGAATAGAAAATTTGAATATTTAAACATAAAGAGTCTACTTTTTATACTCAAATCGCTCTTAAAGAGTTTCATTTTTAGTTGAAAGTTGAAACAGAAATTTTTTTTTCCTTAATGATACCATAGGAGTACCATCATGAAATTTGGCATAAATGTTGTCGAAGAGAGATTAAACAAAATATATTTTTTACAAAAAAATCAAAAATTTCGATTTTGAGTTTTTGGAAAAAAAAATATTTTTTTTCTGAACTTTTTTCTTTTTAAATTAACCTTGTCATGTTAGATATTTTATAAAACAGCATCTAAAACTGAACAAAATATTAAAAATTTCAGCTCCCAAGGTCAAATAATTCTTGAGTTACAGTCCTTTAAAGATTGTTAAATGATACTAAATATGTGACATTTTCAAAAATTTGTAAGTCGAAAACAAATGGTTAAAAAAATACAAAACATTAGATTTTTCATCTAATGTGCTAGAACTAAACCTGGACCAAAAATTAACAAAATTCAAAGACATGACATTTGGGCCATTGGTTGATTTGGTGTGGTGTGGAATGACTCAATAATCGGGAGTCAAAAATTTATGACGAAATGTACAACTTAGGCAGCCTTTGTCTAGCTTCACAATGATAAATAAATTATATTGCTAACTAAAAATCAAATAATAAATAATTTTATAAAAAAAAAATTTAAAAATAAATAACTGAAAACAAATTTAATATATGCACTGATGTACATATTTGCACAAACTTGCATAGTTATTTATTCTTTACATGTAAGCAGGATATTGATCATTGGGGAGATTGAGAAATAAATGGTGTTTAAATAAGGTCAGGAAGGAAGCTTGTGGAATGGAGATGGGTGAGATATTCAAAGACAAGATTGCACGAAGGATTTTTCAAAGGAATCAGTTCTATGAGAAGGAATATAAATATTTTATTTAGTAGATGAATGGAAGAACGTAGGGTGGGGAGGACAAGAATATCGGAAGATTTTCAGGTTTATAAGGATTGAAATTTAGAAATGTGGTCTAATATAACATAAGAATCGAATAATTCTCTCAATATCAACACTTTTTCAACATACTTCGGCCGACACATTCCCGACTGTTTTTTTTTTTTTTTTTTTTAAGCTAAATGTTTTTACTTCCTTGTACGAAGTAAAGGAAGTATTGTAATCGCGAAAATTTTTGGTTTTCAGATTTCGACGGAAATATCCATTTTGACCATCCCTGAATCCATTTTGACTAGTTTCGTCGTGGCGTCTGTACAATCCGGAAAAAATCCGTTAGCCAATTTTTTTTTTTGGTTAGTGAAACTCCCTACAAAACGAAATAAAAATCATTTAAATCGGACCATTATTAGCTGAGATATTGCGTTAGGAACTTCTGAGACTGATTCTCCTGGCGGCTAGTCATCCTGCTTCCTGACTTATCTATTGGGCTTCTGACTTCCTCGTATCTCTCTGTTTTATTCTTTCTTGGATGATTTCTTTACTTCCTTTAGCTTCCTTAATCTTTCCTTTTTTTTTGTTTCCTTCTGAAGTGCACATCAAATATTTCCTCTGTATCATTTTACATCACAGCCTACTTGCATTGACAGAGTTTTTAAATTAACATTCCCAGTTCAGCACTCTCACGTCGATCATCTTGTGAAAAGCTTCAAATTTCTTTCCTTTTGGTGCCTACTGCTTAATTTTTTTTCTTGGACAGAATAGAAATTTTTGAAAGATTACTAAGTGGAAATAATAAACCATTGTGTAATAATTTGCAGCGTTTTATTACTTATTTTAAGTTTTAAAATTGAGTCTTAAATACTAATTTTCTTTCCCATTTGTGAGATCAACAAGTCTTCATCATGCGAATAAGATATTAGTTAAGTGGGTTTTTCCGCTTAATATGTCGAAACTGTCCATTTCTAATGCTTTATCCAGTGATATTGACAGTTTTATTGTTGTCATGGAACATGAAGAAATATCTTGGAAACTAGTTGCCTACTGAAGGAAAACGACGTATAATAACGGAATTATACCTCCAGTGACAAGAGTGTGTGTTTGTGTGTGTGTGTGTGTGTGTGTGTGTGTGTGTGTGTGTGTGTGTGTGTGTTTGTCAATAGATGGATGACGGGACGCCGAGTGTCGTTTTTACTGCAATCTTCGGAAACTAGTAACCAAATTCAGTATCACTTTTTGAGTCACGGATTTATAATTTAATAGGCGTACAAGGAAGTCATGTGTTGCCCACATCAGATATTTTTTCTACTAAAATATAGGTTTCTCATTAAAATAATTTTTCCAACCGATACATTAGAATTCCGTCCTCTCGCAAACATTTTTTTTAAATACCCTTTACTTTGCTGTCCGAAGTCGGAGAAGTGATATACTTCGAAATGGATGTCATCGTCGGTGTAGAAATGTTTGGACATATCAGTTTTTTTGTCATCCCCGGCCAAAGGTTCAATGATTCCTTTTTTCTTTTTTACTTAAAGGACATTTGTTATACCTTTCCAGAAAAACGTTCAAACCCAACCTAAAACAAGCTCTAGTAGAATCAACTAAAAGAAGGTTACTTGAATAGAAATAAAAGTTTAAATATGAAAAAAACGATAAATTCAAAGAAACTATCCCTACTCTTGAAATTTTTATTTAGAAATACAAATTATTGCAAATAAGACGTTTACCGATTATCGAAAAAGAAAATCGATACTGATTACTGAGGGGACTGGAATGCATTTATACGAATTAAAAGGACTTTTCCTTGGGACCGGCGAAATATATCGAAATTCTACGGTGTATACCTTTCTCTCTCTCTCTCTCTCTCTCTCTCTATCTATATATATATATATATATATATATATATATATATATATATATATATATATATATATATATTTATGTGGGCACTATAGACCATGAAGATCTTTTTTTAATGTGGTATTCTTACTGACCACGGCGATCTTATTTTATCGCTTGCGGAGGTCAACCAGCCTGATGTTGCTACGAACCGTGGCTGCCATTGTGCAGCGGCAGGCTACCCAGAGCTCCATAGCCGGTCCCTTCGGGGCCAATTCGGCAGTTCCTTCCCACCGATTCATTCGAGTTCAAGGACAGTGCCCCATTCAAATCGATCTAGATCCTCAGGTTATGGCTGTTTGGGGTCTGCAGGCGCACGAGAACCTATATTTCTTTCTCCGAAGCTGAGTGTCCATAGACCTAACTCCGGACTACTAATTGGCATTCTGGAAGACCACAACGCTATACAGGATCAAGGTACACAGGTTAGGGCCGTCACTCCTACGCCTAGTCGGTCTGAGTTGCCTTCATTAGCCTGACGAGCCTCAGATATTCGATGGGGAAGATAATCGCCTGAGAACCTCAGGCTGCATGGCTAACCCCGATAGGCGATCATCCATCTCACATCAACAGCTAATAAAAATCCAACAGAGGTTATAAATCACTTAAAGACAGTTTAACTTATGATGATAGTATGTTTGCTCTCATAATTAAAGTCATTCACATTTTTCATAAAATATTAATGCTCAGTTACGTTCTAAAACCAGGTTATTATTATATCATTATAAAATAATATTTTTTTTTTTTAAATTGTACTAAAACCAGATTAAAATCACAATATAAATAGTTTCTAAAGAATAACTGTTTCTTTCATTCGCTCTCCTTATATTTCTTAACTTTATTGGCCGGGGATTCCTTTTAATAAAAATAATAAAAAGCTGGAACAGCAAAAGACATGCTATCTGACGGTTATTAATTCAACGGAGATATAACATCAGCCACATAAAACGAACAATAGGACAATCCTAAGGGAAAAGGATAAAGGAAAAGGATATTGGCTAGGTTGGAGTGGGACCCCTCCTTCCCACTCATGGGGATTTATGTCCTGGTGATGAAAAGTAGAACTTTGCCTTCGCTATAGAAACATTCACAATATATATATATGTATTTCGAGATATGTAACTTATATTAAACTATATTAGTTAAATTTTGTGTTTTGATTGTTGAATTGAACGTATGTTGAAACATGGTCTTTCCGTCCGAATGGCGGTAAAGAATAAAATAATATAGTTTAACTATTTTTTTAGTACCGACGTTTCAGCCCACATTGTAGATCTTCATCAGGGCTCAAAATAAAGATACAAAGGACTAATGTAAAATAGAACAAATAGAAAATAAAAGGAGTAATGTAGGGGTATAATGGTATATTTAAAGCATATATAAAAAAACTAAAATTGAAAATAATAACATGAAGTTAACAGAGAAAAATAAGGATATTGGATATCGATGTATATAATGCTCGATGTATTTAAAATACTCATAAATATGCTATGGACTGTATAGTATGCCCTTATAAAGGTAATGGGTTGTAAAAATTTTGAATCTGGGTGGTGAAATAACCTTGCTTGCAGATGATTTGGTACTGTTAGGCGAAGACGTGGAAAATATAAAACTAAATATAACAGCATTTATGAAATCCGTTAAAGAAGTAGTTCTCGAGATAAATATGGATAAGATGAAATATATGGTTAATAGCAGAAATGGCGGCGATTTTGGTGATATAGATATAGGAAGGAATGGATTTGGAATTTAAGTATTTTGGGTCAATGATAAATAAATAAAAAAAAAACTCAAGAGGAAATGAATGAACGGTACAAGACGGAGAATGCTTGTTTTTTTTTCTCATTTTCTCCAGGAACTTAAAAGTTAGAATTTACTAAACTATTATCCTTCTTATTGTCCTTATGCGTAAAATATTTGTCCGAAAAAGGATGAGTCCACAGAGAATTTTGGAGATTGCATAACGCAGAATTGCTGAGCATACATCCTGTTAATAAAATCGAAGGGGTCGAAATTGCAGGGATTGACATTTAATTAGTTATTAATTTGGGCATTTTGAAAGTAATTTCAAGTGCTAAATTAATTAATATCCCAAAATTCACTCATTTAATTGGTGAAAGCAAAGATTTATATTTGAGGCATTATTGTTGCAATTGCATGCCAAGTCTCATTGCATAAATTACTGACATTATTTCCTTTTTTATTACTCCTATGGCACATTGGTCAGAAGTAGCATTAGAAGGCTGTCACAAGGATGTAAGATATTTCATGAACCACCATACAAGAAAAACTTCACTTATTCATGCCAAAATTTAACATATAAAAATTCTTCTTTCATCAGATCTCTATTTACCAACTATTAGAAAAGTGAGCATTGAAAAACATAGACAAATTTATCAAAATGTTTTGAATTAATAAATTTTGACATAAGATAATTACGATATTAATTTACAATCAAGTGATTCCAAGGAGGAATATTTTTTTTTTTTTTTTTTTTTTTTTAAATTTTATTTCAGGTTTCTGAATTTTTTTTTAAGGGTCTGTATAATTTTATGTAAGTTTATATTATAATAAATGATTATTTCTACCATGTTTGTGTTGTTTAATGACCTAAAAAAATAATTAACGTTGGAAAGACAAAAATATGATTTTTTATTTCTTATCCCGTATACTCGTGACACTGTGGAACGGTTGAAATGGACTTATAAATTTGTTGAACGAAGAACTAATCCCTAAAAAGTTAATAAACGTTAGTAAATGTGTAATATAGCAAATGTTTTGGATTTGAACAGTAGACATAGGTTTGTAGACAGCGATTGGTAGTATCGGCATCGAACCTTCGGGTTCGCTAAGCCTTTTATTATTATCAGTTGACATCCACATGATGGTATAGAAGAATCAATCTAATTTGGGATTGATAAATTATTTGCCACTTCTATAATTTTGTTTTTATTGAAAACTAGTTTCGAATGTTATAATTCATTCATCTTCAGTTCTAAAAACACAAAAACATTCAAAAATAAGCAATTCAAAATACAGTATGATAACATTTAAACATTTATGAATTAAGAATTTCATTAAGATAAGAAATTAAATACATGTTGGTACTCACCAAGGTTTAAATGGTTAAATCAAACAGAAAAGTTTGAATTGGCTTCTTCTCGCACTGAACTAGCAATGAAAGAAAGGTGTGGTGTTTATAGGTCAACGTTCTAAGGATCGGGGTTTTTCCAGTAATTCCGGCGAGTAATTGTTTTTTCTGTTATAGATGGGAATAAATTGTAATGATTGTGTAGCCAAATTCATGGGAAAAACTGGAAGATCCCTAAATCAGAGATTAAAGGAACATAAATTCATCAAAGAATCAGGAGTTAAATCAATACATCACGTTGAAAACAGTCTCGAATTAAAAATATATATGAAGCACTTGAAATAATAAAACCCTTCAAATCCAATCCATATTTTTGCTTAAATGACCAAATAAATATCTCCAATAGTCCAATCTTAAATTTATTCCCATATAACCGGACCCTTAAACCGTTTGTCTATAAACACCCCACCTTTCTTTCATGGTTAGTTCAGTGCGAGAAGAAACCAGTACAAACTTTTCTGTTTGATATAATCCATTTAAACCTTGGTGAGTACCAACATGTATTTGATTTCTTGTCTTAATTAAATTCATAATTCATAAATGTTTTATAATACTGATTTATATTACATCTCATTTAATATGTATAATAATACCATACTGTTGAATTGCTTATTTTTGAATTTTTGTGTATTTTTAGAACTGAAGATGAATGTATAACATTCGAAACTAGTTTTCAATAAAAACAAAATTATAGAAGTAGCAAATAATTTATCAATCCTTAATTTTATTATTATTATATTTCTCTTTAATCGTTGGAAATTTGGCATTTACTTATTATATGTCCATTATTAAATATATCAAGAAGATTATCTTTACCGGTTTTAACATGTACGCTTATTGAATCGTATGTTATATTTAATTTTAAATATCACCGTTGATTTATTTGTTTGTATATTAAGCATAGTTATTGCCCTCGTTTGTATACACAAAGAGAATGGATAACAGTCCTGATTGCAATGCGAATGTGAAGGAGAGGTGATAATAAGGTCGTTTAAAATTCACAACAGCTTGCGATCAATCGAGTGAGTTAGGCAGGCGTGTGGTCTATTTCAGTTGCTCTAAGCTAAGCGGACTACGTGATCCAGGTATCAATAGGTTGCATCTTTTGTCCAATTTTATTTCATACGATTAGTTTCAAATCCGCCTCAATCCATCTTTTTTATTTTTTTGCTGGGGGTACAAAAAACATATCGACGTCGGTTTTTTTAAAAAAAGGCGTAAGCGCCATTCTGCAAACTTTACAGGAAACACATAAAACGAATTTTCCACAAATTACAATATACATATTTTTTAAATTTATTCTTTTTTGTATGGAGTAGGAGTTTATTAATCTGGCAAAAAATTTATAACATGTTTCAAAGGATTCTAACACACTGGTTATAAGGCCAGAGTGACGATTGAGAGTCGTTAGTATTTGGTGTTTACGTTATCAATAGTCGATTTTTAGACCATTTCTATTTTTTTTTCGATACATCTTAAGCGGGAATCGATAGAGGCTGTGTTTAGGCCCATAATAAGTTGAAACCTAAATTTCGAATTTTTGGCGCTTAAGCCTTTTTCAAAAAACGACGTCGATATGATTGTTTTGTATTTGACGGATGAGTTTGAACCCATTTTTGTATAGAATTGTTGCACTTTTGGTCAATACGGCTTTAATAGGTGAGATAGTTTTGATGGAGTGCACTGAGAATTTGTAACCAATTAAAACTTTTAAACAAAAACGTTGCAAATTAGGAGAAATGCAGCCTCGGTACAGTGGTACATTGCCTGTGGCACAATATCCTTGTATAACCGTTGGTCAAGAAAACTATACTCCCTTATCAAGTACTAAACCCGAGACGTTTTATTATTTGTGGTAGTAATTTAAAAAAAAAATCAGGTGCGGTGAGCTGCGGCGTCTCACAACATTCACTTACCATCTTACTTAGTTTCCATTAAAGAATATAAATGTTCAAGTTATTAACTGCGACAATTATTTATGTTTATGCGTTTTCTTTTCCTATCCATAAAAGACGTATAACGTATATTTATATGTTAGATTTTAATATTTTAATATCTTTAGCCTTCCAAACCGTATATTATAAATTTATATTAACTCTCTTATTTTCCAGATTTGTTTTTGAACACTGAGGAAATATTTCTGCCTTTTTCTCCTTTTTTTTTTTTCGGTTGGCTCTTTGTAGACCGTGGAGATCCTTGGCCGCGCGATGTGGTATTCTTACCACACCGCGATTCTCAATTTAGGTACACGGGGTAGGGTCGGGTCATACTCCTACGCCCGGCCTTTTTGTGAGTTGCCTCCAAGTAGGCTGACGGGCCTCACATACCCGGGGAGCGGGATACAATGCTTGAATTATTTAATTTGATTGAATAAAATTCATGCCGGTGCCGGGATTCGAACTCACAATCTTTGGGTTTGTGAGTAAGTGCGTTAAACTGCTCGGCCACCCCGCTCCCTTTTTTCTCCTTTAGTTAATTAATTATCGAAGTCTATAATAGTTTATATTTATCCATTTTTTATTAAGCCTTAATTATATCAATTAAACAAAATTAAAGATACTTTAGAGGACGCCATTTTGAAAATTCGGCTATTAAGTCTAGTCAGACTATTTCAATAAGGATAAGACCAAGCTGATATTAAATACGTTAATTGCGTTTTCTATAAAATTTCAATTCGTACATAATTTTCCTTACTAAATGTTTCATATATAAATAAATGAAAGTAATAATAGGCCTATAGATCTTAATTGAAAATAATTAGAGCTAACCATCCCCATTGGATACTAATTCAATAAGGAATATAAGTTTTAAGTTGCATACAAATTTAGAAATTCGCTTTATATTATATCTTTTATTCTTCCCATTGAAAATATTCCATTTTGTAGCTGTACAATAATGTCTACCGTGATTGGCAAGAATTATTCCGGAGAATAAGGAAGGATAAAAATAAAAGAGAAAATTGATAATCCTCGACTGAACAGATTAAAGGATTTTTTTTTTTAAATGAAATCTATAGAAGCGCTAGAAGAATTTTAATTAAAACTGTTTCGGAGCAGTCAGTAATTATTATGGGCTCCAATTCTCCCGGGAGAAGAAAAAAGAATGGAAAAATTGAATTGTTTTGCCAATGTTCCTTTGCCAGATGGTTTCAACTTGTATTTGCTTTAATAGCATCGCAAGAGAGTGAGGAAAAATTACAGTGCTGTATGTACAATCTGGCCCCGATTATTTTCCTTATGGATATTTGTCTATTGAAAAAAACAAAAATCGCTCTATTTGAAGTCACTTAACGAACCTTATTTTTTTGCAGTTTCTTATTCAATCGATGTTAATAGATTAGAATAGATGGCTGATTAACCGTTCTGATTTATATATATCATAGCTGGCCTGGAAATGCTACGCTATTGCTTGATTTAAGTATCGATTAAATGAACACAATTGTTGGTATAAATGTAGTATTAAAAAAAAAAAATCGAAAAATTGAAGTTCAAAATAAAATTAGTTCACCCGTTCAAGAGATAATAGTTACCACAGACAGACCAATGGCTAAAAATACGTAGTTGTTTTTTTTACACGGGGGCTCTGTAACGCATAGGGCCGCTGAAAACTGCACATTAAAAATTTCGTTCGATAACAATACTTTCCTTACCTAGCACCGCGCTAATGTCCTGCAGTTCCTTCGACCTGCAGCGGTTGGAAAATAAAATCATGGCTACAATGTTCAATTCCCAGAATATTTATTTATAACGATCTGATGATTTTTTAAATTATTTTTCAAAAGACCGTTTGTATAATTTGCTAAAAATGTATACTTTTCGAGTTATAATCGGTAGATCTTATTATTGCAAAACCATCTAAGAACCATGAAGATGATATAAATATGATGTAAAAATTTGTTAATGATCCTGTCGTTTTCGTGGTTGGAGCTGTCCTTTTATATAATGGTATGATATGGGTCATTTCAAAATTAAGGATTATTTCTTTCATCGATTTTTCTTATAATCTTTCATTTCAGGATTAGATTATATTTTACTCCAGTGTGGTCGATCGTAGATTTATTGGTTTCCACTTATCTGCATGCAGCGCTGTGGTATTTGTGGTTATTCTGCCTATCTCAGAGGTAGTAAGGTTTCCCTCGAGGTGTATTGCCAACTCCAGTGACATTCATGGTGGCAGAAAGAGGTCCCTTAACCTCGTTACCTCTTTAACATGGCGAACTTAAGTGATTCCTCAGTTTTCATAAAACTGCTTTTACTTCTCGAACGAATTTAAAAACTTTGACAGATAGTTGCCAATTAAGTTGAAAACTATTTTGGAAGACGAACAGCTGTCATTCTCTTCAGTTTAGATCATTTAAGGATCAGTTTAGAAAATTTAATGTAATTATAACCTTCTAAGGTTTTCTTGTCAGTTATTTAATTTTTTTACGAAGTAAAGGAAGTATTGTAGTCGCGAAAATTTTCAGGTTTCAACGGAAATATCCATTTTGACTAGTTTCGTCGTGACGTCTGTACGTACGTTCGTATCTCGCATAACTCAAAAACGGTTAGCCGTAGAAAGTTAAAATTTTGTATCATAAAATTATACATAAAATCTAGTTGTGAATCTCCCTTTTTGGTCAGTACTTGATTACTGGAAGTGGTACTTTACTTGAAGGTCATTATTGATTTTCATCAAACATTATATTAAAATATAATGCATTACTTCTCAAATTTGGTACATAAGACTTACATACTAATGTAAATAACGTAATAACGTTTGGTTAAAATTGGCAAACCGGAAATGGTACTTTCCTTGAAGGTCATATTAGACTTTCATCAAAAAGTACATTAAAATATGATGTAATATAATAGGTTTTGATTGAAATTGAAGAGCCGAAAGGGGTACTTTATTTGAAGGTCATAATAAACTTATACCAAAAGGTATATCGACATTTAATACAGAGATCATATGATTTGGTGATAAAGGTTATAAACGCGATTTTTTTTTCCACTTTTTTCCTCACAATTTGTGAGCTGAACAAGTCTGCAGGAGGAGAATAAGATATAAGTTAAGCGGGTTCTTCCCCTTAAAATGATGAAACCGCCGTTGTTGAAATTTCCAATGCTTATCTGGTGACAAAGACAGTTCAACTGTTGTCAGTGAACACGAAGACATCTCTTGGGAACTTGTTACCAACTGAAAGAAAACAATATATAACAACGGAATGAGACCTCCAGAAACAAGAGCTTCTTGGTATTTATTTTAAGTGTTATAATAGACTGTAAAATAAGGTATTTACTGCATCAAACCACAACAATGATAGTCAAAAAGCTACTAATGTGCATTCACCCTTCCCGCCCGGATGGAGTTAGTGAATTGAGAATTTGAGTGTTATTGGAAGAAATTAATTATATTGGACCAAGCCCACGTTTTGAACTTCATGACTGGCTCAACTTTTTACAAATCTGAGAGTCATTAAGATTCCTCTGTTTTCGATTTGAGGTTTTCTTTATCCAGGACAATGATTTTATTTTTTTCTGGTACATATTTTGAAAAACCTACAGCCTGTTCTAACACGGTAAAATTTTAATTGAAATAATTTTTGTGTGAGAATCTTGGTTGGGGTGGGGTCAATAAATAAACACTCAAATGATAAAAGAACTTGTTATAATGTGTGCCGACGTTTCGGCCTAAGTTTTAGATCATCATCAGGTCGGAGAAAAAACAAGATAATAATTGATGTAACAACTTGTGGTAGTGCCAGTAATATTTTTTCCCAGCCCTGATGACCTAAAACTTAGGCCGAAATGTCGGCACACATTATATTAACTTTTTTTCTTTTTTTTTGTGTTTATTTATTGACCGCATCCCAAACCAAGATTTTTCTAAATACATTTTCCATGGTCAACCATAATCTCACCATTATTAAATAATTTTTGTAAGCATTCATTTAAAACTCGAATACAGTAATAAAAAAATCCTAGAAATGAATTAAAATAATGTTAAGATCTATTTTAGTGTAACAAAATGTTGCTCTCCATGACAATGAGAATCGAATTGCTCATGGCAAGAAGAACTAATATTCATTAGTAAAGCATTGTAATATAATTAATTAATCATTAGTAAAGCATTGTAATATAATTAATTAATCATTAGTAAAGCATTGTAATATAATTAATTAATCATTCCTATAAGAAAGAAATGTTTCACATGGTCGTATTGTAACAAAGATGTCTGGCACTGTATCGAAATTCATGGGGTGTTCTCAACTTTTGGGGGTCTCAACTTTTTTTCTCCCACCCTCGCCATATTGATATTTTACTTCTTCGATGCATCTCAGTTATTACAATATTTATCTTATCAAGATAAGTTATATAACAGATATTATTGTATACATTGTTCAAAACTAGTTACGCAACGCGACGCTATAAATCTTTTTGGGAAGATTTTTTTAAATACTGACATGAGAAAGTTAATCTTTGCTCGTTATTGCTCTAAGAACCTATTTTCAATTTCTCAAGAGTTCATTTTCATAGAACTATTCAATTTCTATCTATTTAAAAAAAAAAAAAAAAAGTGAAAAGTAAATACGATCTTAGTGACAGAGCTCTCTTTATTTTTTATTTATTTATTTTTGTAAGTTATATGCATTATATATTTATACAAGTCGATTTTACGATACTGATATGAATAGGGAAATTAATCGCGCTCGCTTTGCACGAGGACAACTGAGATTTAGTGATGAATTAAGATACGTAAAGAGATAAGTCCTTTATGCCCAAGTTGAGGCAACCAACTTGTCTGGGGGATGAGAGATAACTCGACGACCAAGAATTAAGAGAGGATATAAAGTACTAGTGAAGTAGATATAACGGAACTTATACCGCATGGAAACCACAGAGCATTATAGATAATAGAATATCAAAGTATAAGTAGAATCATATGGTATAATATAAACAGCTGTCTATTGGAGGTTAATATTTATATACATTTTATGAAAATTTTCGGTTTTCAGATTTCAACGGAAATACCCATTTTGACTTTCGTACGTATCTCGCATAACTACGGTTTGCCGTAGAAATTTTAAATTTTGTATTTAAGAATATTGTATAATCTAGTTGTCAACCTCCCTTTTTTGTCACTGCATGGTTACCGGAAGTGGTACTTTACTTGAAGGTCATTACGGATTTTTATCAAAAATTATATTAAAATATAATGTAAAACTTCTCTAATTTGGTATTTAAGACTTGCATACTAATATGAATAACATAATAAATTTTGGTTATAATTGGCAAACCGGAAGTGGAACTTTACTTGTAGGTCATCTTACATTTTCATCAAAAATTATACTAAAATATGATGTAAAACATCTCAAATTTGGTAAATTAGACTTTTATATCAATATAAGTAATCTAATAAATTTTGATTTAAATTGAAGATCAGAAAGGAGACTCTACTTGAAGGTCATAAGAAACTTACATCAAAAGGTATATCGACATTTCTTACATAGATCATATGATTCGGTGATAAAGGTTATAAACGCCATCTTTTTTTTCACTTTTTTCCTCACCATTTGTGAGCTGAACAACTCTGTAGTAGGAGAATAAGATATAATTTAAGCGGTTTCTTCCGCTTAAAATATCGAAGACGTCGATTTCCAATGCTTTATCTAGTGACATAGCCAGTTCTCAAGGAATTTTGTCAAGGAACACGAAGAAATCTCTTGGAAACTTTTTACCAACTGAAAGAAAACGACATATAATAACGGAATGAGACCTCAAGAAACAAGAGCTTGTGTGTGTTTGTGTATGTGTATGTGTCAATAGATGGACGTCGCGACGCCGAGTGTCGTTTTTGAGGTACTGCTATGCTCGGAAACTAGTAACCAAATTCAGGGTCACTTTTTGAGACACCGATTTATAGTTTAATAGGCTTACAAGGAAGTCATGGGGTGTCCACATCAGATATTATTTTTTTTAGTAATAATCGTATGTTCAATAAATATTACACGTCTTTGTCTAGTAATGCATAGCTTTGTTAAAGTGATATCGATCGAAAGCACGCAAAGACTTTACTTTGGGCGTATAAGCGTCTGGGGATTCCGAATACAAATCAATATAGAGGAACAAAACCAGTGTTATTTCCAGCTCAGTGCTATTTCCAACTGAGTGGCTGCTCAGTTATATGAGATAATCCTGTTAATTGATCTTATTGGTGGCGAGTGATCTCTCTAGTTCTTTTTAGTGCGTCTAGTTCTCCATTCCTCCTCAACCTATTTCATTATTAATTTTTTTTTTTGTCGCATTTTCTCCCAAAATAATAGACTTTTTCACTATATCACAGGGGGGTGAGGACGTATTTTGTATGCATTTGTAAGAATACCATTGAACAACATCAGCGAAGAGATTATTGCGCATCATAATATTTCTGAAATTTGAATATATTTTTAACTTGTATATCGTTTTAAGTGCTTGGTTTTTCAAGATGAAAAGTAAAAATTTACAACGTCTCATTAAGGCGGGTTGCTCGTTATTCAAAAGGAGTTATGCCTCAGCAGGTGAGTCCTGTGGGAATGAAGAATTATAATGTTGCTGTGTACAAGCTCAGGGATTTGTTAGATTGAGTGATAATGTCCTAGTAATTATAACAGGCGAGTGTGATATATGGAACTGCTTATAGTGGATATGATACAGTTGCCAAAATAGAACGCATTAAAATAAATGTATCGCTAAGTCTTTTGCTCTAGATTGCTCAAACTAAAAGCAAACAGCATTTTGTATTAATATTTTAATCAGATATCAAAATGCAATCTAAAAATTTGAAGTTTGACGTTTCAATATACGTGGAATACAAGTATGGAATACAAAAAAAAAAATCTATCGGTCGCTAGTCCGTCGTCCGCGGCTTTCCTCGAAGACTACTGGACCAGTTTGTTTTCAGATTCGACACCAAAGTCACAGGTCTTCTCAGGATGATCTCATGCGATGGTAAATAATTATTAAGACACTTATTTATTTTTCATCTATTATTAATTCCCGAAAAACAAATGATAACATTTTTTTGTTTAAAATTTAAATTTAAATACATCGATTATGTATAAAATCAAGAAAACCATTTTATTACTATAGCGACATGTTCAATTTCTCCACGAGGGTGTAGCAAATCAAAAATTGTTAAAAGCAAAATAGATTCAATAACATATTATAAATATGTATATTACGACTAGAAATTCTCTCAGATTTAATTTAGTTTGGTAAAAAATTGATAGAAACAAAGTGTTTGTATACTAAAAAAAATATTCATATTTGTTTTAGAGAATTTTCAATAAAGTTTAAAATACAATACGTATATATGAAAATTTGATTGATTTTTTTTTATTAACAACGGGACTACTGAATTAATCAAAAGTAAGTTGATGTTTTATTTTTTAAAAATCGAATGCAAAATGTTTCTAAATTCATTTGATAGAAAATTAAGAAAAAATTTTTTTATTTTTTAAAAATCGAATGCAAAAGTTTCTAAATTCATTTGATAGAAAATTAAGAAAAAAAAAACAAATATGCTTAATGACGATACATAATTAACGTAGAATTTTTTTCTTTTAAGATGCCTCCTCACGTTTGCCAAACTTCGGTAGTTTGTCTTAACTTTTCTGAGTCTGAGTTCGAATCCGATCCTTGTCTTCGAGGAAGCGGCACATAAACGCTAATATCGCATCCACATATTGGTGTATTTATATAAACTGTATATTTATATGTTTTTATTTTATATTTTTAAATGTTTCTTTATGAAACAAAAAGAATTTAAACCAACAAAAGTTGAAATAGCCGAAACAGTAGTGTGGATAGGTTAGTTTGCTGTAACTCCGTTTACACGTTTGCCTTTGTTAAGGGCAAATGTGTAAACGTAGGATTCGCAAAGGTATGAAAGCATCTTTAAACGTTTTTAAATATCGATATTTTAGTTGTTTGTTTTTTTGTCATGAGTAGTTATAGTAGCCCTGTATATCGATCAATTTGAATTTATAGCAGATAAAAGATAACTTGACAATTCCATTAGGAACAGCTGAAGGTAAACAAAGCTATTCATTATATCGATACTACCCTTCCGCAGTCGATATTTAATCGTTTGAGAGATGCAGCGGATGGCGGATGGTGGGTGATACCTAGCAGCTTGTTAAGGCCTCGTTAACTTCAATGATCTATTGCTTTCGATCGGCCATCTTGTTTTGGACATTTCTTGTTTGTCTCCTCTCGAACTGTGCGATAACTCGATTTTGACTCTGTTATCAGATGTTTTCCTTTCCCACCGTTTTCGACAGATTTTCACTATGATATTTTCAATTCTACAACTCAGTGATTTTTCAGGCAGTATTGTAATTTTGAAAAAAAAATAAAATCTATTAATATTTTATATATATAATGTACTTCAGTAAATACAACATGATTAACTGTACCCAACGACTTTTATACAACAATTCATTGTTGGGAGGAAGACGACAATTTTGACTTCCCTAAAATAATTTTCTTTTCTATTAAAAGACAACATTGTATCTATAAAATCCCAATTTCTTTACTTTAAAGGTATAGGTATTAGTTTTAAATTTTAATAACTCTTTAAGCTACATATTTTACCGCAATTTTCGCATTTTGAAGTAGGTTCTCAAATCTAAAATTTCTCAACTTTTTGGATTTTCAATTCATTGAGGGCACCGCGACGTTTTTGACTGTTGTTCGCGACTTATTTCGCCTAGTCTTCAGTTTAATGCGATAATATATTTAATAGGTCATCTATACATCATAGTATGTTATCGGCATATATTTATTAAGAAGAAAGTAGAAAACTAGGTATGTATCATGCTTCATATTCATGTAACCTAAATCAGTGTGGATGCGGCGTTAAAAGTATCAAGTAATGCACATATTCTGGAAAAATGCGTTACTCTGCAATTTTTTCTTCTAGAATTTTTCTCTCACACCAAACGTTTTTTTTTTAATATACACCCTGTATTTATACACGCATATATATTCTCACACACACATACTTATATATCTGTTTGAACAATTGAACCACTGAGCTAAATGCGTGATGAAGCCCCATGCTACTCCAGATCTCATGTGTTCCTTCCCTCTCGCAACTTGTCAGACGAGAAGAGAAACGACCCAGTGTTGTCCAGCTGATTAATTGCCCTGAGGATAGATAGATAGCGCCGTGGTATATCAATCTAATGCTGTAGGGAAATATCGGGAAGGAAGGGGGAATGGATGGGTGAGGAAGTGAGCTGCCTGCATAATGTATCCACCTCCCGGCAGATATCGGGCTTTTCTTTCCAAACTTTGTATGTGATGCAACTAGGGATGAGTAGAAGATTAGTTTGAAATAAACGTATAATCAGCAAATTTTCCTCTATTTTTGGCTATGTTTTCTCAAGGAACTGAATGCTTATTTTCAATTTTAATTTTTTTTTGTATTAGAATGGTTCTAAGATCAAAATGGTTACTTCAAAGTGAGCCGATTACTCACCGCCATGTTTTCGACTATTTTTTTTTTTTTTATGGAACATTTTGTTTTTTAACTAATGCCAAAGAAGAATTGTTTCATTTTTTAGAAATCTGTTACTGAAAGTAGAAATTACTGAAGTTTATAAGAAACCTGTAATTTTCTAAGGCTAAAATAATTTATCCAAGCCCGTTATTCGTCCTGTTTTCGACCTGAACTTTTTTGGGGAATCGGTTGTTTTCTAATATATAACCAATTTGTACTCTTTTTTTTTCTCCATAGGGGAAACCGTTTGTTCTCAAAATGACCGTACATCGGGAACTGAAACTGTTAACTTTTTCGTATAGAACTGATTATTTTGTCTTACTATGAATACTTGTATTGGCTCAATATGAATGAATGAATTGTAGACTTTTTTAAGTAACAGAATACCAAAATAATTTTTTTTTTATCTTTATGGAAAATCGTTTATTTTCTAATGCTAAACCTGTGGCTTTTCAGTTATCTACCTATTTTTTTTTCATTATTATTCTTAAGTAGTCTATTTTTTATAATAAGGTTTTGTTTAAACAAATATTTTTTTTAACCCCTATTTTTTTTTTGTGATTAAATCGGTTATTCCGGAGGTAATATCACTGGCTGCAAGTGAACTCTTTGCCCAGTTGAAGGCAACCATTAAGTAACCCGTGCCCACTTTGTTGATATTAATGGGCTGGCCGGCTGTTGGGGCGCCTTTCGATTGGTCGCTTAATGAGGGATGGGGAGAGGGGAAAATCTTATTGGCCCCAATGGAACGTTTTATTCACAGCTGACACCCTTTGTCCGGCCGCTCTCCGATTTATGATTGAATATTCTTTATCCATCGAATAGATTAATAGAGTCAAATTGAGTTTTAATAATGCGTGTCAATTATGTTTGAGATAGGCCAGAAGTGTTCTATGGCAGGGATTTCAGACCATGGCACGCTACGCGAATCTCCCGTGGAACGCGAACAAGCAAATTAAGTTATCTTTTTAACATTTTTTTTTTAATAATCATTGAATGCATCAATCAAAAGATGAATAAAAACGATCTACTATTACTAAAAATAATCTACGATCGTTACTGTAGTAATGGCGGATGCACTCAGTGTTGAATATAAAGAATCAAATTGAACTCCATCAAGCCCAACATTGATGCTCAGATTGTAAATAAATTAAATGTTTCCAACTGAAAAATATTGATGTTTTTCTTTACAATGTTCTTTTTTTTTTTTTTTTTTACTTTTGATGGATACACTTTTATTTGTCTTTTTATCATTTATATTTTTATTATATATTTATTTATTATATTATTATTTATTATTATATATTTTTTTATTTCCTCATTCATTGATTCATTTTCATTTTTTCTTTTGCTGTTATGTGATTTTTATTTTGGATTTTTAAAGTTTATTTTCAATTTATTTTTTTCTAAAGCAAATTTAATAAAGTAAGGTTTGTTTGTTAAACAAAATTTTGTTTGTTTGCTTAACAAACTTTTGTTAAATAAATTTTTATAAATCAGGTTGTATTTTCTTATTTTTATAAAGACGAAAATTTAATACTAATAACATAAGATCAAATAGGGATACACCCAGTTTTCTGAAAAGTGGAAGTGTTACGCAGATGAATTCTGAGAATCCCTATTCTATGGAATATTAAAGTCGCTGAATCAATATATTACAGACAGAAAAAATGCTCTGAAAATGCATTGTAATGGATAGGAATATCGCATACTATAGTATGTTCCGTATAGCTTGAGACATGAATTCTTATCCTACTATATTATTGTATCTCGATTCATTTTAATATTTTTTAATCTCTACTATTTGATAAAATTAAATCAATATCATATGATGTGTAACGTTTCTATTTGGCAACTAAACATTTCAAGTTTTGGTGAAAAGTTTGTCTTGAATCCTTCAAGTGCGTCGGTAAAACAATTACAAGCTACACCGAACAGGCTATAAGCAAACATTTTGACCCTCTGTTCCCTGCAGTTATTTCTAATTTTTTCTCAGTCTTCTTTTTTGTCTTAAAAACAAAAAAAGAAATTTATTATTTTTTTATCAATCACTTCATGTTGCAGTGTAACTACTTAAATGCAATCAGTATCATTGGTTATTTAATTGTAATGTTTGTGAACGATATTGTGGAATCTTCGGTTTTAAATTATTGTTAAATATAACATTAATTTAACGAATATTGTATTAAAAATTTTTGGTATATATTAATTTAATATTGTTATCTTCATTTTCATTATGATTTTTCGTTATTAATAGTATATAGATTTGTATGAGTATGTATGAGATTTATTGTGTAATGAAAATATTCTATGCAATTTACCAATTACATTTTGTGTTTTTTATGTAACCTTAATAAGTATTCTAATTTATAAAGGTAGTTTCCTAAAAAATATCTAAAATTTCTTCATTCATCGTAGAGTTATTTTGAAATTAATTTTCAAAATAAGAACATCAGTTAAATGGTCATTAATTACGTTAATTGTGACTAAATCGATCGCTACACCGCTCATTTTAAAGGTTAACGGGCTACCTTTCAAACCTTGTTTGATTTTATAGTCTAAGATAGCTGTATCTAAATCTGGTAGTAATTATTTAACAAGAGTATCTTTTATTATCAGTAATAACAAAATTGTATTTTTAAATTTACTATTTTTAACTAAATTTACTATTATTATTTAAATTTCTTTCAAATGGCGTCGCAATTTTTGACCTGCGATAAAACTTTTTAAACTTTTGATTTACTCCGATTTTTCTTGGTGTGTGCAAAAGCATGAGAAAAGAGGAGTGTTTTTGGGAAATAACTCTTTAAAAACTGTTTTGCTTTCCAATTTTCCAGTTATAACGTTCTGAATGAATTTTTTCTTTAATTTTTTTTTATATTTATGACGTTTTGTTTTGTAAATATGATCAATCAATCAACTTCAAAGTTTTTAATACCGTACTTTTTGAACAAATCAGACAAGTCTGTTTAAAAAAAAAATTATTACTTTAAACCAGGAACATCAAACATATTTATTTAAATGATTTTTATTTATTTGTAGTTTATATAAATTTAAATGATTTTTTTTTTTTATGTCTTTATGATTACCCGGTTATAGCGTTTTCTCGGTTATAGCGCTCTTTTTATCTTGGTCCTAGGAGAGCGTTATAACGAAATTTGACTGTAATTACTTCAAGAAGTAAATACACGTAGTCATTTGCTTGAGATTATATTTCATTGGAAATATGTAATGTGATTTGACGAATAAATATTTCTTGAAATAATTCTTTAATTTATTTAATAAATACATTATTCATATACTAAAATATTTATATAGCTAAATTGCTCATAATAAGTCGTCACATAGAATATAACTCTATAATTATGTCTTATTGATACTTAAATCAGTATCTACTTCTTCATCTGTCCTCTACAGTCCTAATGTCTTATTATATCCATAAATAATTTCGTCTACTCTTTAAAAACTGTATCACATTTAATACACACTTATTGCAAGAAGTTTCCGGTACTGGGCACTATTCAATAAATTCGCTAAAATTGAACTAAATTGGTGGAATTTACGAATACGCTAATGCGATAAATTCCTTATTCCACCAAATAACTTCAAGCCTTGATAATTCAGTGAGCAAATCGGATAGGCGTTATGCACAAGTTTAACTTGAGCTTGTCAAATCAATTCTCGAAATTCAAGCGTAAATATTTCATCTTCTTGGTTAAACGGAGAGATTTACAAATGGGATTTAATTTAACACTCAAATAGGTCATGAATTAATTCCGATTGATGAAATATCCCAACTTGATTATGGCAACGACAAAGCATTGTTAAGTGAATATTCGGAAATTATTAAATCAAATTCAACAATCTAATAGATTTTGGTTACGAATACGATAGATACACGGGATTAGTAATTAAAAGGTGATGTCTTTATAATATATATATATGTTTGTAATTCCCTTGAGTTGAATAAAGTTATTTTTTTTAAATATCGTACTTTCGTCGTCCTGTATTCGTCACAAGTTCATGATTATATCTTGTAAAATATATAATGTCTCTTCCAAAACGAATTTAGACTATCATCAAATCAAACTCTTGTTGGAATAGGCCTATTTCCAATAGTCGAACAAATAAAAATGTTAAAATAAAAAATATAATTTAATTTAAAAAATGAATGACTACGGAAATAATTCTATCTTATAAGCCTATCCTTCCTTGAAACTTGGTGTAGTCGGTGACCTTCCACGTTACGGCTCTTTATTTGTAATCGACCAACAAAAAAAAACATTTTTAACCCACTGTTGACAATTTTTGTTTGTTTTTGTTATGGTCAATCGAAAGGTAATAAAATTCGTTACAAAAAAAAATAATAATAATTGTAATAGTATTAGGAGAGATGTAGCGTATTGAACTTTGTAGTTATATTTCTTCTTGTCCTCCGCTTCTCTCTTTCAATCGCGGACTCCCAGCTTCCTCGCATCGCTCTTCACTTCATCTTTCCTTGGATCCATCCTCCATTTCCACCAACAACATTTTTCATTGCAACCTTGCACCTTCTATTCTGACCTTATATCCTGGCCATCTTAGCCTTCTTGCTAAATGGAAAATCGTGTGAATGGACACTCTAGATCTAACTATTTGGAAATAATAAACCATTATTTCCAGCAGGTTTTTATTTTATTTTTATTTTTTTGGATCGCTTTTGGAATGTCATTTCTTCATCTTTTTTTTTAATTTTACAATATTTTTCTGCCAATCTTTTTATCGGTCTTTTTATTTATTATAATAAAACATTAAAATATCTGGTGTGGACAACACATGACTTCCTTGTACTCCTATTAAACTATAAATCGGTGGCTCAAAAAGTGATCCTCAATTTGGTTACTAATTTCCGAAAATTGCAGTCTCTCAAAAACAAAACTCGGCTTCGCGGCATCCTTCTATTGACACACACACACACACACACACATTCTCTTGTTTCTGGAGGTCTCATTTCGTTATTACATGTCGTTTTTTTTTCAGTAGGTAACTGATTTCCAAGAGATTTCTTCGTGTTCCGTGACAACATTAAAACTGTCAATATCACTAGATAAAGCATTGGAAATCGACAGTTTCGATATTTTAAGCGGAAAAATCCACTCAACTTATATCTTATTTTCCTGCTGCAGACTTCTTGATCTCACAAATGGGGTGGAAAACTAGTATTTTACACTCAATTTTAACACTTAAAACAAGTAATAAAAATGTTTAATTGGATTGAAAACCAAATTGCGTTTGTAACCTTTATTACCAAAACATATGATTTCTCTTTTAATTTAAATATATTTTTTGATTTAAGCTTATTATGACCTTCAAGTAAAGTTTTCGGCTCACGAATTTTAACCAAAATCTAGTAAATACATTTATATCGATATAAAAGTCCTATTTAGCAAATTTGAGAAGTTTTGCATAATATTTTAATGACCTTTAAGTAAAGTACCACTTCCGGTGATCAAGAAGTGACCAAAAAGGGAGGTTCACAACTAGATTTTACAACAATCCTAAATACAAAATTTCAACTTCCTACGGCTATCCGTTTTTGAGTTATGCGAGATACGAATGTACGTACGTACAGACGCCAAGACGAAACTAGTCAAAATGAATTTAGGGATGGTCAAACTGGATATTTCCGTAGAAATCTGAAAACCGAAATTTTTTGCGATTACAATACTTGCTTTACTTCGTACAAGGAAGTAAAAAACTGCATCATATATCAAAATAATATTCACTTTGCAAACATGACCTACCAGTCCTGAACCGGATTCCAAAACAAAAGTGGCCGCCCCATGATCCAGGAAATCAAAAATCGAAAACGAATTCTACACTACAATATAATGGAAAAGAAAACAGTATGTGACAAATAATGTAAGAATTACTTGACATGCGAATTCTGTAGAAGATAAAGAAAACATTTACTTGTCAAGCTAAACAAAAACACTTTCGTGAATCACTCTTTCATGGAAGCTCACACGGCACTGAAAACTTAGTTAATCTGTAGTGAAGGATGTCGCCTGTAGTACTGAGTGATGTTACTACATCTATTTGGTCAGTCTCTTTTAGCTGTTGATGTGAGCTTTTCTGGAATCTTCCAATATATCCTAAACTTAATTTTTGCCTCTGGTCATTTTTTTTTAAAATTTTTTAGTTGCGCTTCGTTATTTATTTGTTTAAAAAAATTAAAATACGATGCAATCAATGTCTGCTCTTTCTTTTTTAAAGAGAAGCTCCCCTTGTTGATATCGTGGCCCCGAGGTAGGGAAGGGGAGTAGTGGATTGGATGCTGATCCTTTAATCCCCCATCCCGCTGCCTGAAAATAACACAGATTCCTCCAACCCCTGACCGGAAATAGCCGAAGACAGGATAACCCCATCCTGTGGCCGATGGGATTATTTCTGGAATCGATTGTCCGTTCTTTATTAATTACTGTCGAGTCTCTGTATGTTCAACTTCCGTATATCGAAAATCTCTGTAGATCCAACTTTTTTAATGGAATCTTGAATTTTTATTAGAAAAAAAAATATTCCGTATATCGAATATTGTCCTACCATGACAGAAAACTGACGCCGTGTAAACAAGGCGTTACTGTTGTTAATCTCAAATAATAAATTTGGAAAATGAATAAATAAAATTATGTGAGATCTCGAAATTTTTTATAATTCCACGTTTTGTTTGTTAAAGAAATAAAAAGTCAGAATGAAAAAAAAATAAAATAAAAACTATGTTCCTTTTTCATTGAATAGTATTTCTGAATTCATAGATTCGTTCTTCTCATTGATGAGTTTTCTCGTGTAGAAATTTTAAATTTAAATTATTGTGTGTTAACGTTTTCTATAAGGAATCGAATAAGCCTTGAATGTGATATATTGATTTATTGATAATTTTGTAATATCAAATAATCTGGTATTTACCGATGTAGACTAGGTGATTTTTCATCCGTAATTCAATACATTTTTTTTTTTCATAATATCCGATATTAACTTTGATGTGGTATGACTGTGGAGCTCTATGGTACTTAGATGTTCATATTGCGTTTAACTGTAAAATTCTTTATTTCAATTCTTTATCAAAATCGAGATAGCAATGGTTATTATTACTCACATGTGTTTAATGTCAGAATCAAGAGTCTAAATTTGTGTGTATGTGTGTGCGTGTGCGCGTGTGTGTGTGCGTGTGTGTGTGTGTGTATATATATATATATATATATATATATATATATATATATATATATATGTATGTGTATATATATATATATATATATATATATACATATACAATCTGTCATTTCACTATTATAATTAATCTCCAAATGTAGGTACACAAACAAAACAAAAATAATTAATTTATTCTGTTATTTTCGATAACCCGTATTAATCAATTATAGAAGATTAGTTAAATTTTTTTCAGTTAATGAATACTGAACATCATCCAATTTCCTTCCTTTTATATTAATCCTATTATTTTTCTTATTTTTTTTTTCTTTGCATGCTTTTCCTTTTCTGTCTATTAATATAGTCTTTTATAGTTTTAATAAATACTTTAATGATTGAGATGTAAGTAATTTGTAATTATGATGTTAGATCTAATGTTTTATTTGATCTAAAGATCCACTAATTATCTTGTATTTTTATTCTAAATTTTGAAGAAGAAAAAAATGGATCATTGATAGTAATGAATTGGTATTAGAAATTATTTTTTTTTATTACATGTTAATGATTTCACGCACTTTTTTTATTTATTTTATTTTTATTTATTATGCATTTTGATAATTAGGCTTGTGTTATGTGAAAAAAACGATAGCCTAAATTTGTCATGAGAGCATTTCAAAGTTTTCAAACTCCATCATAATTTATAGGAATAAAGAAAATCCAAAGAATAAAGAAAAATTGAAAATTGCTTTCAAAACTTTAAACTGGTCTCATAAAAAATTAGAGCTTATTATTTATTGTGACATTATTCATTTATTCTTTATCTGCACAAGCACGGTACCTACAAACACATTCAAGAGCGAAAAATTTACGGGCTCTCTTCTCAATATTATTAATTATAATATAGATATTTATATTTTATAAATATAAAAACAAGTAGTTTTAGTAAAAACAAGGTCGGTAACAAGTAGTTTTATTAATTATTCTTTAAATTATCATTTATTCCACGGTAGTATTTATTGCACCATATTATTCTTTTTTTTTTTCAATTTGGCTCAAGACTTCCATTGAATTCCTATACAGCCCGTGATTCATTTATTAATTCTTTCTCTGAATCGCACCATTTAAATTTTTGTTTTACATTATTAATTGCACTACTCCTTTTAGTGAACAATTGTTCAAAGATAATAAATAAAGATATTTATCGCAGCTATATTTATATATTTTTCAATTCAGCTACATTATGTTAGTATTTAAAAAAAAACATCGGTATTAGCTGTATGTGGATTTGTACTAAAAGGGACGAATTCCAAAAATCAATTCTGCGTTCATATTAATAAATCGAAAAAAAAAAAAACTGATACTTAACCCTTCGAGTACCACGGGTCTCGGGAAGCGCTGAATACCTAGGGTTTTTTTTTTAACCCAAAACTATTTTTTCCATTTTCAACCTCGCCTTAAGAACAGAAAGTTAAAATTTGGCGCTTGCATTTTTTTTTTTTTTGGATGCTCAGAATGAATTTCAACTTTAAGTTTGGTTTTCTTTTTGTCCAGGCCGAAAAATAAATAAAAATTGTATCCTATTGTTTCTTCTTGGGATGGTGAACTCTATGATAAGAATAATTCACTTATTTCTAACTTAAAATTCGAAGAAATACAGATTCATCAAAAAGTTATAGTGTAAAAATGAAACAATTTTTTTTTCTCGGAAAATTGGACTAAAAAAAAAGTGTAAAATCGGAGATATTATTTGCACTTCCAGTTAGTCCGAAGCGCTGTATCTTTGCGAATACTGATCCGATTTTAATGATTCTTTTTTTGTTTTTTAGATAATTTTATTACCTTTCATACAACTCTATACATACTATAAAATGCATACTTTTTAAGTTATGCGTAAATAAAAGTATTCTTTTCATCATAACTTTTTTTCCCTCCATTTACCTCGGTGATGTACTACAGAAATGAAAAGTTAAAGGCCTTTATGAAGAATAGTTTAGGCATGTTTAATCAAAATCGTTTTGTGTTACCAGGAATTTTGTGTTCCTTTAAAAATTATTATGAGAAATATCCCGAAAGAATTCCAGCCACTTTAGAGAGAGAATAAATTTCATATATATTCGAGAAAAAACACTCTAAAATATTTCTGGTTCCGTTCTAAATCTTCCAGATAGATTCACACTAAAATTCATTGAACAGGTGTCGAAGGATTTCTTCAAATCTTATTTGAAAAAATTAAAAATGTTTGGAGTCCTTTTTGGTACTCAGAGGGCTAAACTAATGCATATGAAAAACATGGTGAAATATCTGTGTAAAATAACTTTGAAGTGACTGGCTGAAGAATCTTGAATGCCTCCTTAATTTTGACTGCTTAGCAAAATTGTGTTCTGATGTTTTACAGTAAGCCACAGATATGGGATATGAAGTTGAATCCATAATTATTGTATTTTAATTATGTTTATTTATTTTTTTAAATTATGAATGATTCTTGACTCTGATAAATTGTAGTGTTGTTTCTATTAAATTAGTTAATACATTAGAACCCGTTTTAACAGGCCATCTTGGGACTTGGGCCCTGGCCGGTTAATCCGAGGTATAGATATTTCAAAGAGAAATAGCACTGCTTTATGAAATATTTGATATGTATCTAAATATTTTATTATACATTTGAAAACATAGAAAAATACGAATTGTACAAATCAACACGGACAGAAAAAATCATATTTGGATATGTCTGTTATTTTCTTTTCTTTTTGAACATTTGCAGAATTTTAAAATTGGGAAATTTCTCCATCTTTTTATGATTAGAACGTCTTTAGCAGTTGAACGGTTAGCGTTGCTGTCCATCGGTCAATCTAGCCTTCTGCTCGCTACAAATTCGCGTCGGTTTTCAATTTTTTTGATGAATGGCCAGAACGTTTTCTTTCAAAATTGGGTCATTGATGGGCGTTCCTCTCTGACGTTCCTCAAGCAATCTCAACCACAGAGCTTCAATACCGGAGGATTGACCGATTTTTTCTACGTCCTGCGAGTTGGTCTGATTCAATTTTTAAACTAAAATCTTCACTCGAGCGCCTGTCCCTTCGGCAATCGTTAATTGAATTTTTCCCCACGTTCAGTTCTCGATAGATTTTTGCCACGTACTCATCACTATCGATTTTCTTCAGAGCCCGGAGGCGCGTCTCCATACTCACAACTATGCGTTTACGCTTCGCGCTAGATTCACTCATGATTAATCGCAATACGCTGAAGTCCGTTCCGAACGTGAACAACGGGCCCCCGCCACCTTCCAGATAGCGCTTTCTCTTTTTTTTATTTTTTTTTTGTCTAATACTAGGCCGATTAATAATCCGAAGGACGGTTAATGGTTGGCCGGTTAACAGGGGTTCTTCTGTATGTTGGTTTTTTTGTATCTCCTATCTACAATGTTTCAAATCAGTGTTGGGCAAAACGTAAATTTAATTACAATAACTTACAATTACAATTACTTACCAATTACTGTAATTTGGACTTGCCGAAATAAAATTACAATTACATATAATTGTAATTACTTAATGAACCACAACTCATTGTTATATTGGGTCGCAATAACAATTACTAGTTGCGCCAAAGTAATTACAATTATAATTAATTGTAATTTTATTTCTGCAATTCCTAGTAATTGTAATTGGTAACTGCAATTACTCAACGCCGAAATGGCTCTAAAAAAAAAGTTATTTCCACAAATGTGCTAAATGGCGGTTTTCAACGAATCAAATGAAAATTTACAAAAATTACGTAAAATTAAATTACAAAAATTGTAATTGTAGTGCAATTACTTACTGTCAAAAAGTAATTCTAATTATATTTGCAATTACTTACTTATCAAGAAGTAATTGCAATTGAAAGTCTCAACTACAATTGCAGTTATTGAAAGAAGTGATTGCAAATACTTAGCACAATTACAGTAATTGAAGATGTATTTAAATGCTAACGTAACTAATTACTGCCCAACTCTGGTTCAGGTGTGACTCTAGTTAATTTAATAAAACCGACACTATGCAATGGGTAGGTTTTTTTGTTATAATTTATTATAATTATCATCTTGATTGATTTAACACTAAGAAATTATCTTGAATTTATCTGTTGTATATTTGATTTAATACTTTTTGAAATCTTTCATTTTTTTTTTTTTTTAATTTAACCAGATGCTTATAGATTATTTTTAATTTTATGTAGCTTAAAACTAGTTACTATAATGCTTATTTTATCATTGCAGAGAGTTATTGCTTGTAGCATGGTTTTTGTGTTTTTCTTTTTTAGCTTTACATTATTTCCCATTTTATATTAACGACATTTGTTTTTCTTATTTTGCCCCCAGGTGGACCTGGCGCTTCCAACTACATGGACTATGACGACTCTGGCTACCAGAACGGACCGCCGCCTCCCTCAGCCTACGGTGACTATGTCAACGACAGATACCCACCTCCAGCCGTAGACAAGTTTGTTTCTTCTCCTATTTTATCTTCTCGTTTTTTCCTTGATTTATTGATCACTTCACGGTATAGCCTTTCCGTTTTAATGTAGCCTCTATCTTTATATTCCTCTCATATTAAAATTGCGCAAGTAAATAACTTTTTCAGGTCATTAGATTGAATACACAATCGCTAAGAACAGAATAACCTGGTACAGATACAGAATGGAATAAGATATATTGTATACTTTTTTTTCAAAGAGCTAATTATAGTTTGCTTCACTAGTTTTACTTAAATAATCAGGAAATAAATGCTATGTATTCACTTTTTTTACTTCCTTGTACGAAATAAAAGAAGTATTGTAATCGTGAAAATTTTCGGTTTTCAGATTTCAACGGAAATATCCATTTTGACCATCCCTGAATCCATTTTGACTAGTTTCGTCGTGGCGTCTGTAGGTGTTAGCCGTAGAAAGTTGAAATTTTGTATTTAGGATGGTTGTAAAATCTAGTTGTGAGCCTCCCTTTTTGGTCACTGCTTGATCACCGGAAGTGGTATTTTACTTGAAGGTCATATTAGACTTTCATAAAAAAATATATTAAAATATAATGTAAAACCTCTCAAATTTGGTAAATAGGACTTTTATATCGATATAAATGTATTTACTAGATTTTGGTTAAAATTGGTGAGCCGATAAGAGTACTTTACTTGAAGGTTACATCAAAAATTATATTTAAATTAAATACATAAATCATATGTTTCGGTAATAAAGGTTACAAACGCAATTTGGTTTCCAATCAAATTAAAAATTTTAGTTACTTGTTTTAAGTATTAAAATTGAGTGTAAAATACTGCTTTTCCTCCCCATTTGTGTGTGTGTGTGTTAATAGATGGATGTTGCGGCGCCGAAAGTCGTTTTTGAGATACTGCAATCTTCAGAAACTAGTAACCAAATTCAGTATCACTTGTTGAGTCACCAATTTATAGTTTAATAGGCGTACAAGGAAGTCATGTGTTGTCCATATCAGATATTTTCATTGAAAAATAATTAATTCAATTTGGTTAGAATTAAAGGGTTCTATAAAAAAAAAAAAAAAAAAACAGTTCTTGTTCGAGTAAATTAACTTATCTCGAATTATTTTTGTTTCGTTAATGGCACATATCCTTATCCTTATAAAACTAAAAAGTTTTAGAGGCTTAAGTCACTTAATAAATATTACCATAAATGATTCTGAATGGAATTAATTCCCTGTTGATCTCAAAGAGAACGGCGACTACTACAGAAAATTATTTTAATCTATATTATTAGTTATAATATCTTAATATTAATAACTTATAAAAGCTGAAGAGTTAGTTTGTTTGAATGCACTAATTTCAGTAACTAACTACCAGTCTTATTTGGAAAATTCTTTTTGCATTAGATAGATCATTTATTGAGGAAGGCTTTAGGTTTTATAGTTTCACACCGCGGCCCATAAGAAGTATTGTATGGAGCTGTAACCATAAATAAATTGCTAAGAGAAAAAATTTACAACTTCATACGTGTCGTTGTCAAGAAAACTTCATACCCATGGAAACTAGTTCACTATAGACATTCTTTAAATGTGAAAACGTTATTTTGTAAATAAAATGGAATGGTAAGAGAAAAAAAAAAAGTGTGGAAATGTGAAACTTATTTATGTGAAAATGTCCTCAACAAATAAAACTGAACAACATATTATAAGTTATAATTTTAAAGTTATTTTGTATTTTAGGGGTTAATTCTAATTTAACGTGGGTGAATGGGGCACAGCTAGTATATGATATATAGAACTTTCAAATTTTCGCTGTTCTAATATCAAAATTTAACTTTTAAGCAAATATATTGCAAACAACACCTTTTGTCCAGAAACCTTAAAACTAAGACTACTATAATGTCTACAGTTCCTTATAAAAATAGCGGCTTTCGTTAAAGGTAGAATGCTTAAAATTTGTTAAAAATATTCGACTCATAGAGATTTTTCATCTTTTAGGCTGAGGCCACACCAGGTTAGCTTGATGCCTGGAGACTAATGAGTCTAAATAGTTACTTTGGGCCTAGGTACGAGTGGCCACATTGCCCTTTGTGAGTCGCCTAGTGACTACAGTTTGTTCCATAGTGCATTCTGTAAGATGCCTTTGTCTGCATTAGCCAGAAAAATAATACTTCACAAAAATACTCAGTTGAGATTAGATTTATTACAGCATTACATGCGAAGCAAGATGTTGAGTTTATGATGATGTCGGTTTTCTGACGAGCATGAAAGGATTTGCGCAACATCGAGCTCTTAATGTAGTAGATGCTTCTTTTTATTTTTGCCGAATGAATGTTTTTCTATCCGTAACTCTATTATTTTTAAAGCATATAAAATCAAAAATATGTTATAAATTTGATTTTACATATTTTTCGTAATTATTAGCAATCTGTTGTGTTAGTAATGAGCACCAACATACGGTGTATGACTTAAAAATTTATTTGGAGATATTTAGTTGCATAAAATATTATTATTAAAATTCTACATATTAATCATCATTATACAAAATATTAACTATTAACTGAATAAAGATTGATAAATTATTTTCCACTTCTATAATTTTCAAATATTGTACATTAACCTTCAGTTCTAAAAACACACGAAAATAAGCTATTCAAAATACAGTTTGGTGTATACCAATTGCTTATTTTTGAATTTTTGTTTGTTTTTAGAACTGAAGATGAATGTATACATTCGATACTAGTTTTCAATAAAAACAAAATTATAGAAATGGCAAATAATTTATTAATCCCTAATTAGATTGATCCTTTTATACCATCATTGATCCTTCTATACGATCATGCGGATGTCAACTGATTAATTGAATACTTAATTTGCGGCAGAAATATTTGTACTTCTGGATTATTATGGAGTCCCTTCTTGGGATCCCACAGGATCTGTTTCTTGAAGAAAGCTGAAATAAATGTGTCATCGTCCATGAATCATTAGATGAAAGAATAAAGGTATTCGTTTGGTAGATGACTAACCTTAGATGAGTAACCAAGTGGCTGCGTGGCCACATTCAATGTTCTTTTGGATTTGTTTTCTTGGTTGACTCACATTGTCACCAGTCACCTAGCAAATCTCTCCTGTTGTGACCTTAGCCTTTTATTAATTGCTTCTTACAATATGTTGGAAGCTGCTCCAAGATCATTCAGTTACAATCTTGGAAGGAGAGGGGCAAACTGGGTGGCTGGATTTTAGTTCAGGAATCCATTTTAAACATACATAACCTATTACCAAAATTAATCAATGATAGGGTATGGTATTACAAATAGAAATAGGTAACTAATATATCATGTAAAATCCAATATATAACATTATACAATGATGAGTATAATAATACAAAATTAATCAATATATGAAGTTTTTCATGTTTCTGGATAATTTATCTTTAGTACAAGTGTTATTTTTGTTTAGGGGCCCTTTTATTTAAGGTATCCCCTGTATTATTTTGAAAGAAATTCTAATAAAGAAGAGGAATAAGGGAAATATAATAGTAAATTTTTAAGCAATTGCTGATTGAAAATGATTATATCTTCAATTTATTAATTTAAATAATATTATTAATATTTTGTGATTTTATGATACCTTTCTTTTCCTTTAACCCTTTCCTTTTTTCCAGTAATCCTATCCTAAACTCTACCCTCTACCGTATGAAGTGGATCTTTTTTAATATGTCTGATGAGATAGGGTAAGTGGCAGACCTTATAATAAATAAATTTATTTATAGCGCTATTAGTATTAATATATAAATACATTTTTGAATTAGTAATTCTAAATTTGTATTGGCTGAAATAATATGTAGTTCTATTTTTTATTTTTTTTATTTTTTATATTTGGTCTTGTAGTTGTAATAGTTAGGCAACCTTTGTTTTCTATTATTTTATGTACAATAGACAGAGTGGAGCAATACAAAAGAAATTAATAATATTAAAATTAATTATTTAAAGAACAAGAATTAATATTTCAACATTAAATTGATTGAGCTTGCAAACAGTCGAGCATATTTGATTTAAATTTATCAAATATCAATGTTAAAAATATCAAAATGAGCTTGCAAACAATCAAGCATATTTGATTTAAATTTATATGAATAATGAAATTATACAACTGTGAAAAAGGCAAGTAACATAAATGTTCACAGCAGTACAGTTACATTTATAGTTACCTATTTTTGTTTTAATAAAAATTAAATTTTATCTCTTTCCAAATTCTCAAACTCGTATGTTATTTGCCTTTTTTGTGACTATAATTCAAAGGTTCAATAGAGATTCCAGCTACGATCGCTGCTTTCTGATCTCCTTCCATTGTAGTTTTATTTTTAATTTCAAGTCATCAGAGCTATTAATTAACGTTAAAAAAAAAATATTTACCTGCATTTTTATGGTATTGTTTTACCTAGAAAGCAACCATACACACCAAATTTCAGCTCATTTGATCCAAAGGGGGCCACTGAAAGTGCCCAAATGTAGCGGGGAGGGGGAGGAAATTATATTCGTCATCACTTTGTCAAACAACACTGTCTACGTAAATACAGTTGGGTAGATGATTTCCTCTAAGTATGTTTAAATATATTTTTGTTATTAAAATATTTATAAAATTTTTGTAGTTAGTGTTTTGTTATATTTGTTACTAGCAACCATAGCTTGCCCACGATTCATTGGCATTGTTTTCGTCATTCTCTATGCAATACTAAAGCTCTTTTATTACAAAAACAGCTACAAATGTGTTAAAAATGCATTTGAATTCCCAAGGCGAACTCGTGCAACACTATGTTGGAACTAACATTGTTTGTTTTTCCTTACCCTCCGATTCTATTTACAAATATTACGAGATTTTAATGCCATCTTGTAGTATATCTATATATTTGTAAATAAAATCGGAGGATATAGGAAAAAAAAAAAAAAAAATATTAGTTTCAACTTAGTGTCGCATGAGGTTGTCCTCAAACTGCCATCGAATCATGGGCTTTCATTTTTAGAATGTTTTTTTACTTACTGGATATTTTAATGTAGATTATAATTAAAACTCATTAATTATTTCACCAAAGCAGCTCAAATAAAAAGAAATTTGTACACAATGAAAGGTGTAGTGAAGCTATTTGGGGTCAGGTGGTCCACTCGACTTGGCCATGTTTGAAACTAAGCTCTTGTGGAGCTGGCTTATATTTTGGAAAGAAGTCACTCAAAGAAGTCATTCAAATACATTTTTAACACATTTGTAGCTGTTTTTGTAATAAAAGAGCTTTGGTGTATTGCATAGAGAATAACGAAAATAATGTCTAACTCATTTGAAAAAAATTTAACTGGCTGTGTTTGTAACTGGGCTACTCATTAGATCTACCTTAAGAAATAAAACATTCATATCCTGAATTTAAGATGTACTCAATGACCCTAAAAATTTTAAACGAAAAAAAAATATTTATATTTATATTATATTAAATTTATAACTTAGTAATGATGCCCCAATCTCTCTGAACATCATCGTTTAGTGCTCTTAGCCACCTGATTTTATTATTGGCATAATTTTGTATATCATTGACATCTTATTATCCCTTCTTGTTCTCTTATATATTATCTAATAATATATGTTTCAGTTAGAAATGCACTTTTGACTTTTATAATTATAAGATTACTTTTACATATTTATAATTTGTCGATGCATCATGGAAATTTTGTTAACAGCCATTACATTTATTTTTTTATTATTATTCAAATTTAAGATTTAATCATTTGGTCTGCCACTTCCCCAGCTCATTTAGAAATTGTTTATTGTTTATTAATTTCTTCTTTGGGCTACCCGGCAACAATAGATGGAGAAAAAAATTATTTAAATTTTTATTGTGTGTAGTTCATCATTGAAGTACATGCATGGACAAATTATTGTAATTAATTATTGTTGTATTTTATCACTCTATTGATAGTAAAAAACAAAAAGATACATTGAGTGAAGGTATTACGAGAGAAACCCTCAATTTCTGTGGTTGCCGATGGTAAGCCCCTCATACTAAGATTAGGATGCTGAGATATGGCTATTGATGTATAGTAGGTTCATGAAGGCTGTGCCCGGCAGGGAGCCGCTTGTACCGGGACCACGAGCGTTCTCAGCTCCTGCCAACGGGGGATCCCAGGGGGGTTCTGGATGCGTTCTCATGGCCTACGGGCTCGATCCCCAGCAGGCCAACCCAGAGCGCCTATTCAACCTCTTCTGTCTCTACGGAAACGTCATTAGGGTAAGTAAATCTATCCATTCCTTATATTTTTGTTGAATTATTTTAGAAATTAAAGGTCTTTATATTTTGGTTCATCAGTTTTTATTATGTATTTATTTTTATTTTGTTGCCTCTACCTTGAAGGGTCCTTTATCTTGGAAACACCTTTATCTTAATCTTTGTTACAGAATTTTATTGATTTCCAAAATTCTAATTTTTTTTTTTTTTTTTTTATCACCTTTTTGTTGTCACACATGTTTTTCTTTAACGTCGATAGTTTTAACAATTTTAAAAAGTATTGCCAGATTGGTTTTTCCACACCAAATTTAGATTCTTTGTTTACCCTCTAGATTTTGTTTTAGGGTGGCCAAGTTTTTGTTTTGTTTTTTTTTTTGCTAAATGCGTTCACCATTATTATCAGATAAGATACTAAAAATTAGAATGATTAGAAGAAAACAAAAGTTTGGAAACACCTTGAGTTTTTATTATTAATTTATTTTATATATATTTACTAAATGTGCAGGGTAATGAGCTAATGAAAAGATGTTCACATGGCTAAGTATCCGTTATTGTGACGTCACCATGACGTTACAGACCTACGTTCTAATGGTGAAACGGAATAAAAATATTCGATAAATAATGTGATTAAACCTGAATGGCGACAATTTTGAACTTATAATTTTGTATCTTTCTTTTGTTTATTAAATTTTCATCTTTTATTTATCTTGTTTTATGATATTTTAAGTTTGCTTGTAATCATTAATTTGGTCTGATTTTTCAACTGGTATAACTAATTCAAGTAATTATAAATATATTGAATTGAACTAATATAAAAATGTTTTAAAAAATTGGATAAACCTTAAGTACATTTTTTATCATTTATCCTATCTTATCCTGGGGCATTATTTTGGTTACATTATGGAAAATTAAGAATTAACCATTTAGAATTAAAGTTGGTGGATTTAGGAGAAAATTTGGATAAGTTTAGGGGGAAAATACATCTCAGACCTGGCAACACTAATTTTAAAAGAATTGGATAGGGATGGAACATCCATAGGAAAACATTGATGTTTTTAAAAATTCATTTTTAAGCCATTTATTGATTTTATTTAAACTTAATCAAGAATCCATTCATTTTCATTAGGTATGTTTTATCATTACGTTATGTTTATGTGCAATATTTCCATGAAAAAAGTATACTTATATACCTATGACTTCCTTTATTTCCCCTTCTTAAAATAATTAAATTTTATGTACATAGAAATTAGTTGATTTGAATGTTATTTCTGTCAACAAAAAATTTAGAAAATAGTTTTTTTGATTTTCGATAGTATTGTCCATAGTTTTTAGAACTGTTGATAGTTCTGATATTTTAAAACTATCGATAGTTCCAATTAGGAATAATAACATGTAAATAATATAAATGAGTAAAGCAATAGTCTTTAACATACAATGAAAGGGAGAAATCTACAAAAGTAAACAAGTAAGATAATTACTTTTTGAATTTTTAAAATTAATAATCTTATATTAATATTAAAATAGCAGAAATTTTAAAATTATGAAGAGGAGATATATAGGATTATGAACAAAATTGACAAGTAGTGTTTCAATGTTATAATATAAATGCAAAATTATATTAAGGATATATTATTGTAGAACTTCCCTTACCGGACACTGCTAACAACCAGACATCTCTCATAAGCCGACAGTTTTATTTTCTCCGGCATCGATACCATTTACTTTACATTGTTTTCAACTTCTATTAACCGGACCCGGATACATACTTAGTCCTTTTTGTTTCAAAAATGCCTCTGATAAACAATAAGCTGACAATAAGTGAAAAGAATGGCAGATGGTTAGAGCTAATGTGGCTTGTTAAAAGTAATTTCTTAGAGCTTTAATTCGCTCAATGGCAGAGGGGATGTTTGAATTTAAATAAATCATGACTGTTTCAAAAATCTTTTTCTATTCCCTACTAATTTTGTACATGTTTTTGTTTTTACATACATTGTGTGTGCTGTTAAAGTTTAATGTTTAAAAAATTGGAACAGTTTATTAAAATTACACAAAAAAAAAACTGTTTTAATTTAGCTCGACACGAAATTAGACATAAGACTATGAGTGGAGAAGAAGCATCAGTAGACGCCGACATGGTCAGTGGCTGGTAGAAAATTTATGTGATGGCTATTGGTAAAAGACATTTTAAACTGTGACAAGACAGTTTTACTTTTTACTGCACTGCCAAATTAAACACTGTCACAAAAAATGAAACTTTCAAAGAAGGAAAAATTTCTAAAGAAATAATCACGATTTATGCGTATATTTTATTTTTCTAAAAATAATACTAGCTATGGAGAGGATAGAGGTCCTTCAAAGATCCATAATTCAAAAATAGTCTGTCATAGGATTGATACAGATTTCCCTAGATCTTGCCTAGTTGTTAAATCCTAATGGATTATATTAACAAGTAGAGAGAGATCAGATAAGACACTAGTTTGATATTTTTCAGTGCTATTTTAATATTCAACAACTTTTTGATGTAACCATAAAATATATAAAAGTTTTGATGATAATGTCGCTAATTTTAAATGTATTTTTAGATTAAAAGTAAGGTCTTGAAGATGGACAAAAAGTCCAAAACGTAGACCAAAGAAGATGATGTGAGAGAAATATTAAAATAAGGGTTAAATTATAATTGAAAATGTATGATTACTATGAAACTCATTTTACCCTTGAAAAATTAATCATGACTTATTAAATGAGAAAAATTAAGTTTTTAGCCCTGAAGATGTCTGTCCAGGTTAATAAAATAAATAGAATTATTACATTACAGTCGAACTTCTATATGTTGAACATGGAGGTTCCTTGAACCTCTATATGTTGAACATGGAGGTTCCTTGAACCTCTATATGTTGAACATGGAGGTTCCTTAAAAAAAAAAATTGATATATGGAAATTTCAATAACCCTTTTCAGGCTAAAAACAATCACAGCTATTCTTTAGGGTTAAAAAAATATCAAAGGCGATTTTTTTGGGTTACTGATGTAACAAAGACGATTTTTTTAGGGTTAAAGAAAAGCAAAACCAAACAATTGATAGCACTTTTTAAAAAATTGTACAAATTACATCTGGGATTGCAGATTTATTACAAATGTACATTTATAATTTAATAAGGACATGTATTAAAAATATGCAAACATAAATAAAAATGTATTTATTTTTGTTTTCGCATCAAATAGCTTCTATTGTCTTTTTGTGTATAATTCATCACCAAAGTCATCTTTAGGGGAAATATTCACAAAAAGATAGGCAAAGTTAAACTGAATTTAAAATGAAAATTTCACCCTATGCTATAAAAGGGATTTAGAGAATTTTGGTGCTCCTTTGCTTCTTCTGAAACATGATCTTTCCTGAATTTCCATTGCTTTGCAAAGCCAGTGAAAATTTTTTTTTCTTATTTAATTATTGCCCAATCTTATGCAAGTAAACTAAGGGCTCTTTTTTTATTACAATCACTTTTTTTTTTTTTTTAAATTGTAATTTTTTGTTCATAGAAATTTTATTCGATATATTTAGAGATTTTCAATAAATGGAAGTTTGATATACTGAGGTTCGAAAAGGGCAATTCTCCATTAAATCCAACTTTTGGGGGGAAAAAAAACTTAAAATTTTTAACTTAACATGCAGCATTCAGTTTAGACCATTCCAATATCCCCAAGACTCGGAGAACAGCTATTTCTACATTCAACGAAGCGATACATCAAATAGAGCACAATAATGAAGATAGCTCATATACCCAAAATAATTGGAGACAGCCCTTTTAACATTCAGCGATTCATTTATTTATGGACGTTTCGACCATTATTCTTCTTCATACTCAAAGTTAATTTAAAAAATGGTAATTGTAAAAATAATGATGGAGTCTGGTAATCAATGCCAAAAAGAAAAAAAAAAATTCAGCCAAGATAAAAAACTTTTGTGAATTGGATATTGATAAAAATACATATCCCAGCTTAGTTTCAAACCTATGAATGAATATATACCCAAAACAAAAGAAATGTTTATAAAAACATCATACTGAGTGTAACAGCTGATGCAGCAGATATCTGAAATAAAAAAGGTAGTCAAGAATTAAAATCATGTCGACTAAAATAGATATTGGTGATGAGCAGTAGGAATCTACTGAAGGAAATTTTTTAAAAAGAATGTCTTAAAGTATAATAGTGAAAAAAGATATAAGGTTGCGTTCGCTGCTTGTCCGATGCTCGTAGGAATTATTAATTTCAACGAACGTCTGGCAATCTATAAGAAGCCCACGAACATTCAGTAATCATTTTGCATACATGTCTAATAATAGAACAATATTTAAGCTATAAACGTAGAATAATATTAATGTTTTATTAATAATATTCGTGATGGTGCTAAAATTGCCGGAGGGTTTTGTTTGCTGAAAATAACTCTGGACCACAATAGTTGGTATTGAAAATTAGATTAGCTTGAAAAATTTGTCTGTCCATTCTGCTTGCAAGCAGTCTTGGTCCTGGCATGTATTTTATAATCTTTTAAATAGAAGTATACTTATAGACATGACATCCAAAGAATATTGATTTGGCTTTATGGCCAAAGCCCACAATATAAAAATACATACAGGTGCAAAGATGCAAAGCGACGGTTTGGCCACCCCTGAGCCAGAGGGTAAAAACATTGGTTATAACAGCGCAGTAGTGGAAAAGGGAAGAAGGAATCAGCTCAAAATGTAAACAAACCTGATGATGATGATGAGCAGTCACTTTCAATGGGAGATGCTTTGGACTCGATTTGTAATTTACATAAGTTTTTTCTAGTGAACAATGACCTTCAGACAGACATTATCAATGAGTTTTGATGCTATTGAAGCTAAAGTATCTTATCAATATTATATGAACAAATGCTCTAAGCAGTCCTGCACATTTGATTTTTTTTTTTTATTAAACAAGTTTAATGTTCATAAATATACAATCTATGTACTTAATTCGAGAAATTTTGTTTGAAAAATAGTTTAAAAATAACAAAATTATTCTTCAAATTGGATATCCAGAATGAAATATGTACAACTCAAAATTGTTAACATCAGAAATTTTAATAGTTAGACCACTATCATCCCAAAGAGCAGCCTCTTCCCAAATATCAAGCCAAACCATTAGACACAATAGATAATCTACCGGCAACTTGTGTTTGAGAAAGCACCCCGAGGGGCTCCTATTAAGAACTTAATCTGTGTCTAATGTTCGTTCTAACAAATACACATTTTTTGAATTGTGCCCCTTTCCTTCTGTGCGATATGGATATGTAAATTTATAGAAAAATTATGGGAATTTCACACTTTCAATAAAATAAAAGTAAAATCCTGTTTTTTAATGTTTTCTACATTTTTGAAATTTTCTATCTTCCAGAGTTGGTATCGTGTCGGTTATAATGAACACTGGCTATTACGACAAAAACCAACAATCCCCTTTAGGGTCGTTATAAACGATATCCAGTGTAAATAAATAAAATTGGTATTCAGGTGTAGAGAGATAAAAAAAATGAGAGGTAGAATATTGTCTTAATTAAATAAGAAGTTGTCAAAAACGAAAATAAATAAATACAATTTAAGAATGAAACATATTTAAAATGAATGAGAAATAAAAATGTAATAAAACAAATAAAAATTTAACCAGATGTTATTATTGATAGTGGAGATAAAAGTGGATGGTGGGATTTGCGACCGGGTGATAATAACTTATTGTTGTTTTAATAAATTGAAAATTTGGCAATAGGTTAGGGATAGATTTTGTTTATCAGTTTTTTATTGACGGGAAGGGATTCTAATTGGGTGTGGATGGATGCATTTTGAGAAGTTGTTCATCTTGGTTAGAGGATGGTGACGTGAATTACATATTGTCATACTTTTTATTTTTCATGCCGATACTTTATGTATGTCTATCTAAATTTTTTGGAAGAATCGATCCAAATGTTAAGCAACGATGAGCGTGGATATAAAAAAAATTGATTAAACTATTAATTTTTTTAAATTATTTTGGGATTTTTTTTCATGAAATAGGAATAAAAAAGCCTTTGCGGATCAGAGTGTGTACGCACATTAAGATGGACCCAATGTTAACCGCAAAAAAATATGGAACAAAGAAATAGAAAAACATATGATGGTCAAAGGGAGTGATGTGTAAATCGGGTCAGGGGCAAGATTTATTAATAAATTATAAATCAATTAATTGGTTGTTGGTTCATTCATTAATTATGAATCAACAACCCTAATATTGGGCAATTAATGCAGTGTTTTCAAGATACATCAATCAACTGTTATTATTACTAGCGCAGATCTCCAAGCTTAGCTCGTTGTCTAGCAAGCTAAAGACTTGGTCTTGGTGGATCCTCGCTGCCCATCCCGACGTGTCCTTCCCACTTCAGTCTTGCATTCCTCAACACCAGGACTATATCGGGCTCCTTAAACATAGTGTACAGCTCCTGGTTTGTCCTCATTTTCCATTCTCCTCCGACCAGAACTCCACCATAGATATGCCTAAGGATTCTTCTTTCAAAGACTAGGAGTTCCTGCTCATTAGACTAGACGCTCTATCGTCTTATAAAGATACATCTTCTGGAGAGAGCTCCACTCCTGAACTGCCTATGATTCTTTGCCAGACTTTTTGTTCCGAGGCATTTTCTTGAGTCACCAGCAAGCTGATGACAAAGTCCTTAGTCTTCTCGAATTGATATTCTCCAAAGGTCACCTCCTCTCCAGGTCTAGGAAGCTCTTTTAACCGAATATTTGGTTTTGGCAACGTTGACTTCCAAGCCAACTCTTCTTGCTGGTCCCATTAGAGCAAGAAAAGCATGAAATACAGCTTGGAAGGAGCATCCCACATTAACCAATTGTAATCAACAATATTTATATTGTAATTTATTTAAAGTACTTGACATCTTAAATATTTTTTGTGACAGATATAATCTAATTCATAAAATTTTTCAGATCAAGTTTTTGAAGACTAAAGAAGGTTGTGCAATGATTCAAATGGGAGATAGCGTGTCCGTCGAAAGATGTGTACAACATTTGAAGAATGTTCCTCTCTTTAGTGGAAATTTGCAGCTTGGGTAATTCATTGCATGTTTTTTGTTTTAATTGTTTAAACGAAATAGTTTAAATTTCATATTTACTTTTTTATGATTGTCGATATTTACTATTCAAGATATTTAAAATCTTATTAGGTACTCTTATTAAATGTTGAATAACCTCTTTATAATGTGTTATAAAAGTTAACATTATATTTTCCTTATTGAAATTCTGAAACGAATATCTAATTAGTAACAATTTTTTTTTTTTTTCAGATTTTCAAAACAGACATTCTTAAGCGAGGTTGCCCAACCATATAATTTGCCCGATAACAGTCCTTCCTTCAAAGACTTCTCTGCCAGCAAAAATAATAGGTTTATAAATGCAGCGATGGCAAGCAAGAACAGGATTCAAGGCCCTGCAAAGGTAAAAATTGTTTATCGCAAGTAATATACGAACAGCTTGTAACTGCTTATAGAACTGCTGATAATATGTTGACATTTATTTTATTTAATGTTGTATTTGATTTGAAACATAATATCTTTAAGATAATTCTTAAAATAGTACTACATTTTATTGTAATAATAATTCTAACTCTTATTGATTATGCTTTGCCGGTGTGAAGTCGAAACATC
Organism: Rhaphigaster nebulosa; assembly: GCA_948150685.1. Taxonomy (NCBI): domain Eukaryota; kingdom Metazoa; phylum Arthropoda; class Insecta; order Hemiptera; family Pentatomidae; genus Rhaphigaster; species Rhaphigaster nebulosa. Next base: position 174,009,496 of record OX411308.1, on the reverse strand, counting down.
CCACAGTATAACAATTTATATTAATTAGGGATTGATAAATTATTTCTCACTTCTATAAATTTGTTTTATTGAAAACCAGTTTCGAATGTTCATCCTCATCAACTAATTTATGTTAACACTGACTGCATGATATTTTGAATAAAAAAACAATGTCTTCAGAAAACTCTTATATAAACTATTGGAAATTCTAACTTCATTTAAGGATTACATCTGCAAAAGAACCGCATATGTTTAAACCAATATCATTTTTATTGTTGTCGGATTTTTTAATATATTGATTATAGCATCATATTCAATCCTCTATGAACCTCTTAAGCAATGTGAGGAGAAAGTCTATAGAGTCCTCTCCCAATCTATCAGTCTATAGAGTCCTCTCCCGATCTATCAGTCTATAGAGCCCTTTCCCGATCTATCAGTCTATAGAGTCCTCTCCCAATCTATCAGTCTATAGAGTCCTCTCCCGATCTATCAGTCTACAGAGTCCTCTCTCGATCTATCAGTCTATAGAGCCCTTTCCCGATCTATCAGTCTATAGAGTCCTCTCCCGATCTGTCAGTCTACAGAGTCCTCTCCCGATCTATCAGTCTATAGAGCCCTTTCCCGATCTATCAGTCTATAGAGTCCTCTCCCGATCTATCAGTCTATAGAGCCCTCTCCTGATCTATCAGTCTATAGAGTCCTCTCCCAATCTATCAGTCTATAGAGTCCTCTCCCAATCTATCAGTCTATAGAGCCCTTTCCCGATCTATCAGTCTATAGAGCCATTTTCCGATCTTTCAGTTTATAGAGTCCTCTCCCGATCTATCAGTCTATAGAGCCCTCTCCTGATCTATCAGTCTATAGAGTCCTCTCCCGATTTATCAGTCTATAGAGCACTCTCCCGATCTATCAGTCTATAGAGCACTCTCCCGATCTATCAGTCTATAGAGTCCTCTCCCGATCTATCAGTCTTCCACTAGTTGCCTTCTATTATTCCATTAAAGCCCTCTTTTCTGGAAGTTTTTCTTTACTTTATCTTCCAATTTAATTCTAGGTCGTTCTTATCCTCGCTTTCCCTCTACTTTGGTTCGATGGGCTTTACTAGTAATTCTGCTCAGTCCGTTTCGTAGAAGTTGTCCAAGCCATCTCAGTCGATTTTCCTCTATTATATAATTGGATGGTTTAACACTGAGGTTCGACCTGATGGTGGTGTTTTAGCCTCGATTTCTTCTTGTTTTATCCTCGATCTTTCAAAGAAATCTCATTTCTGATGCTTGTATTCTCGATTGATTATTCTTTGTCAGCGTCGATGATTCCGAAGAATAGGTCAGAATGGAGAGAAATGTTGAACTAAATATAGACACGTTTATTTTATTTTTAACTTCTCGCCTGCTTAGAAAACCTCTCCTTATTACTCCAAGAGTAATAAGATTCTGCCCACAACTGTTATTCGCTCGGTCACCTCCGAATCAATGTAGCCATTTTCGGTATGAAAAACTTCAAGGACTTTGTCTTTGACTCTAATGGTATAATTCTTCTTGGCTTCTTCCTAACCCTCATTTTGATTATGTAAAATATGTATAATTGTGTGTGTGTATATAGAGCATTTGGGAAGGGAAAGAAAATACGCAGTATAAGTTTTGGAAAAAATGCTATATCTCTTTTCATAATTCTCCAATTGAAGCGGCTCTTGGACAGGATTTAGTATATGACCTCCACGAAATTTTTTCCAATAGCTGCTTCAATTGGAGAATTTTCCACAGAGATATTACAGTTTTTCCAAATCTTCTATTGCGTACTTTTAACCCCACATACTCTATCTAAGCAAGTAGTAAGGAGTTACCAAACTTTTTATGCTAACACTGACTCCTCTACAATAGTCCCAAGGACTAAGATCTAGCCAGCTCATAATGTCAATGTACTCATATCATTAATTACAGTTACAATTTTTATTTTCATTGTGTATAACAGATACTGTGTTTCTTAATTCTACGTTGTATTATTATTCAAAAATGTATTTTATTTAACTATTTAAAAATGGGAATTATTACAATATTGAGTATGTTTGTGTTTAGGATGTAAATATGTAAACAAGGACTTGATTATTATTTAATATTGTTATAGATACTTCATTTCTTTAACACACCTCCCGATATAACTGAGGATCAGCTTTATCAAGTGTTTGAAGAAAAGGATGTCAAGAGACCATCACAAATCAAACTGTTTCCTAAGAAAGGTAAAAAAAAATTGATTTATGAATTACAACTTTGTGTTCGTTCATTTTCCTAAGGTTAATTTTATCATTTCATAATAAAATGGTAACAATAACAGTTATAGATTTCAATATAATGTTTAATAATATGGCATTCTAAAGTTAATTTAATTTTTTCTAGAAAATTAATGGCATGGATAGACTATGTCTTCTCAAAATAGATTTCTTCTACATTACGTTTATCTTTACTTTTTTTTTTTGAGCTAATATCATTAAATTATTAACACACAAATTAATACAACGTAGAGCGATTTTCAATGACATGATGCACCACCGTGCTATGTACTGACTTAGGACCATAGGACATCCTTAAGCTACTTCTTCATTCCTCCACCAAGCAATGATTTGCTAATTAAGATGACTACATCGATATTTGTTATTTTTTTCATTGATTTTAAATGTCCATATTTATATTTATTTTTTCTAAAGATAAATATTTTTTCTATATTTATATTCTAAATTTATTTTTTAATACATATATATATATATATATATATATATATATATATATATATATATATATATATATATATATATATAATATATATATTTCACTTTTTTAGTAAGTATTACAGTCAAAATCACCCTTCATCTTTTATTAAAAATAAAGCTACACGATGTCATAAGATTAAGATTTGGCTAACATATTATTTTTTCACCACAATTATTATATTTAATCTCACATCATATTTAAATTTAATTCTAAATTAATTTTATCATTACAATATATTTTCAGAAATTAATGTTGTGTTTTTATTTATGAAATTCATTGGTTTTCTTTGCTATTTTTTTATTCAGAACGAAGCTCATCAGGCCTGCTAGAATTTGAGGACCTAGCTGATGCTGTCAATGCTCTTGTCTACTGCAATCATGCACCAATTAAAAATCCAGGTATTGTGATAGTTTTGCACTATCCATTTATTTATCTTCTAACAGCCTGAAGCTTGATTTGGAAAAAAATGTCAACTGCAAGCCAGAATTTTTTAGTTTCCTTACCACATTGGTATGTAATCGGGTCAAATTTTCGATGTGCGGTTTTCAACAAATCTATGCCTTTCGGTCTCCTGGATCCAAAAACTCATTTTCAGCCATTGGTCTGTCTTGCGCCACGATTTTCTCTTTAAAGAGTAGAGCAATGATTTTAACCCTTTCACTGCTACGAGCTCATATACTAGTCTGATGGTTGCAGCACCCAGTGTGCTACGAGCTCATATACGAGGGGTATTAAAAAAATAAGGTGACTTTATAATTTTCTCAAAAAATATTTATTTATTCATCAATATTTATTTTTTCCCCTTCAAAGTAATCCCCCTCAGACATAATACGTATGTGCCAGCGCTTTTTCCAATCTTCAAAGCACTTCTGAAATGCATTTTTTAGTATGTCCTTGAATACTTTCAGCGATGCGGTCTTTATTTCCTCAATCGTGGCAAACCTCCGTCCTTTCATGGGTCGTTTGGGTTTTGGGAACAGAAAAAGTCGCAAGGGGCCAAGTCCGGTGAATATGGTTGTTGAGGCATGATTATGATGTTGGTTTTGGCCAAAAAACTACTAACAAGCAACGATGTGTGAGCAGGTGCATTATCGTGATGCAAAAGCCACGAATTGTCTTTTCATAAATTAGGGCGTTTTTTTCGTATCGCATCACGCAAACGGCGCATAACTTCCAGGTAGTACTCCTTATTAACTGTACGACCTTGTGGTAAGAACTCGTGATGCACTAGGGCGTTGTAATAGAAGAAAACGGTGAGCAAAACTTTCACATTTGACCGTACTTGGCGTGCTTTTTTTCGGTCTTGGCTCGTCTGGCTGTTTCCATTGGGATGATTGGGCTTTGGTTTCGACGTCATAACCATACACCCATGTTTCGTCACCAGTTATGACCCTTTTGAGTAAGTCTGGATCGTCATTGACGTCATTAAGCATCTCCTGAGAGATGGACATGCGACGACTTTTTTGGTCAAAATTCAGCAGTTTTGGAACAAACTTTGCTGACACACGTTTCATGCCCAAAATAGTGATTCGACGATTATTCAGAACCAATTCCTTTACTTCTTTAGCATTTGCATCTGTTGTTGACGTGCTGGGGCGTCCAGGGCGAGCTTCATCTTCAACATTTTCTCGGCCTTCTTGGAAGAGTTTGTACCACTTATAAACATTTTTTTTACTTAGAGTACACTCACCATATGCCACTGTCAACATTTCAAGAGTTTCGGAACACTTAATTCCATTTTTTACACAGAATTTGATGCAAATTCTTTGATCCATTTTTTCGACAGCAACAGATGGCCGAACACGCAAAACAGTTCTAACCTTTATGCCTCTCACATAAAATAAAAAATGCTATATAGCTGAAACTGTGAACATATCTTCGGGACGAGTGTATCAACATAAGAAAAAAAAAAATTAAAAACCGAACATACCTAACCCGCGAAATTTGAAAAGTCAGCTTATTTTTTTAACACACCTCGTATCAGTCTGGCTTGTTTATCTCCTGGCTGCTGCTTGCTTCTATATTAGTTTTCCGACTACGGCCAGCTCTAACCTATTTAAAGGAGTAGCAATGTCCTTCAAAGCTGATAGAGGGCGTAGGAATTCATTTTTGTCATTTTCAGCTTCCTTCTATTCGGCCAACCCTATTCATTTATTCTGAAAAAAAAAATAATTCTGATGATTATTAGGTGGCAAATAAAAATGTATTGCCAGGAATATGATACGGTACTTTTTCCAGCCCTGTGTTTTGAGATATATCACACACTTAGAAATTTTTAATTATTAAAAATAATATAATTTAAATAACCAAAAATTAAAAACATTTAAAATTTTTTTTTTTTAACTCTCAGTGCTAGTCCGCAGCCCGTATCCAAAAGGAGGATGGAAAACATTATTAGAAAACCTAGAATGGAAAAAAAATGATAAAGCGCTAAACGCAAAAAGTATTCAGCACATGGGGCACTGCAGGCGCTAGACTATCCCGCACCACTGTATCCTCCCACCGTGGAACTATTTCACAGCCAAGGGTTAAACCTGGTTACTTTCTTTTATTTTTCGGATCAATATTAGCTAAGATACAACAAACAATTTTTGTACAGTCATACCCCCCCCACTTAACGCGGGTGATACGTTCCTCGGCTATTTGGGCAAACCGAAAATCGTGCTAAGGTGGGTTTCCTGTTTATTACCCTCCAATACCCCAATAGTTTTGTTGTTCTAGTTTTCTGTTGCTTTTTCAGAATTTTTCATTTTAAAATATGTTATTGATTTAGATTTTTTATCTATGTAATTAATTTTGGTAATGTAACTCATCCTTATACCTCCTTAATTCTGGAGGGGGATGTTTTTTTTGTTGTTTTTTTAAATCAGACGAAATGCATAAACATGTCACAAAAAAGGATCCGAAAGTAGCCTCCTGTATCTTTTATGTGAGGACTTATTGTTAGAACTGTTTTATTGTTTATCTTTTTTGAGGTTTGAGTATTAGTTGAAAAGTTAAAGCAGATAAATGTATTATAAAAGTACCTCAAAATGCACTTTTAACCCTTTAACGAGCGCTTGGTGTTTCCTAGGACAGTGTACTGCTGTAGGGGTCCACCCCTTTCTGCCTGTTTTTACATAACGACGGTGAACTGCTACAGAAGTTGGACCTTGAAATTGTCTTGCCTTATTCTAGAGAGCTTGTAGTACCTACTCCTGCTAATAGATAACACAATAATTCAGTTAATTCAGATCCCTCGTACTCGACACTCGTCTTGTGTCTCTTTTTTTTTTTTTCTAAATATTTCCAAGTGCCTGTGGGATCAGTCTCAAATTTTTTTTCTGCATTCCTAATTGCCTATCTGATTTTATAATTATTATTAAAATAGACTTCCTTTAATTATTTTTATTTTTGCAAAATTTTAGTTAGAATAAAGTGATAATTTCACGAATTACCACCATAGGAAAAATAATTAATTTTTGATTCTATTATAAATAACATCGATATTACTTCTTTAAACTATATACTATACAGTTGTAAATTAAAACAAATGAAATAAGACATGAGAAATTTGTTTAAAACTACTCGATAGAGCAGACACCCAGCTACTTGTAAAAGATGAATAAAAAAATAAGATTATATATTTTTATATTCCCTGTAACATCATATTTTTCACAAAGTTTTAAATACAATAAAATAATAATTTTCCGAATTTTCGTCTTGAAAAAAATTGAATAATTTAAAATAATTAATATTTATTTATATTATTGATAAAAATTATATTTTTTTTTTTTTACATTTTATTTCGGAGGAACAATAGAGGTAGAAATTAACAAAAATAAATAATTAAATGCTAGAAACATTTATTCAATTATGAGATATTGTGGTAGTCGTTTTTCATTAAAAGTATTCCCTTCTGGAGAGCCCACTAGTCACTTCAAGGTCATGGTACGATTTCTGGGCTAGTAGTCCACGGGCTCCAACGGGTTGGGAGCCACTGTCCTAGTAAAACTGCAAATGAATTTTCTATAAACCCGAAATGGTAAATCCTTTATATGAATCATATTATACAAAGGATTTGCCGCATCTTCTCTGTATCTTATTACAAATTTCATTATTTTCTGTTGCAGATAGTAAATTTCCATATATGATGAAGCTGTGCTTTTCGTCATCACGTTCCATCACAGCAAATGGAGGGTCCGGATTCAAAGACGACACTCAGTAGAGATTCTATGCCTCTCAGTTTCTCTGTTTATGTCAATTACTATTCGTATAAGAAAAATAAAAATGTACCAAAAAACATTTTAAAGTAACATAATTTGTTGTTGGTAAAAAAAGAAAAAAAAAAGAAAAAAAAAGAAAATAATAAATAAAGTATACAAAATTATAGAGAAACTGTTTACATTCGAAATATGATGAATGAGTATATGTTGTTAAGATTAGGATGTTAATATGGAAAGAAGATTTAAATATTAGATTTCTACGATGACACGATACACCAATTATTAAAGGAAATTGTAACTAATTAGGGTTTTTAATTTATTTTTGTCATAATGTTATTTTGTTAATGCTCAGCTTGTATGCAAGCTGTATAATTAAATGTGTCTACTCATATTTTATTTCAATTTTCTTTATTTATATAAGAAATATGGTTGAACAAGACAGGGCATTTTAGCATTGACTTTTTTTTTAAAAACAGCATGATAGATATATTGAGGCAGAAGTGACTGTGTGATCGTTATGTAAAAGACAGTACACGTAGGTTAAATTTTAGTGCGTGCAAAGTCCAATTGTAGAAATATTGTGAAAATAGATTAGTGTAGAAGTTTTTTTTTTCTTTGTTGAAAACGTTTTATAATTATTTTAAAAATACAAAAGTGTATTTTTGAATAATTTAGACCTTCCTTCAGGATTCAATCCCTTATTATTGTTAGTGGTAATTATTTATATCAATATTAGTTGTATTTAGCCTATATTTTATATTGGTATTGAAGATACAATATCATTATTAATTTAATTTCTTATAATTTTGAGTATATTGTTTTTTTTTGTTTATTCTTTTTCTTTCCTCAATTGTTCAGCTTAATTTCTTCGACTTAGGAATCAGGAAATTTGCTTTGTTAGCTTTTAGATGATTAGTCGTGAAAATCGATGTTTATATAATAATAAAATTGTGGTTTATTACCCATTTAACTTGTAAAGAAAATTGTGAACACCATTTTAGAATAGTAGATTAACAGACATCAAGAAAAATGGCAGTGACAGAGCGCACAAGTTCAACTTTGATCTGCTTCATTAACGTATGTCTCTAGTGCTTAGCTTGCTTTTATGGCATTTAAAGCCTAACAGGAAAATTTCAACGTGCACGTTTTATTTATTAAAGTATTCATGCGTAATCGGATAATTATAATTTTTAAAAGTTAGTTTCATTTCTATCACACTTTTGAAAATTCTTTTCATTTAAAATTTTGAGGAGTAAAGTTTTATTTTGCATTTGCTAAGCATGTCGAAGTCATCCATTAAATCATTTAATTAAATGCTTTAGATGCCTGAACACAACCATATTATGTCAGTCATTTTTAAGCTGTAACGTATTTTTTTATCTATACATTTTTAAATCTAAAGTCTTATCATTTTTTTTTTTAAATTTGATTTATGGGATGTTTTATAAAAATTTAGTATTAGTAGATTTGGGGTTAAGTTAAACCGAGATTTGTAGTTGATTGATGTCTCCTCACTTGTATGTTTATAGTTATAATGCTCTCCTTGTTATGTATTAAAACTGTAGACATTAGCGAATTACATTTTAAGAATAGATATATATATATAAATATATATACACATTGTCACACTATAAACCTGTGAAAACACGAAATAAAATAACTTCATAAAACAGTTTAAGAGCTCGACACCTCATTTACCACTTATCCACCAAAAATACACGCAGAGCAAGTAAAGCTTGAAAACAACATAACAATACATACAGGTACGTTAAAAGATATTTTTTCTATAACACTGTTGCCAAATAATTTCATGTTTTTTTTTTAAATTTATTTATTTAGTTTAAATTTTTGTTTTGATAATGTACTGTATACAGTGCCAGAAAGTTGGGACCAAAACAAATATATCCCAAAATACAGATTTATTATATATATATTTTAACATCCAAAAAAAAAAGTATTTATTTTATTTTTTCATGGGGTATTTTATATCAGAGATTTATTAACCAATAATTTTTCTTATCTCCTTTGAAAAAAAAAATCTATAGATTATAATGAAAAATAAAAAAAAAGTTTAAAAACACTAAAACATAACGAGTGATGCATTTGCGGTTTTTTAACCTTATTAGTGTACTGTAGACTCTTGATAATTTTTGAATTGTAGAATTTAAATTTATGAATTTTTATGGATCACTGAGATGAGTCTGATGTTGAAATTTATTAAATTTGAAAAGATGAATTCATTGAGGTATTTCAAAATTATTCTTATTATTTCAACTAATAAAATAATTGTGCCTATTACATTTAAAGGATGGTTTTAAAAAAGAAATTTTTATAAAAATTGTTTTCGTAGTTCTACAATTATACCAAGTTACATTAAAATCAGTGAGTGAGTGATATTTCCATAAATCACATTTTAATTATAGTGGCAGTCAAATAAAAGCCTCATTTTTTTTTTTAATTAAATAACTCTGAAGAACGATTCAATAGAAACAATAAATTTACTTTTTATCTTTTTTACTATACAGCCCTCTCGATATTTACAAAGCGTTGGGCGATATCAATGTCTTGGATATATGGGAATGAATACTATTGCGCTCATAGTATTGCTGCAAGTTGCTTCTATTAAATCTACAATCATCAAAGCGAAGCTAAAAGTCTTAAAGCAACTTAAAATAATTGCCATAAAAAAATTAAAAAATACTAATTATTTATATAGGGTGTCTACCGAACCTGGAATACCTGGAAAAGTCAGGAAATTATATAAAAAAAAACCCATACATATATTATAATACGTCAAACGCGTTAAGGTGTGTTCATCGATTTTTCATGATAATAAATTATATATGCTCACAGAACTCCATTCTTCTATTGTTTCGCATATTATAGCAGTCTATAAACCTTTTAAATTTTATGAAACATAAGTTTAACCCAGTGTTATTTTTTGTTTTTGTTTTTTCAGTAATAATTTTTACTTGTATAAGTACTTATCTATTATGTAAAATATAAGTTTATTAATAAAGATCAGTTTTAAAAAAATTTAAAAGAGGGTGGGTTCAGCTTAGTAAGTAATGTTCGTTCTCCTATTTCTCGGGCCTGGATTCGAGTCCGTCTGTGGCATATAATTATTTATTCTGATAATCAGCAGTGGATCGACTCTATTGGCTTGGGATACTCTCCTGGGACTCACCCCAGTTAAAATGGGTATCCTTGATTGGGGGGAATTTTAAGTGTGTGTATTTTTATTTAGTTAGAAGCCAAACATTTTTCATGAAAAAAAAGAAATTTTTTTATCCATCGACAATTAATTGTAATCTATCATATAAAGTAAATGTCATCTATGGCCTCATAATATTTTAGAAGTAGGAAGATTAATTATATTCATATATATATATATATATATATATATATATATATATATATATATATATGTATTTCTATTCTTCTATTTCTACTTCTATGTGTGTGTATATATATATATATATATCATGTCCTATTATAACTATTTCGATGGCCTGGAAAAGTTAGGGAATTCCATAAAAATGTTTTGGTAGACAACTTATTTAGCATGATTTTAATTTATATAAAGAAAAATTACGTAATTATCAAAAGTCTACTGTACAATTCATTGATAGAAGAGTGGAATGCGGATAGCTGGCTTATAGGGTTTGTTTTTAATACAACGCTAGTTCTTGCATTGTTTTTATACATTTTGCTTGGGTATAGTTATAATAGCTATCTCATTTGTTATCATTAATTGATTATTTATTATTATTTTTAAGATTCAAAAGCTTGCATGGATTTTTTTTTTATATTCTGCCGTCCAGTATGTTTTTTTTTGTTATACTAACACATATAACATGATTTATACTACTAATTCCTGTAATATGACTTGGCAACAAACTAGAATTTTTTGAAGCGGATCAGCTTCAGTCATATTATTCTATTACTATGTGTGTGTATTTTCATTATGTAGAAAAGTGTACATATAGGGAGGTGTACATATATAAATGTTAGATATAGAACTAATGGTTCTTATTTCGCTTTTGTAGATAGTAAGTGTTTATATCAGGCGTTGTGATTGAAATTTTAAATGTATATTTAGTTTATATATATAAAAGATATTTATTGGTCACTGAAATACTTAAACCTGTTTGCATATTCCAGTGGAAAGTCAATTAAATAGAAATGATGGTAATTAACGAAATAAAGTTATCTCTTAAGTAAAAATTTGTGTGTGTGTATGGGGTGCATGCGTGAGTTTATGTGTTTGTATGTGTAAATACACATGCGTAAATGCATTGTTAATCATTCCATTTGTAATGATAAGAAATCTAAATAGATTCCCTTGTAAAGGCTTTGAAATTAGTAATTTTTTTTTTTTTTCCATTTGTAATTTATAACTCATCTTATGTATAGTAATTTCAAACGATTATTTGATAATTTTGATTGTTTATTGAGCTTTGTGCCTAGAAATTACAATAAAAAAAAACTATTTTCGTTCGGATTTTAGTTAATTTTTTTTTTTTTTTTAAGAAAAATGTATAGCAGAAAAATATAATAAATAGATGAGTAATTCGTCTTGTGTAATACACTGTTTTATGCCTGATATACCTTTTATGACCACTGTGAGATATACATTCGGAATTGTTTATTTGAGGATGATTCTCAGATTACGGGCGGTTTTTATGATAGAATTTTTATACTTTTGGCTGGGTTTTAAATTTTTAAAAATTAAGTACCTACACCTTCTATTGACACTTAGCTGTTAATTTTAACAAGTGGCAAAGATTAAAAGTGATTTTTTTGTGCAAAATTTAATATTTTTAAATGACTAACAGCTTGAACTTAATACTTTTTTTAATATCTAGGGAAAAGGAAATTGGGCAAAAGATGAACTGTATGTACTAGGGCCCTAGAAAAAAATGTTTTTATTTACAAAAATAAAATAAAAATAATTATCGATATCGATAAGAGAGTGCAGGGCTGGTTAGCAGCGCTTTTCATGCTTTGATTTTTCATGCAAACTATACTTGATTTGTGCAAATGTGCTTGGTCTCTTTGAATACTACACCAATGAGGCCATGTTATCTTTTTTTTTTTTTTTCAGACCATGTGAAGTGCTAAGTTCTCAGAAGAACCTCAAAGTCAAAAAGTAAAGGTGTGCCAACCAATCCCCTGCTCCCTTCCCCCAGATTTAGTTGGCGCATTTTGTAAATTCTCTCATAAAAGACAGAATAAATACTGTGAACAAGGATTTGTTTAGGAAAACATTATAAAGGAGCAATAATCAGTGGTATAAAAATAAAATAAATTCAACATCCGAACTTTTTTTTTTGTGCACTTTAGGAAGGCCATTTCTAAATCTTTTATTTTAATTTTACATTATTTTTCTACCAGTCTTTTTATTTACAATAATATCACATTAATAATATTGGATCATATATTACAATAATATTCACATTGCAAACATGTTGGCCAACCAGCCCCGAACCGGATTTAAGAACAAAAATTTCTGCTAAGATCGAGGTAAGCAATTTTATGTAATGTAGGAATTTTAAACTACAATAATCATAATGGAAAACAGAATAATAATAATGTGACAACAAATGAAAGAATTGTTGGACTTGTGAATTCTGTAGAAGAAAAAAAATTATTTATCAAGCTAAAAAACACTTTCATAAAATACTCTTCCATGAAAGCTCACACGACACTGAAAACTTTTTAATAATTACCTCTTGAGTAGGAGCGTTTATGTTTTAGATAAAATCAGTATGTAGCAACATGATGAAAAAAAAACATAAAGGTGCTGAAAAATAATTTTTTCACGTTTAAGATGTGAAAAAAATTTCTTTAAGAAAAAAAATAGGTAATAGTGCTTAAAAATGCGGAAAAAAAGGAGTTTTAAAAAATTGAAGTGTCAACAACTTTTTGCAAAAAAAAACTAAAAACTGCGAAAAATGACCATTTTTGGTCATTTTATTATAGGGCTTTTAATTATAACAGGAACTTGTTTTGGGACTAAAATTGTGGCTCTTGTTAGTGTCTATTAATAATAAAAATTGTATGCAAACAATAATAACTTTTCTCTAAAATTGAGAGAATGTTACAACAAGCGATCTTAAAAAAAGATTTGATCAAGAGCCAAAATGGTCCTAGAGCCATTTTTCAAAGCACTGTTTGTTCTCAAGAAGTTTCATTATAAATCTATTTTCATGAAATATATGAGGTTCGATTAAATGCCTAAAAAATGTCTTTGAACCTAGGACTGTTTATTGTAGCAGCCCAGCAAAGGTGAGGCAGCGGAGGGGAAGTGAAGAGGGTGAGAGAAGGCTCTCTCTATCATTGCAGTGCTCCATGTCAGGCCGTCAAAGAGTGTTCCTCTGTCCTCTTCACTTCCCCTCCGCTGGCTCAACTTTACTGGCTGTTGCGATAAAAAGTCCTATGTTCAAAGACTTTTTATAGGCATCTAATCGAATCTTACATATATTCCATGAAAATAGGATTGTTTAGAAACTCCTGGGGAACAGATAGCGCTAGGAACTCTAGGACCAGTTTTGCCCTTGTTCAAATCTTTTTTTGAGATCGCCTCTTCTTACTTTCTCTCAATTTCTAGGAAACGTTATTATTTTTGCTTAAATTTTTTATTATAAATAGACACTAACAATTATGTTGTTTTTTTACCATGTTGCTACATACAATTTTTTTCTAAAATATATAAAAGTTGTTTCTACTTTATTTCTCCTAATTATCACGATGAGAAATTACCTTTGCAATTTATTTTAAAAAACTAACCTATCCTGCCTGGACTATATGTAAATATAATGGTACCAAAACACAAAATTTCCAAGTAGCAACAGCAATTCGGGCATGGTAATGACAAATGTTTTCAACTTTCAAATGTCATTTACATATATTTCACACAGCCAAAACCACTGTAACTAACACTGAGAAATATTGTTTCTGCCAACTGTCTTAAAACATATGATAGTCAAACTTTAGTTAAAGTGAATGTAATAATTTGAAAAGGTAGCGGTGGTGGTAATGACAATAGTAAAGGTATGTGACTTACAATAAGAATGGGTAAAAGTCGGCTCCCCTACTGAAGTCCAATCTCTGCTAGTGACTGGTCCTTCAACTTTGGGCTAACACTCAACTCGAAAAAAAATTCCCCAACTGTTTCATTTTTTTCATAATTTATCTCTGGCGTTTTGTGTTTTTCTTTGTAATGATATCTAAGTGAGGAGACAAAATTTGGAAAGTACATCAACATACTTTACTGTTAACAAAATTTATAAAAATGAATATTCAGAATGCTGAAGTTGTCCTTCTGAGTGATGGTAAATTTGACTACCATTTGACATTTTTGCAAAAGAAAAAAATACATCTTTACTAGAAAACCGAGAATGGGACACTGCTGGTAATGACATTTTAGTAGCTTAAGCGATTATCAAATTAAATTATGCTTTAATATTTTCATATATTTATAAAGAATATTTATTATGAATAAATGTTTCTTGACCTTATAGCAGAGGTGGAAAGAGGTAATCAGGTTAGACTTAACCGAGTAAAGGTTGTATTGGAGTAGAATTTGCCCGTATACTGAGAATCACCCTTAAATATTTTTTATCTATATATATATATTTATGTATTCTACTTTTTAGAGAAGAGTATTTGAAAATTAATTTTTTAGTTTATTGTGTGTATTTATTGTTAAAGTTGATAGTTTTGGTATAGGAAAAGGACATAGGAGGATTGAAAAATCAACAATTTTGTTTTAAATCGTAACTTTGTTTTTGTGTATTTAAATATTATATAGACGATCTTCCAGTTTGTCTTAATGCTCTTTTGTTTTTTTATTCGAGAAGTATTAATTTTAGTATTTTAATGTAGCATAATAAATGTTATTTATTTTATTTTTTTATTTATTTTTTTGTCTTTAATAACACATTTAATGTTTCATAAATGTTTTTTCTGTTTATTATAAAAGAAGTTCTAAAAGGTCATTTTAATTATATTTTATTTTATTTTTAAATAATTTTTTTAACTTATAACATGTTTGTGGAAAGTAAAACAAAGGTAAAAGACTTGAGGTCTGTAGGTTAATAACCTAACTCCACTTAAATCCCAAAATTATTGTGAAACCTCAAAAAAATAATGCAGGATTGAATAATGGTAATAGATCCTTCCAGTGTAGATGAATACGAAAGTGGAAATTATGAGCCAAGAAGTCTTAAGGAAGGTCTAGCACCCAAAAATAATGAAAAATTGATTTTTTTTTTTTTTCTGTACCTAAAACTTCTAATGAACATTTTTATGTGTTCAATATATATATATGAAAATTAGAACTAGGTTAAAAATGTTGGTGAACCAATAGTTTTTATTAAAAGTATAATTTATCTTACAGGGTCTTGAGTTAAATTTTAACACAAATATATTTTAATATATTTACATTAATTGATGATTCTAAATGTATAATAGTATATTAATATGGCTTTAGTATTGAACTTATTTAATCCTGGCAGTGTCGCAAATGTGTTACTTTTTGTTTGATCATTCTATTTTGATTATTATTAATTCTGACCAATGAAAATATAAAAAAAAAATTATTGAAATAAAAAATAATTTTGTTTGTTGTTGGTTATAAAATGATAGCCAGAAAACACAGTAGGGCAAAAAGAAATATATTAATACTAACTCAAAATTATGCATTTAAAATTATGAAAATAAAATAATCAGAAGATTCCAGAAACCAATTTATAAAAAAATAATTAAAATTATTAATTTTTGTGGTGAGAGTATGGGTTGACCATGGAAAATGAATGTTGGAGAATCTTGGTTGGGGGTGTGATCAATAAATAAACACCCAAAGAAAAATAATTATAATGTGTGCAAACGTTTGGGCTTCAGTTTTAGGCCATCATCAGGCTAAAAGAAAAAACAAGATGACAGAGGGAGTACTAGTAACAATAAAGAATGGTAGAAAACAGAAATGGCAAGCATGGTAAAAATATAAAAGAAAAAATATGTTAATTACTTATTACAGAACCTATTAATATCTTTTTTATTTTTATCATGCTTGTCATTTCTGATTACTACCATTTTTTACTGTTATTAGTAAGTATTGCCTCTATTGTTATCTTGTTTTTTATTTTAACTCTGATGATGGCCTAAAACTTAGGCCGAAATGTTGGCACACATAATTATTTTTTTCTTTATGTGTTTATTTATTGACCGCACCCCCAACCAAAATTCTCCTATATGAATTTGTGGATTTTCGCTAATAATAGTGGATCGGTTTAATAATATGGAATATAAAAAAAAAAATAATAAAAACAATGTCAAACATATCTTAACTCTAAAAACAAAATATTAAATTAAAAATTGTATACAAAATAAGAAATATTATTTTGATACTTTATTTGAAGTCATCCAAACTACTGTCTTCTTTTTTCATAATTACAATTAATGATTTTTCCTACCTAGGAGATATTGAAATTTAATTAGTTCATTACTCACTGAACTTTTATTTAAATTCTACTTATTAAATTCATATACTGACTCAACTTCACTGTAACACATATAGAGAGGTCTTCCTTCCTCCAACAAGCAAATGACTTGCTGATTAAGATGGCGTCATAAAATAGTGCACCCATATTTTTTGTTTTCTAATTTTTTCTTTATTTCTTTTAGTTGTCCATCTTTATATTTCACTTTTTAGTTTAAACAAAATATATTCGAAACTGTAGGTAGACTGTTTATTAATTTATTTCCAATTGATAAAGGTAGATTATTATACACAGTCTCAAATTCATTATATTTTATTTCATTGAGAGAAGCTTTCGGTATCCAGCGCCATATTCATCTCTATTTATAAACAACATTAAGATTAAAGGTAAGCATAATTAGGGATTGGTAAATTATTTGCCACTTCTATAAAATTGTTTTATTGAAAACTAGTTTCGGATGTTATTCATTCATCCTCAATTCTAAAAACACATTTACCGGAAACCCACCCACACGGATGTCGTTATAAACAATGAAGCTAGGAGACCGATAGCACATAAACTCGCAGTCTTTAATAGCATGATTTACCATCTCTTGAACGTACCATTAAATAAAAATAGCTATAATAAAGAAATGGAAATAATATATTCCATAGCAAAAAATAATGGGTACAATAAAACCACTATCAATCATATTTTTAAAAAACAAATACAAAAAAAGACAATTAATGATATCTATTCAACAACCCCCGAAGATAGGCCCATCCCGAAACATTATGTTTTGATTCCATATTACGGCCCTATATCCACCAATGTCGGAAAATAATTGAAAAAAATAGGATTAAACCCTGCATTTAAAATATAAAAAATCTTATCCTCATTTCTCTTCTCCTAAAGACAAAATAGACCCTTTCCAAAAAAGCGGAGTATACGAATTAAATTGTAATGATTGTACAGCTAAATACACGGGAAAAACTGGAAGGTTGCTAAATCAGAGATTAAAGGAAAATTTACGTTCATATAATAATAAGACAGAAAATTCCAACTTTGCAATTCATTTAAATGAAAAAAAATCATAAATTTATCAAAGACTCAGGAGTTAAATTAATACAACACATTGAAAACAGCCTCAAATTAAATATATATGAAGCACTTGAAATAATAAAATCCTTCAAATCCAATCCAGATTTTTGCTTAAATGACCAAATAAATATCTTCAATAGTCCAATCTTAAATGTAAACTCTATAACAGAAATTACTCACCGGCATTACTGGAAAAACCCTGACCCTTAGACCGTTATCTATAAACATCCTACCTACCTTTCGTTCATTGTTAGTTCCATGCGAGAAGAAACCAGTACAAACCTTTCTGTTTGATATAATCCATTTAAACCTTGGTGAGTACCAACATGTATTTGATTTCTTGTCTTAATTAAATTCATTATTCATAAATGTTTTATAATACTGATTTATATTACATCTAATTTAATATGTATAATAAAACCAAACTATATTTTGAATTGCTTATTTTTGAATTTTTTGTGTGTTTTTAGAACTGAGGATGAATGTATAACATTCGAAACTAGTTTTCAATAAAACAAATTTATAAAAGTGGCAAATAATTTATCAATGCCTAATTAGATTGATCCTTCTATACCATCATGCGGATGTCAACTGCAAGCCGAATTATTCATTATGCATATACATCATATTGTACAGTAATAATTCTAATTTTAATTTATTATCATGCAAATAATGATGATTACTTTATCTTTTGAATCTTTACTCCGTCATAAGGGTGGGTGGAACTGTGGAGAAATAATGTAAAAATATTTTAGACGATGGACTAATGCTCAAAATAACAACCTCTTTCCTCCTCTCCTTATGACAGAGTAAAGATTCGAAAGAGATGAATATGGTGCTGGACACTGAAAGCTTCTCTCAATGAAATAAAATATAATGAACTTGAGACTGTGTATGGCAATCTACCTTTATCAATTGGAACAAAATATATTTTCATGTTAGTAGAATAAGTTTATTCTAAATTTATTTTTTAATATATATAAAAATTCTGACTTTTGATCACTTAAGCAAGCACTTATTCCACTTTGCATTTAATTTAGAACTTTAATAATTTTGTCAACAATAATTTTTTCTCATTGAAATATAATTGTTTAATTTAAGACAATATTATAAATAAATTAATATACTCACGCATTATAGTAAGAGTCATCAGGATCCTACTCGCATTGGTTCATTTTCTTCCACTTTTTTTTTCTGCTAAATATATTTTTTAATTTGCTCTAAAGCTCAATACTTAAAAAAAAAAATTATTATACTACTGCTCTACTTATCCATTTTTTTAGATGCTTTGATGCAGAAATGATCTGCCTCTATTCCAAGCATCTTGAACACATAATATTTCTTTTATTGGAAGGAAGTGCCAAACTATGAAGTTGTCAGCCTTAAAAAAAATTTTTTGTTTTGTATTTTTAACAGATAACATTATTTATGCTTTCATTCGGGTTTTGTGTTCCTCCATGAAGGATTTTTTTTTCTAGGCAAAAAGTCTGGCTGCGGAACATCCTAAAATTTTTGGCTCTCCTGAAATATCTGAAATTTCTCCTTTAAAAAAAAAAATATTGACTTGAAACGTTTTATGTTTATCAATAAGAGTTTGATGAAGAAATAGACTGGAGGTTTTTATGGATTTTAAATTATAGCAAAAAAAAAATTTGAATCTGCATTTCGATTTCTGAAGAAAGGTAAACATATACTGTATGTAAAATCGTTGGTGTTTAATCAGTTATGTTTCAGAAGAATATTTATTAATAAACAAAACCTTCTGTAGATTTGTTGATACATTTGTTTTGAAGATTCTAACAATTTTTCGGAAAAGTCTATTGAAGAGTTTGAAATAAATAAGCAAAACCTATTCCTACTCCGGGCTTCATACAAGTCAGGCCCGGGGTGACTGGACCTTTCCACAGAATATAGAATCTGTACTAAGTTCCTAAGCTCAATGATGACATCGTAAATCCACCAGACGAAAAATTTTGTATAGGAATTGTAAGAAACGAAAAAGCAGATGAATTAGCCATAGCGTTGGACAAAACGTAATTAAAATTACAAGTAATTTTAATTGCAATTACTTAATGAACCACTGTAACTGTAATTTTGGGCGGCAATAATAGTTACCAGTTGAGCCAAAGTAATTGCAATTACAATTATTTGTAATTATAATTATCGGCAATATATATATATATATATATATTTTCCGTTACATTTGAGCACCTCAGCAGCCCTCTTTGGGTCAAATGAACTGAAATTCGGTATAAGGCAGAACGATACCATTAAAGAATGGGTGAATTCCAGTCAAAATTTCGGTATGTTTACCTGAAATTTACAGTATAATAAAAGTATGGATAAGTTTCGGTACTTTAGGGAACTGTCTTTTGTGGGTCTCAACTTTTTTCTCACTCTCCCGTTTTTATAATATTTTTATTTTAGTGAAAATACGACTTTAGTGACGGAGTTCTGCTGCTCACGGATTTTTTTTTTTTAAATCTTTCATTTTTTTTTATATGTACATAAGTGCTATATTATTTACATATTTTTTTTATGAATAATATTATAAAAATACAATAAGTTATAGCTCTTCTTCTATTAAAAAGATTATAAGTAAAAATAGTATTCAACAATTAAATCGATGATGAACTTTCGGGGCAATGGACCGATGGATGTAACCTCTTTATAATCTTCATGCTATTTTTAAAATCAACAACTGATCTATTACAGTGGAATTGATCGGGGAAATATATCCCTCATTCCGAAATGTATGAAAAAATATGATTTTCATATCCACCAACATAAGGCTTGTTTTTTGAGTAATATTTTTGGTAATTTTTTATCCAATTTTCATGCATATTCTTTAAATTCACACCTAATTTGGCGATAACAGACATTTATGTGATTATTTTCTTATTAAAAAAGATCTCGTACTGTATTTCGTCTCGAAATGGAATCTTTCGTGTGGAAGAAAGTACAAGCAGTAATTCTTCTTAAAATGAGTGCCAGAATAGTAGTGGAGAAGAGGAACTTTTGATGGAGGATTTGGAGCACATCACAATTGAAAACTACCGGGTAAATACGGTATCCGCATACTCAGACAACAATTTTAAATCACTTTTTCGCATTTGCCGTTCTTCAGTAGAGGAAACAAACAATTATGGATGTTATATTTAATTTTACTAGCACAAAAAGGAAAAAAAAAATGTAAACTATATTGCTGAATAAAATTATTTATAATATTAGGTTGTTACAAAAGTCCTTGTCATATTTTAAACATTATTGAATACTACTCTTCAAAGTTAAGTCCATCGCTTTCACCTACTTTCACCCATCTTTCTGCCAGCAATTGGTTTTGATACCGGTACCACTCCTTTGGTTTTGAGGCAAAGAACTCTTCACATCCAATTTTTACGTCCTTGTAATTATCAAAGAGCCGACCTTTTAAAAAATTAGCCATTGATCTCAGCCACACGGAAGATCTAGGATTTTATACAAAGAGTACATCCAGAGAATTGAAGGAAAAAATCTCCAACAAATGAAGCAGCTCTGCAGGGACCGCGATGCCTGGGAGCATTATTGAGGCCCCTCCATGTTACGGCACGAGGAGGAAGATAAAGAATGAAGGAAAGAAAGCCATGTTTATTACATTAAGGATGAGGCAAAACGTTTACTCCTTGCAGTTCCGATAATTTTTCTTTGGTCAAGCGAGAACGATGTGCAGGAGGAGCATTTTCGTGTTGCCAAACGACTTGGTTCCTGTTGACCAAAGCGGGGTACTTTGCACTCGAAAATTTGTCTACCTGTTCACAATATAGGTGTGGGTCCCTACTACGGCCGATAAATCACTAGTAGTTGCATGTGAGTCCTGGTTCACACATTCAAGAAGAACGTGATCATCAAGGACCGATGGGCGACCTGATCTTGGTTGTGGAGCAATATTTCAATGGATAATTGAATCTCCTTCTATGGCTCAAATTTCTTCGGCGGCTGCCTTTGTGCTCAAACCTTTTTTTCAGTAATGTCTCAAAAGACTACGAGTTACAATTTTTTCTTCTGACAGTGCACGTGCGTTTTAAAAATGTAAATGACCCCATAAAGCCAACTTAAGTCACAAGGAATTAAAGGATTAATCAAAGTAAACATTGTCATAAATAGTAGGAACAAAAATATTCTTATAGGATAATTATGAGAGTTGGAATTAAGGGTTGTGTTCATGCACAATGACTTTTATAGCAACCTAGTATGTTTATCTATGTGATTTTTTGCATTCCGAGTGGTAAGCAATTTGAAACAACCGTCCATTTCTGATCGATTCAATTGCTTGTTCGATTCCATTGATGGAATAAGTGTTGAGTTTAGAAACTTACTCCAAGTCTCCACAACTTTTAGTTCATCTACATAAACTCTGTATTCTCATATCATCTGAGAATTCTCTTTACTGGGTTGTACACACCTTCCTTTCGCCGCTGTTACCTCTAGTTAATATATATGCTTATATAGGGTATATGCATGAATTTTTAAAATACCTTAAACAAATTATTTTCATTTCAAAAGTTACGTAAAACATTAAATCATTCTTATTAAATTAAAAAATAAATATTTCCTTTGGGCAAGATATTTTGGCTATTAAAACGCACCATTTTTCGCGGAGTTTATGTGACGTCATTTTTCGTTTCAGAAAAGCTATTTAAACGACTTTGAATTCTTTATGGTGAAACTTGCTAAACTTGATCTGATTATATGATTATTAAAACCATGAAACAAGGGCGGAAACCTTTATATATGTATTGTCTTGTGCTAAAAGTGCACCAGATAAAGTATTTTTTCTCGTTCCAAAAGACTCAATTATAAAGTATCACTAATGACTAGTTTGCATTGTTTTTAAGATATTATAATGAATAAATCGTTTCCTTTACAATACAATTTACAATTCTGTTGATTTGTGCTTAAAAAAAGGATCATAACCTCAAAAAGTTTTGATCGAACATTTGATGAATTTCTATCACTTTATATTTTTAATTTGTGGGCTATATATTTACATATGAATGTTTTTATGTGAATATAATTAGCATTTTTTTCTTCGTTATAGGTAGAAGAGGATAATAATGAATAATCATACGATTCCCGTTGAGATCCACAACAAAAATATTATATATAATAATTGTAACAGTATTATGTTCCATCAACTGAAAGATATGCACTTATTAACTCAACAAAATAATTCGTATTTTTATACTTGACTGCATTTCTTGATAAAAACTATTTTTTCTGCATATATAGGTTATGTTTAGTTTTTAAAAAGAGATTCAAAACTAAATTAATCATCACAAAATTATCTTGTAGCTTTAACTCTTTTAAATTCAGTAGACATAAAATCTGGATTTGAAGAAAGAAAAAAAACCATCATAATCTCGTCTAATTAGGGATTGATAAATTATTTGCCACTTCTATAAATTTGTTTTATTGAAAACTAGTTTCGAATGTAATACATTCATCCTCAGTTCTAAAAACACACAAAAAATTCAAAAATAAGCAATTCAAAATATAGTTTGGTATTATTTAAATTAATCTAATTTAATATGTATAATAATACCAAACTATATTTTGAATTGCTTATTTTTGAATTTTAGAACTGAAGATGAATGTATAACATTCGAAACTAGTTTTCAATAAAACGAATTTATAGAAGTGGATTTATATAATTTATAAATCCCTAATTAGATTGATCCTTCTATATCATCGTGCGGATGTCAATTGATAATCTCGTCTATTCTCGGAAGATTATTCGACTGCGCTTTAACAAATAATTCTCTGTCAATCATTTTAATTAATGATTTCAAAGTACACTAATACTAACATAATGAAAGAAACCGTGATGTAATTCAATTTATCATCGATCACTTAAAGAAAGTGCCCAGCAACCATACGAAGTAGTTATGCTGACATGAAATTTGGCATCACTGCGGTCTAACCAATAGCATCGCTTTTAGATATTTTAAATTTCGCGCGCATTTAATGCATTTTTGTTTAATTAAAAGTTATTATTTAACAAATATTTGGAAAGAAAAAACTATTTAGGATTTACTCAGTAGCAATAAAGGTTCCAAAAAAAATATATATTTATACGATATATATTTTTCATGAATATACCCTGTTCTATGCTCGGTGGTAACTCATGAATATAAGTTCTGCACTTGTGGATTAATGCACACTATTTCTTTGATCAGAGAATTTTATTATGTAATAACAAAATTTTATTAGTTTTTAATGAAATGTAAAACCAAATAAAATCTAGTTTTATGAAAGTATTACAAGATGTTAAAAATAGAAAAAATGTTTATGAAAATAAGCATATGTATGTGAAAGTCACTCATTTCATACAGTCACAGATGAGATTTATCATACTGTATTCGCTTATTGGATTTGTAAATAATTATGGTAAGATTTGTTAATTGATCAACTTAATTGGCTCTAGCAGTACTGATAACAATCTTATTTTTACTTCCTTGTATGCAGTAAAGGAAGTATTGTAATCGCGAAAATTTTCGGTTTTTAGTTTTCAACGGAAATATCCATTTTGACTATCCCTGAATCCATTTTGACTAGTTTCGTCGTGACGTTTGTACGTACGTTCGTACGTATCTCGCATAACACAAAAACGGTTTGCCGTAGAAAGTTAAAATTTCGTATTTAGGATTATCATATAATATAGTTGTGAACCTCCCTTTTTGTTTACTGTATGATTACCGGAAGTGTTACTTTACTTGAAGTTCATTACTGATATTTCTCAAATATTATACAAAACTTCTGAAATTTGGTATTTAAGACTCACCTATTAATATAAACAACATAATAAGTTTTGGTAAACATTGGCAAACCGGAAGTTGTAGTTTACTTGAAGGTCATATTAGACTTTCATCAAAAAGTGTATTAAAATATAATGTAAAAAATCACAAATTTGGTAAATTAGACTATTATATCAATATAAGTAATTTAATTGGCTCAAATTGAAGATCCGAAAGAGGTACTTTACTTGAAGGTCATAAAAAACTTACATCAAAAGGTATATTGAAATTTATTACAGAGATCATATGTTTCGGTGATAAAGATTATAAACGCAATTTTTTTCCCACTCTAATTAAATAATTTTATTACTTGTTTTAAATGTTAAAATTGATTGTAAAATACTGGTTTTCCACCCCATTTGTCAGATGAACAAGTCTGCAGCAGAAGAATAAGATATAAGTTGTGTGTGTTTTTCCCTTAAAATGTTGAAACTGTCGATTTCCAATGCTTTATCTAGTGATATTGAAAGTTTAAATGTTGTCACGGAACACGAAGAAATCTCTTGGAAATTTCAGTTATCATGAGACCTTCAGAAACAAGAGTGTGTGTGTGTGTGTGTGTGCGCGCGCGCGCGCGCGCGTGCGTGCGTGTATGTGTGTCAATAGATAGATGTCGCGACGCCGAGTATCGTTTTTGAGATTCTGCAATCTTCGGAAACTAATAACCAAATCAGAATTAATTTATCAGCCAGCGATTTATAGTTTAATAGGCGTACAAGGAAGTCATGTGTTGTCCACATCAAATATTTTTACGTGAAGTTTAGGTAACACAGACCAACAAAAACATTTTTTTGAAACCTTTTTTAACTTTAATAGTTGATCTTTATAGATTTTTATGTGCTGAATCTAAACCTGGCCTTAGTTTTTTTTGTATCACCCATAGTTTCCCAGCAATATGCTTTGTATTATATAGTATAAACGTTTGTATTATATAGTATACGGTATACGGTGGAATTAATGAAACACTATGTTACATCATAAGCATGGTTTGTATTTACAGTGGCTACTTAAAACAGTGATATAATGTGCTAATACAGGTTTCACTTGTTAACTAGAATTGGTCTATACTTTCCTTCTCTTTTTTCTTTAAAGCTTCTTGTAGTAGCTTTTTCTACGATGAGTCGCTTGTTGAACTTCGCGTGGAAATTTGGTAAAACCACCTTGCTGACCAAGGAGCATGCATGTTATTTTTAAATCACCATATATCATCCAACCATGAGCAGAATAGCCTATTCGATTTAACACTGTTTCTAGGTTTTCATAGTTTTCTTTCATATGTACAGAATGACCAACAGCAATAGATGCGTACATGTTACCATTATGTAATAAAACAGCCTTTAAGCTAGTTTTCGATGAATCAATAAACAACCTCCAGTCTTCCTTTTTGTATTCAATACCAAACTCATTCATCACACCGGGAATGTCTGAGCAGTACACTAAATCACCTTCTTGTTCAAAAAACTTGGAAAATTGTTGCTCTCTCTTCCTGTACACATAGATGCTGGTTCTAACCGCCAAAAAGTTCTTTTCTTTTAGTCTAGAGCCAAACAATTCAGCTTTTTCTTTCGTTAAGCCAAGATCCCTAACCAAGTCTTAAGCTCGATTTGAGTAAACAGCTTAGGCTGTACATTTTCTGTAAAACATTGGAATTCTTCATCATCTTGTTCATCTAACTCCGATTGTACATCAGAAAATACTTCCCTTGGAATAGAATTTAAATCATCTGGTGGTTCAGGGACCGGTAAATCTACAACGTGCCCTATTGGTCGGATGGCGGACGGAATGTTAGGGTAGCTAATTACCTTCTTGTTTTTTTAATTATGACCAGTAATATCGACACTGCAAAAGTAGCAATCATCTGAATGATTTCTTGGCTCCCTCCATATCATAAGAACAGCAAATTTAAAGGGTTTTTTTCTCCTTTTTTGACCATTTTCTTAGATCTTCGACACATACTACTGTGATCAAAAAGTAAGGCGAATTGGTTTATAAAATGTAAATTCTTTATTTATTCTTCCAAATCAATTTCATCCCCTTCAAAGTAATCCCCGTCCGATAAAACACACTTTTACCAACGCTTTTTTCAGTCCTCGAAACAGTCGGAATAGTCTTTTTTCGGTATAGCCTTCAAGACCTTCTTCGATTCGGTTTTTATCTCCTCAATCGTGTCAAAATGGCGTCTCCGCATTGGCCTTTTGAGTTTGCTGAATAGCCAGAAGTCGCATGGAGCCAAATCAGGCGAATACAGTGGTTGCGGAACGATATGAATCGAGTTTTTGGCAAAAAAGTAGCGAAGAACCAATGCAGTGTGAACCGGTGCATTATCGTGATGAAGGAACCAAGAGTTGTTGGCCCATAATTCCGGCCGTTTCAGACGAATAGCTTCACGCAAAGGACGCAAATAATATTCTTTGTTGACAGTTTGGCCCGGCGGAAGGAATTTACCTGCCTTCCTAATGCCCGGGAGTTTTAAATGACAGTTTCACCTTACTTTTTGATCACAGTAGTACATAACATACCTTAT
Source organism: Rhaphigaster nebulosa (assembly GCA_948150685.1). Taxonomy (NCBI): domain Eukaryota; kingdom Metazoa; phylum Arthropoda; class Insecta; order Hemiptera; family Pentatomidae; genus Rhaphigaster; species Rhaphigaster nebulosa. Next base: position 173,982,604 of record OX411308.1, on the reverse strand, counting down.
GCGGGGCTCAAGATCTATCCTGATCACCAATTGTGGGTGATACAGCTTTTTTAACATTATATTTGGATTCAGCACCCTAAAAACTATAGAAATAAGGTATTTTCAGTACAAAAGTTTTTTCATCGCTGGTCTGTGATGATTCGGTTAAGTTGTCTGGTCTAAAACCACGATCAAAACCCGACTATTTCGAGTTCGTTTTGTAAACTTTTATAACTTTTGTTTAACTATGCTATTTCCGGTCTGTGGGGATATTATTACAATTAATTTGATTATAGTGGTTACGCTGCTTTAAGAAACTGCTAAATGATAGTGGACTGTGTTAAATGCTAAAATAAATCTATTAAATGGTCTGATAAATAGATTATATTTGGTCTGGAAAAATGGGGTTCTGAGCCAAATTCAGGTACAATTTAAATTAAGGTGTTAGTAAATTTGAAAATGAAATATATATATATATATATATATATATATATATATATATATATATATATATATATATATATATATATATATATATAATTTTAATGGGTTTATGGTACTGGTGGACGGTAGGTCTATGATATTCCATTCGGTTCTTGGTCTATCAACCCATTTAGAAAAATCTTGCTTCAGGTCTTCATCCTGGTCCTCATCCTGGTTCTTCCCTCTTTTCCTCCGCTTGGCCTTAGTCCTGGCTTACTCTCTCATCCTGATTTCTAAATGCAACATAAAAAAAAAAAAATGTCAAGAGCTGAGCTCAGAATTGCTGCCCTGACCATAACTCAACAGAAAAAATACCATCTAATCCAGACCTCCTGGATCCTGCATTCTGCCAGTTCTCATAGTTCATGCTAGTTGCCAAGAGATAGCAGCAGGGTCAGTCTTCCTTCCTTTAAGAGTTCAATTAAAGTAAGTATTCTTCCCTTAACATTCCGTGTGGTATAACGTTTGACACGGTGAGGTTATGACGGTCGTTTAACTTTTTTTTAAATTTATTATATTCCACTCATCGATTTACTATTTTTTTATTATTCATATCCTATTACTTATTATTATTTCTTTTTTGTTAATTTTTTTTTCCTCTAAATGTTATTTTATTTTATCATTCTTATTTTGATTATTTCTTTTATTTACATTATCATTATTATTTACTTACTTTAAGAATTTACGATTATTCAATAATTATCAAAATTATGAATCGTTAGGTGTGTCTTATGTATGATATATACCCCCAGTTTGACAACTGTTAAAAATATTATGGATTATTAAATCACTCATGTGAGGCCCATCAGGCCGATCTGGAAATAAATATACAGACAAAAAAAAGTATTAGTCGTCAGCTCTGGTCTACCGATCGCATATATAAATACACTAATTTGAAAGGGTGACAGTGAATTTAAATAGCTTAAATTTAAAAATTACGACAAATTAACAATATTTGGGCTGGTACGCGACAAAAACCCAAGTCAAAATACAAAAGTTGTACTCGGTTGAAAAGAGCAGCTCAAGAGATTGCAATAGGCGCAGACTTGGGGAGGAGGGGAGGGGAGTGATAATTCCCCCATAATTCAATGTGTAAACAATTTAAAAATGACAATCAATAACAAATAATCTACATGAACCAATAAAATATGTAAACTAAAGCTAAATAATAAAGTAGGAAAAGTCAAATAGCAGACAAAGCCAAGTTCTAAAAGTAAGATTAAATTTAAAGTAAAATAAAATTCTGAAAGTCTAGTTCAGCCCGTCGTTCGTTTTAGCAGTAAACAATTCCAAGAAGAAATAGGGCCTGGATGGGCTAGCAGAATGGAGAATAGGTTCAACTCAACACCTCCAATACACTACTGATGCCTATTTTCTTTAAGCTAATTAAAGATTTCGATGTTTTTTTTTTTAATCACAAACTTCTAATTTAATCCAGGAACGTATAGGACATTAAATTTGATGTATAAGAAACACTGCAAATTATTAAACAATGGTTTATTATTTCCACTTAGTAATATTTCAATAATATCTATTCTATCCAATTAAAAAAAATTAAGCAGTAGGCACTAAAGGAAAAGAAATTTGAAGCTCGTCACAAGATGATCGCCGTGAGAGTGCCGAACTGGGACTGTTAATTAAAAAAACTGTGTCAATGCAAGTAGGCTGTGATGTAAAATGATACAGAGGAAATATTTGATGTGCACTACAGTAGGAAAAAAAAGAAGGAAAGACTAAGGAAGCTAAAGGAAGTGCAGAAATAATCCAAGGAAGGATGAAGCAGAGAGATACGAGGAAGTCAGAAGCCCAATAGTTCAGGAGGTCTAGGGCCAGGATGACCAGTCGCCCAGGTGAATTAGTCTCCGAAATTTATTACGCTATATCTCAGCTAATAATAGTCCGATTTAGATGATTTTTGTTTTCGTTTTGTTGGGAATTTCATCAGCTTTCGTTTAAATATAATAAAAATTTGAGGACGGATTATTCGATATTTGGATTCTACGTATCTTGAAACGTAAAACCTCAAATTTTGAGGGGGAGGTTACAAAAATTTCGATTCCAAAGGTCTATTATTGAAAATAATAAACCTAAATTTAAGAATATAAAATAAATATCTATAACAAATAATGTCATAAACCAATATAATATGCAAACTAAAGCCAATTAAGAAAATAGGAAAAGTCGAATAGGTTAAGGCCTGAAAGTAAGATTAAATTTGAAGTAGACTAAAATTCTGAAAGACTAATTCAGCCCGTGGTTCACCTCTTATTTTAGGGAGGTGTAGACGGAAATGATGTGATGGCCAAAATTGACTTCAAGGCTTTTTTTGCAATAGTTAAGAAATAAACATACTAAAAGTCCCCGGATCTAAGAGCAGAGGCAAAGAGACGAGGGGGGGGGGGGGACAGAACATATGTTTTAGAGTTTTCGTTTATTTCTTGAAAACGGTTGGTCATAGCTAAAAACATTTTACGTAGAGCATTAAATTTCCTACAAGAATGTTCCTATTATTTATTTGTATCAGTCATAATTTAAGAATTATACGCTCTTCAAAGAAACAAACAGTTAAGACGATAAAAGGAAAAGTATAGACCAGTATAGTATGGAATCAAAAATGATTTTTTTGTCAAATGCGTTACTTTACACCGGCTCATATCAGTGATTTTGGTAAGGCACGCCAATTAATATCAAACATTTTTCGAATAGCCAGTTATTTCCAGGGTTTTAGTTTTTGTTTACTTGTGTAAAGGTTTTATAGGTTATTCTAGGAAATCGATGCGTAATTTATCTGAATTAAAGGTCTTGTCCATGACCATCTATTTGTAACAATTCCAATAAATGTAATTTGTGACGTCATTTCATTTAAATTAACTGGGTTTTTTTCCCGATTTTTCAAAAAATCTATTATTTGCATCGGTCGAAGCCAGTCGGTTTTAATTGAAGGTAATATAACCGGAATAGCCGATAACCGGTCTTATTTCTCACAAAAACCGACACCCCTACCTTATAAGCTTATTTTGTGAAATTATTTAGTCCTTTAAAAATAAACCTGAAATCTTTGTAAAGCAAATTAAAACTGCTTCAACTTTATTTTATTTTATTTTTTCTCTTTCAAAGTAATCCTTTGAAAGGAACGTTTATTTGTTGGTAAATTCTATAGATTTTATATGCACCTTGAACTACATTATTTAAAATAACACATTCATTACTGAGTTGAGTGTAAATTGTATAGAAACAGTTATATAAGTAACAAAAACACATTTTACAAGCTGTATAACAGAATATGAAAGATTTCTGATACAAATATTTAAGAAGAAGTGGAGTACATATATTATATAGAATAGAATAGAAAAAGAATTTTATTCTTGGACTAGGTACTTTAAGAATAACACAATCGAACAATAAAACAGAAACAGTATCTGGCCATAAGTTACGAAATAAAGATCAATTAATATTTACAATATTTTCAATAAAATAATAAGCAAACAATATAAATTCTTTTCTTGAAAAGAATAATTAATGTTAACCAAAAATTAAAAAAAAAAAAAGAAAAGAAAAAGAGAGAAAATGAAAAATACAAAAATAATGGGCTGATTAGCGAAGTTGAAGCTAGTGCATTAAAAACTATTATTTACTTCTGATCTAGATGCTAATCTTAAATTGCATCTTTTTAATTAGAGAGCATCATTTTGGAACGAAAGAAGGTGTTGGAAAAGGAGGGATTTGAATGAGGATAGAGAAAAAGCATGGCGGATATTAGAAGGGAGGACATTCTAGAGGTTAGTGAAGCGATCGAGAAAGGAACGTTCGAATGTTTTGATTCTATGGGAAGGAGTATAGAGGTCAGAAAGGCGGGATCTTGTTTCCTGTGCGTGGACCGAGGATTTGAATTGTAGGAGGCTGTAGATGTAGGAAGGATGTTGGGTGGTTATAGTTTGATAGAGGAAAGATCCGAGGAAATATTGTCTACGGTTGGAGGGGAAGAGCCACTTTAACTCGCCATAAAGGTGGGACACATGAGCCCGTCTCGAGGTACCGAAGACAAATCTTAAAAAGTATTATATATGTTTTAAATATATATACAAAGGTTCATGATTTTTTTCATTGCTTCACCACTGTAACTAATTATTATAAGCAGATTCATAAGAATAGACCGAAATTTATTGTGTAGGTCGAATTCGGTAATTGGCCAATTTTTTCCTTTCAAAAATTATAGAGATAATTAATTTTGATCTTTCACTCTCATACAATTGGGAGACATAAATTATATGCTTAAAGGTCTGTTATGACCTGGCTAGATAGCATGTGCTGTCACTAATTGTGTGGAATTGTTTTAGGCATGATTTGGTCTGTCAAACATATGTTCAGTCAAGATCTGTGCTAGTTTGTAATTTGTGGATTTCTGTAAATTGTATTAGTCTTCAATATTGGAATAAATTTATATTAACTGGATGATTTATCTGAGTGAGACCAGCGCTCGTTCCAGCTCAAAATTTTTCTGTTGTCAATATTTTTGACTTTTCTTTAAGATCGTATTTTATAAAGGACAATGGGGTATAACAAAATGGGGGGAATAGATCGCTTTGTGGTGGCTCATTAGCTAATTTGTCAGATATCTCATTTCTCTCACTTCCAGAATGAACTTTGACCCATCTTAATTTTATGATGAAATTTAGAAGCCAACGTTTATAAAGGTTGCCCATGATATTATCAGTAAACTCGTCTTTTTTTCTTCTTCATTGTATTTTTTTTCTATGATGTATTGGAGCGATGAGCCGTCTCTAGTTGATGGGTATTCTTTTGGAGTGTTGATGAAAGATGTGCTTTATCTGGTTAACATTTATATGATTTTATATTTTCCTATCCTGATAATGCATGAATTGGTGAAACGTTTATTGATTTCAAATTATATCTTCATATTTTAATCATTTATAGGAAATGCTGTTTCTGATGAGAATGAAGAATCGAAAGAAATGGAAAATGAAAAACCACCAGAAATAAATAATCATTCAGACAAGTATGTCCCATTTAGCCATGTCTACGTTTTTAAATACGACATCAAACCATCTGTAGAGGAGGTAAGAAATGTCGATCTGCCTTTGGACCACCGCAAATCGGACGCTTCAATAGAGAGTGGTATTCGTTTCGATCAAGCCCAAAGATATTCTCCTTTTATAATGGCTAAACAATTGTCCGGTCGAAGGAAAGTAGATATAAAATATTTGGAAAACCTGATGGCACACCCGACCTGGTTTACTGTGTTCACAATGGCAAGGCCGAAAGATTTCCATTTGTTTCAAGCAAAAAATTCCATGCTCAATAATATAGAGCAGATACAACAATTTTATAAAAAATCCTTAGCCGAAGCTATGTGTATGACTGTCAAAGGATATCAATACCCGCAGGAGCCTTTTGCGTCGAATTCTTTCCCTCCGAAGACGCTGAGAAATCCATATCTTCCACTTAACGAATCCAACTATGATAAAATGATATACAGAGAGAATATTAGAAAGAAAATTCAACCGAGCGATGGCTACAGACCTTTCAGTTTCAAAAACCCGTGGTTAAACGGTTGCAATCGAAATCCCGAATCATCTTGCAGTAGCTTTCCCATGGCTAATCAATGGATGCCACAGCCATCAAATATCACAGAAGAAATATACGAGCCTCAAATCAATGAAGGTTTGAAAAATTATACAACCGAAGGAAATACTATTGGAAATTATTATAAATCCAATGATTTTCCTGGAAACTGTCCGTCGTTCATTGATAATTCAAATGGCATTGGTAGCAACATAAAGGCCATTTTTGGAAAAACGAATAATAGCGTAGATGTGGACTATCTACCCATGGTGTGAGTGGATATATAGATCATTTGGAAGAAACTATTTGATGAACTACCCAAAGATATACCATAAAAACAAAAATAACACAAGAATATGCATCTTGATAAAAAATAAGAGAAATTATAACTTTGATAACAGTATTATATAAAAAGGGTTATCCTATTCAATTCTAAATTTATATTCCTCTTTTTATTTATTTATTTCAATTATAAACACATTTAGGTTCCCAGATTTCATGTCTTTGCTTACTATTAGGTCGTCACAAAAGGCCTTGTGCATTAGCAATATAAGGTTTGTATTTTGAGTAATATTTTTGATAATATTGATCCAATTTTCATGCATATCCTTTAAACTCCCACCCAATTTGGCGATTATAGACATTTATGTGATTATTTACCTTCTTATTAAAAAAGATGATCGAAATGGAATCTCTAGTGTGGAAGAAAGTACAACCAGTGATTCTTCATACAATGATTGCCGGAGAAGTAGTGGAGAAGAGGAACTTTTGAAGGAGGATTTGGAGCACATCGAAATTAAAAACTACAGGGTAAATACTGTACCCGCATACTCAGGCGACGATTTTAAATTACATTTTCGCATTTGCCGTTCTTCAGTAGAGGAAACAATCAATTATGGATATTATATTTAATTTTACAAGCACAAAAATGGAAAACAAATTGTAAACTATATTGCTAAATAAAAATTATTTATAATATTAGGTTCTTACAAAAGTCCTTGTGCATTAGCATAGCTTTATTTCAGATTACATGTTTTAAAAATTATTGAATACCACTAAAGTCCATTGTTTTCAACTATTTTCACCCATCTGTCTGCCAGTAATTGGACTTGATGCCGGTACCACTCCTTTGGTTTTGAGGCAAAGAACTCTTCACATCCAATTTTTACGTCCTCCTAATTATCAAAGATGAGCCATTGATTTAAACAAACCATAATCTGAAGGTGCAATATCTGGGCTTGACGCAGGATGAGGCAAAACGTTTACTTCTGGCAGTTCCGATAATTTTTCCTTGGTCAAACGAGAACAATGTGCAGTGGCATTATCGTGTTGCAAAATGGCTTGGTTCCTGTTGACCAAACTAGGGTACTTTGGACTCAAAACTGCATAAAATCTGTCTAGCTGTTCACAATAAAGGCCTGTGTCCCTTCTACGGTCGATAATTCACGAGTAGGGTCCTGGTTCACACATTCAAGAAGAACTTCATTCAAAATTTAAATAACCCCATAAAGCCAACTCAAGTCACAAGGAATTAAAGGAGTAGCCAAAGTAAACATTTACATAAAATAGTAGGAACAAAAACATTCTCATAGGATAATTATGAGAGTTGGAATTAAGGGTTGTGTTCATGCACAAAGATTTTTGTAACAACGTAGTATTTCCACTTTTTTTGATAGCTGGGCGTATCACTACATGATCTGATGGTATCAGTATTTTAAACATCCGTCTTATAACAAAAAACAAACGTGATTTACAAAAGTCTGATTTACAAAATAATAAACAAAACAATATATATTACATTAAATTTTCTTCAGATGAAATTCAAAAAACAAAAATCAACCAATCTCACATAACACCAAAAATCCTGCAAGTAATGGTAAAAACCACCAAATCAAAAGTAAGAAATTTGGATATTATGAAGAACAGGATCAGTTATTTTTAAAATTGTTAAATTTCAGAAAACTTTCCCTTTTCCAACTTCCTCCCTTAATAGGAAGGAGTGACTGGCTCAGTATCGTCCTCATGTTCCACTTACCTATGACTGTTCGGGTTGTTCGCCTTTTACAAATTTTATGAATTTCATCCACAAATACCGTAAATAAGAGTGGACTCAGGCTATCGCCTTGCTTATAAACTATTGCTAAAAAGCCTAATAGCCGTAATAGGCCTAAAGCCTATGTCGAAGATTTTTTTGTTTGTAGACAATTTGGTTGGCTTTAAAATACAACAAGTATCATCTACTCAATTTTGAGAGGCACTAGACGTGCATAAAACCTTAAAAATCGCGGGAGGTGGGAGAAAAAAGTTGACACCCCCAAAGGCATTTCTCTAACAAAAAATGAACTCACACACAAATTTACAACCCTCTAATTCACCTTGAAGGGGTTGTAGAGGTGAGCAAAACCTTAAAAAAAACTCGAAAAATTGCTTAATTGAGAGAAAAAAAATTGATATCCCCAAAAGGCACTTCTCTAACACAAACTCAATTCACGTATAGATTTCTAACCACACATAAATAAAACTAAAAAAATATCCAAACAAATACTAGTATGCTTTATGCAAAGGTTTTCAGAAACATAGACATATAATAAAAGTTATTTATTTTAAACAGCATTGAGAAATCTTTAAAATTAGCTTATATAATACTTTATTTTACAAAAAAATATTTTTTCCTTGATTTTTTTCTTAGCAAACTCATTTGCAATATCTGTAAAATTAGTTTTCGAATTTACATTTTTTCAGAGCACATTTAAACTAAAGAACTTAAGTTATTGTTTAGAAGAGCTCCCTTCTTAGTAATTTAAGCCCTCCTTAAAACTGAAAAAACTCTTTCTAAAGTATAGTTTGCTACCGGTATAGTCAAAAACAATTTAATTACAATTCCAAGATTAGGAAAAGTACTTAATAAATTGTTTTCTTCAGTATGAGAATATAATTTAGGTAAGTTTCGAATCTTTCGAGTTCAACCTACATTTGAAAATGTACACACTCGTCCACAAAGCTAGGACTTAATATATTTGGGTATAGAGAACAAAGCATTAAAGCAGTGTTCTTGACTTCTGATGATCCGGATGAGGAAGTTAGCGAAAGACGTAACACTTGAAATCTTGAAGCTACAACTTCATTTGCTTCTTTCCTTTTTGCCAAGTTTGCTTAATAAGTGAGCTCATTATTTTAAGGAACACATTATTTTTGAAATTTGTTCTTTCAATTAGCTCTCTTTCAATCCCGCGCGTTTTATCTGCAAAAATTGTTCGCTTCGTTACTCTTGAGTAGCTATAGCCTGTTCCTAGAGTCGAGAGATTTTTTCAACAAGAATCGATGTTGAGATGGTTTGCCTATACTCTTCTTAATATTAGCTAGGCGTTGTTGAGGCTGAGTCCTGTTGTCAGGTTGTGGTATTCCCCTGTTTTTTTTTTAAGTTTAGAAGGTTTTTAGTGTTTTTCAGAGTTTTTTTTAAATTCACCATTTTTATTTGTTAAGAAAATAAAAATTAGAATGAGCAGAAAAAATTGTTTCGAAAACACAACTTGAGTTTTATTTTACTTAAATTAATTTCGAAATAACTCAAATTGTGTTTTCAAAATAATTTTTTTTCTAATCATTCTAATTTTTAGTTTATAAACAAATAAATACGGTGAACCCATTTGGTAGTAAATATATATTAAAAAAAAAACTGGAAAAACACATAAACGTCCTAAATGTTAAATAATCCAGAGGTTTTAAAATAGCCTGAATCTAGGGAAATAAACCACAATCTGACAACAAGACTCAGCTTCAGTAACGCCTAGCTACGTATAGGAAAGCCATCTCACCATCTATTCTTGTTGACAAAAAATCTCTCGACTCCAGGAACATCACATCGAGTCATTTTCAATGCAGATTGTTTATAGACATCAAATTCATCCCATATCTCTTTGATGAATCCTTCCAAAGTTTTTAATCGCTTTATTCCTACCTCAAGAATTTTACTGGTTGTTAGGACATTTGTCTACTCTTTCCAAAAAGTCATTGCCCATAAATAAAAGAAAAATAGTTCTGAATTCAAAAATTTTGTCTTAAGATGTGCTTCAAGTGTGCAAGCAGGTTTCTTCAGATAACTGCCTTTATTATTCTATTATTTGCTTTTAACCTTTTACTAAAGCTAGAACTATGTCTGCTCTTGCTCTTTTAATGGTCTACGAATTTCATTTGAACGTTCTTTCTGTAAAATAAAAGAGTGCAAAACTAGAAAGGTAAGTTTAGTGAAAATTATGAGGCGATCATTTTTTTAAAGATTAGGGGTATTCACGATCTAATTAAGCATGCTATGTGATAAACATACTCAATTCAGGATTATGAGGGATCCAGTGTAAGTACTATCATATCTTGCTAAATAGATAGTCATTCAAATTTGTTTTTATTTTCTAATACTTTTTTAAAAAAGAGAAGTGTATCTTCATTTGTCCATCTTTTGTTACCCTTGATTCTTATTCTCTTCTCCTGCTGCTCTATTGAAGTAACACGAAATAACACATTTTTAATTTTACTGAAGTAAGTAAACAAATACCTAAAACTTTGAAACCTGATCTGACGAAACAATATGGCAGCCATTCAGTTCCATTGACACTGCCAAAAGCATGCGATCAAGTCTGATGCTGAGCCTGCTATTTGACTTGTTTTCGATTGCATGCTGTTGACGAAACTCGACGAATAGCATCTTTAATGAGAGGATTGTGAGTCTATTTTTATCGGTGGATATAACAAAGATATTGTTGTGATAGTTTTGGAAAATGCTAAATAATTACATTTGGCAATATTAAAACTTATTTTGGTACAACTTTACAATCGGGTCAATCAATAAAAATTTAAAATATCTAATTAAAGCCGTAATCATTTTAATAATTGCAATGAATACGAATGTGTTGAGTAAGATCAAGTGTCGACACGTCACTGTACACACTTATTCTAAACAATGATAAAATTTCTTTTTTTTTTTTTTGTTTTTTTTTTGTTACACGACACGTGACGCGGCAGCGTAGTATGAATGGATCTTAAGAATAAAAAGACGTTGTCTACCTGTACAGTGAGAGGAATTTTATTCTTATATTGTTTTGTTTGTTAAATAAACTTTTGTAAATCAGTTTTTATTTTTTAATGAATAATACGAATCTTCAATACTATTGTTGTAAGATGAATGTAGTTTTACACCCAGTTATCTAAAAAGTGGAAGTGACAAAGTCTGGGAACCTCTGAGCTTAACTATGAGCTCTGTTACTTAATAAAAAAACGCCATTCAAGGTGCCTGCCTGGACTTTTTTTTAACCTCCAATTGTTCTAAAAATCATATTTAATTTTAAAAAACAGATGTTTTTTAAACACAAAAAAACAAAACAATTAGATTGGCAATGGGAACAGGTGAGTTAAATTATAAACTATAAAATTCTAATATATACGTATATATTATAAATTAAATTCCTATAATAAACTACTACAGACCTATTAATTAGTTTCACCAAATTTTAAAGCATTTCTTTTATATCCTAGATTTTATTAGTTATGACTTCATAGAACGTCTATATATATATATATATATATATATATATATATATATATATATATATATATATATATATATATATATATATATATACATACCAGGGTGCTAATGCACACATGCTTGTAGAAAACGAACGAAATGACTTTCAGAAGTGCGCTAGGTGGCATGTAGAAGTAGCATTCCTCCCTCTATACGCATGCGCAGTTTGAAGGCCTTGCGTTAATCCAGTGTATTTTGAGCAGCGGAGGTATGCAGACGTGTTCTAATGGTTTTTTATGTCAACGCGAATTAAACAGCGTGATGTCATCGAATTTTAAACTGCTGAAAAAGTTACTCCTGCTGAGATTCATCGTCGTTTAAAGGTTGTTTATGGTGACGATGCTGTTGATAGGCCAACTGTTAATAGATAGATAATAAAATTTCGTGGTTGCGAGGCTGGAAAAGCCATAATTATTTATGAAACACGGACGCCCGATAACTGCCACAGACGATAAACATCACAAACTCGTCGACTTTTTGTTTCAAAATGACCGGCGAATCACTCAAAAGCCGTATCGCAAACGATATTGGAATATGCATGGAACGTGTCTGTTACATTATTGAACAGTTTGGATACCGTAAAATCTGTGCACGATACGAGAACAAACAGCGTCGATTGGAATGCTGTGAGCAACTTTGGCAGCGCTACCGTGACGAAGAAGACGATTTTCTTTTGAATATTGTGACGGAGGACGAGTCATGGGTTCATTACTACGACCCGGAAAAGAACAGACGGAGCGCTGATTATCAACATCCGTATTCTCCTCAGGTGAAAAAGTTCAAAACAGAACCATCCGGACTTCTTTTGGCTGTGTTTTGGGATGCTCATAGAGTTTATGTGACCGATTATCTGGAACGAGACGCAACAGTAAATTCTTCTCGGTACATAGAGGCTCTATAACACCTCCGACGTCGAGTTTGTCGTGTTAGAAGCAGCTTGGTGCCAATAATCTTGAAACGTGACAACGATCGTCCACACACACCTCGCACGCAACTGAAGAGGCTCTGCGAAACCTGAAGTTTGAACCGATTCCACACCCTCCTTACTTCCTAACCAGATCTTGCTGCGTTTTTATTTTTTTCTTCAACTCAAGAGAGATCTCAAAGGTAATCAATACAGCTCGGACAATAAGATGAAAGCAGCTATCAAGTCCTCGACTCAAGAGAAGTAGACAGAATTTTTCAGCGACGGAATGAAAAAACTTGTTATACCTCTTAATGATGACTTTGTTGAAAAGTAAATATATGATTTATAAGCTTAAGAATTGCGCTTTAATATACTTTTTGACAGATCTTGATATTTCTTTTTGTTCGTATTCTACAAGCATGTGTGCATTGCATTACTTTTCAGCCTTATAAATTAATAAATAAATTAACTATCAGGCTTTGGTATATTTCTATATTTTTAATATACATTAATTCTCAAACGCTTGCAGACATTTTTGAATTCGTTTTAAACAAAAATTACACTTTTTTTTTTTTCATTTCTTCTTTCCTTTTCATAATAATTTTGCATTACTTCAACATTTTAAGTTAGAAAAAATTTGTATGTCATTATTATTTATTAAGGATTATACTTCTTCGCTGCTATTCTGCATTTTGTTTATATCAGCTGCATATATGTTATGTTTAAAGGTAAATTTAGGTGTTGAATTCTTACCAGCCCTTCAATTTTGAACCCCCACCGCCAACACTATAATTATATCTATCAATAAAAAAAAATCTACGCTTATACCTTACTACGAATATTATAATATATAATAACATTTATATGTAATTTAAAATTGAAAAAATACTGAAAATAATCTTTTGGTAGTTGGTTATTAATGAAGAACAGAAAATACAATAATAAAAAATAATTTATTAATAATTATACATTAAATTATTAAAATTGGAGTTTAAAATATTTAAAAAATAAGTTTTTATATTTACATAGAAAAATTAGATCGATTTAAATCTGTGGAATGTTCGAATTATAATTAACATGATTTTATATATTACTTAATTTAAACTTTTTATATATTAAAAAATGTTAAAGCCTTCATAATTCCTTCTTCACAGTATTCATCTTCTTTCTTCATGGTTTCTTACTAAACTGTATTTTTATTGCTTATTTTTGAATTTTTGTGTGTTTTTAGAACTGAAGATGAATGTATAACATTCGAAACCAGTTTTCAATAAAAACAAAATAATAGAAGTGGCAAATCTTTGCCATTTATTGCCTCATAATATTTTATAAGTAGGGAGAATAATTAAATTAGATAAATGCAAATATATATATATATATATATATATATATATATATATATATATATATATATATATATATATATATATATATATATATATATATATATATATAGTTAGGTATAACAGATCCAGCCTCATTCTAAAGACGCTGACACATCTTTTCTTAGCTATAAATGCCGTGGGAAAGAGGAACTGTCTCTCTGTATTGCTGTTGATGTTCCCGTCCATATTATCTTAGCTAGTTAATTCTAGATTATTAGCCAATGTAGTCAGTAGTGTCATTTCCATTATCATTGTTTGTACTTCATAATAAATCTTTTTAAAAACCCTTTTGAGACCTCGACTTATTTAACTATATATATATAAATAAATAAAAACAAATAAATAAATAAACAAATAAATAAATAAAAACAAAATAATAGAAGTGGCAAATCTTTGCCATTTATTGCCTCATAATATTTTATAAGTAGGGAGATGTATCTATATGTATATAGGGAGATGTATATATATATATATATATATATATATATATATATATATATATATATATAGGGAGATGTATCTATATGTATATAGGGAGATGTATATATATATATATATATATATATATATATATATATATATATATATATATACATCTCCCTATATACATATAGATACATCTCCCTACTTATAAAATATTATGAGGCAATAAATGGCAAAGATTTGCCACTTCTATTATTTTGTTTTTATTTATTTATTTGTTAATGAATAATGAACTATTTTGTGGAAAAGACAAGACACAGTCACTCTGTGTATATATAGTCTTTTTTATACTCCTATAATAGTAAGACTTTCTTTGTGCCTTGTTCTTGGAAGACCTGATGAAGGCCTGCAATGTGTGTCGAAATTGTTTACCCTATTTTTAAATTGTTCTCGACCGTCACCCAGACCATCTCACCCTTAATTATCAATATGGTCAATTATTAAATATTTAATTAAATAAAAAATGTTCATTGCTTCAATTGTTCCTAGTTTTACTCACACTGCTAAGATTATTTCTTTACTATGATGATATGTATATTCTTTTATTAAGTCATATTCTTTTAGACCATGTGCATATCGTTGTCTCAGCGCTGAGAAATTCTTTATTGGATGACAACCAATCAAAATATAGCTAGAGAAGTTTTTCATCCTATAAAACCATTAACGGTCGAATCTTATTAGGTTTGTACTCTAAGAAAGGCCATTGAATGTATTTGGATATTTGCAGATTTTACTAATTTATAATTGCATTTATAAGCCTTCCCACCGATATGGTATATTGAAGTAGACATAGAAAGATGTTTATAAATTATTACTAATTTATCTTTATTGTAAAATCAAGATAAATATATATATATATATATATATATATATATATATATATATATATATATATATATATATATATATATGTGCTTTAGCAAGCATTGGGATGCCATCTTTTTGTAGAGATTACAGTTAGTTAGAGCGTGCCTTCAGCTAGCGTCCTTTTGTTGTTTATACTTTCATTAATAATATCTTTGGAAATAAATGTTTAATGATTATGTTGTCTTGATGATCATAAAATTACAAAATGGTATGCATTTATATGCATATTTAACTGTTGAAATAACACAGCTTGAAAAATGAATTTTCATATTATTGGCTCATACTGATTTATATTCCCAGCTCCAGCTAATGATTAGTAATCTACATTAATGAGGATTCTCACCGGTATGATGTACCATTATATGACTTTTCAAATGTTGAGGTTTAACAGATTTATAGTCACAATGAGGACAGTGATGAGGCTTCTCACCTGTATGACGGGACATTATATGATTTTTCATACTTCCAGCTTGCACTGATTTATAATCACAAAAAGGACAGTGATGAGACCTCTCACCCATATGATGGGCCATTATATGTCTTTTCACATCTCGAGGGGTAACAGATTTATAGTCACAATGAGGACACTGATGAGGCTTCTCACCAGTATGACGAGCCATTATATGTATTTTTAAATCATGTTGTGAAATAGATTTATGGTCACAGTGAGGACAGTGATGAGGTTTCTCACCTGTATGATGGGCCATCATATGTCTTTTAATACTTCCCGATTGTACTGATTTATAATCACAATGAGGGCATTGATGAGGCTTTTCACCTGTATGATGGGCCATTATATGGCATTTCATACTAACAGATTCTACTGATTTATAATCACAATAAGGACAATGATGAGGTTTTTCGCCTGTATGATGGACCATTATATGGCTTTTCATACTTACAGATTGTACTGATTTATAATCACAATGAGGACATTGATGAGGCTTCTCACCTGTGTGATGGACCATTATATGATTTTTCAAACTTCCAGATTGAACTGATTTATAGTCACAATGAGGACATTGATGAGGCTTCTCACCTGTGTGACGGGCCATAACATGTTTTTTCAAATCGTGAGGTGTAATAGATTTATGGTCACAGTGAGGACACTGATGAGGTTTATCATCTGTATGAAAGGCCATTAAATGCATTTTCAAATCATGAGGCGCACTAAATTTGTGATCACAGTGAGGACAGTGATGAGGCTTCTCGCCAGTATGATCGGCCATTATATCATTTTTCATACTTTCAGATTGTATTGACTTATAACCACCATGAGGCATCTCACCTATATGACAGCTCATTATATGATTTTTTACATTTTTCGACTGTACTGATTTATAATCACAATAAGGACATTGATGAGGCTTCTCAATTGTATGACGGGATATAACATGCCTTTTCAAATCTCGAGATCTAATGGATTTATAATCACAGAGAGAACATCGATGAGGCTTGTCATCTGTATGCTGTGCCATTATATGATTTTTCATATTTCCAGATGTAACAGTTTTATAGTCACAGTGAGGACATTGATGAGGCTTCTCACCTGTATGACGGGCCATTACATGCCTTTTTAGATCATGTTGTGTAATAGATTTATGGTCACAGTGAGGACAGTGATGAGGTTTTTCACCTGTATGACGGGCCATTATATGTCTTTTCAATTCTTGTGATGTACTCGATTTATGGTCACAGTGTGGACATTGATGGGACTTCTCACCTTTATGGGAACCGCCCTTGGCACCTATAAGCAATAAATTATTATACTAAAAAAAAATTCATTAAAAATATTCAGTATTTCAAAATTTTATATTAATAAAAAAAAAAATAATAATTTCTTTAAATTTTGCAGCTTAATAATATTAGTGATACATCTAATAAGTACTTTTAAATTCATAAGAAGCAGTCAAAATTCAGAAATTCTGCTTTCTTTCATTTTTTTTTTATTTAAAGTTGTGACTATGATTATTAATACTCATTAGCCAGATGAGTAAGATAATAAATAAATTCCAAACTGTTCATTTGGGACCTATAGGTTGGATATACTAATGCTTTAAAACCATTGTGGAACAGAGAGGGAGCCAATACCTCCAATATAGAAAAGAAAATTATGATTTCTTATACTCCGTCAGTAATTAATATGGAAAGGAATATATAGAACTAATCATTATTTAAAACTTTAAATATCTGAAGCAAAAAAAAAAATTAAATCCAACAATGATATTCTACCAAATATACATAATCTTATTGCAGAAAAGTGACATTGCAAAGCTCTTTGATAGAATGTGAGGTATCCTACAGATAAATCTGTCTTACAATACTAGTTCATCACAAACTGAATATATTCTGGAGTAATCACTACAATGACTTCTAGAGACATCTTAACATTAGTTATTCATCATTATGAAACTAAACGAGATGCATATTTAACCACAAAACCACCAGAAATCCACTTCGACCTAAAGACAACATCTAGGCCTCATGAAACTTTTATTGGTCTTTCACAGACATATCGTATGCTCTATCTATTTCCCTCTTCTTCATAAATTGTCAGGAATAAAAATGATTCCAAAACCATCTAAGCCACTTTACGATCCATCCTTCTATCGCCAGTCCAATATCACTATTACCACTTAAGAAACACGAGAAATAATTCCATATCGCCAATTTGGATTTAGATCCTATCATTTGTCAGAAGAGCAATGCTACTATTTAGTTGATGCCATCGTTGCCCAACTTTCAAAAGAAAAGAATGTTGTTCAACCATTTCCCTTGATATCGAAAAAACATCGACAATGTTTGGCACCAAAGTCTGCTGGTTAAAATAAAAGTATACTTTCTTCTCACTTATAAATTATTTTAAAATCTTTTTATTGAAGGGCGAAATATAACTTCCAGGTGTAATCTTCTTCTTTATTCCATTAACGTTTCGGGGAAATATTTCCTCATCATCAGAATTTTCTTTACAAAAATTAACAATTATTACATCTATCAACACATTTCATAATTTATACATTTTCCAACATAACATAAACATAAGCCATATATTTAGTATTATCTATAATTTAACAATACCTCTTCTGTTTGTTTCTCTCCCATTGTCCATAATTAAAATTTCTGCATTTATTATTGTACATATTGCTGGGAGTCTAAAGTCACTAACTAACATTAGCTGAAATATATTCCTATTTAACCTTTGTACTCTCCCAATATTTATCTCTATATTTGTCATAATAGTTTGTTGTTTTTATTTTTAATTAGTTTTTCTATTTAAAGCTATTAAATGATTGTTCTTATATATGTACATTTAAAAAATAAATTATTTTTTTGTTAATTTAAATGTATGACTGTAAATTTTATTATGATTGTTCAATTTTAATTTTGTTAATAATATCTGCGTAATGTGTTCCTAGATGTTTAGTATCTGTTTTATAATTGACTATCCTTTTGTTGTTTTTGGTCATATGGATCTGTGTGTAATAAAGTATTTTAGGGTTTTCAAAATCAAATTTATGTTGTATTTTTATAATATGTAAAGCTAGTGCAATTGTATTGATATTCTTCACATTATTGTAATTAGATATATGTTGTGCTACTCAGATTTTTAATTTTTTAGATGTCTCACCAATGTGCATCCCTTGGCAATCCAGACAATCTATTTTATATATTTCAGCTATTGTTAGTCAGTGACTTAAGACTCCCAGCAATATATAAAATAATAAATGCAGAAATTTTAATTATGGACAATGGGAGAGAAATAAACAGAAGAGATATTGTTAAATTATAGATAATATTAAGTAATTAATATGGCTTATTAATTGTTAATTTTAGTATTAAAGGTATTAAAGAAAATTCTGATAATGAGGAAATATTTCCCCGAAATGTTAGTGAAATAAAGAAGAAGATTACACCTGGAAGTTATAATTTACCCTTTAATAAAATAATTACAGAAACTTCCTAAGTAATTATAAGAAAAAAGACATATTTTAAAATCCTTTAAGGCCAAGACCAACTCCCCAATAATCCAATCACATCACTTTTATTCGCCAGAGAAATAACTGTTAACTAATAATGTTAAACAAGTTCGTACCTACCAAAATCATTGTTAAATATCTTGGACTGTACAGAGACCATAGACATACTAGGAATACGCCTACCATAATTAAACTACAAGAACTTAACAGTGCATAACTGACTAAGACGTATTTATTTGACTATCAATCCAATCAGAACTTATAAAGCAAAATATAAAGCTCATTACTGAAGCCGAATTGAACTTACAGAGCAAAAATTTGGATTTCTACATAATACATAATCATGTATTTTTGGACAGTTAAAAATACTTAATGCCTAGTACAAACCTAGAGACCATCTAGTGCACCATGTCAAAATAAATTGTTTTATGTGTCATTAATTTATACGCTAAAAATTTAATGATATTAACACAAAAAAATTGTAAATATAATTTTTTTCTTTTTAAAGAGTATATATTGATTCAATTGGTTAAAAAATTCTGAAAGACTATGTAAGGCAATTACTTTCAAAATCGGCTCTATCCATTTTTGTCACAAATTTTTTAAATTTTATTTTTCACAAGCTCACTATGCACAGCAACATTGGGTGAAAGCTTCTTGATCCAATATGAAAATGGGCTTAACCTCTTGCGGTTACCTAGGCACAACCATATGGTTTTGGGGTCTCCTCTAAAATTTATGAAAATGGATTGAGCCGGTTTTAAAACTAATCGCATCAAATATGAGGCGTCTACTAACCAAAAGGGGTAACTCAAAACTCTAAAATTTCACAAAAATCTCTATAAAACATTTTCCATTAATAGAATAAATTTCTGAAAACTCCGTCTGTCATCTTTGCAGCTTAATGTATGGCTAACAAAAGTAAGGTAAACCTTCAGTTGTATTCTCTTATCAGCCAGTCGTTGAAAAATAATTTATTAATAAAAGTGTATTATTGTATAGGCATGATACAATGATAAAAAAATAGTTAATCTGCAACAGCCTGTTACAAAGTTATGAATTACCTAAATTTTTAAGATTTCATGACTAAAGATTTGCACATCTTCCACTGATACCAAATAATATGTTATTATTTTAAAAATAAAAAAATACTTATTAATTGAAGGGCAATATATTATTTCTAAATATAATCTTCTCCTTTATTTAATTATTTTGACGTTTTGGGGAAATATTTCCTCATCATAACATTTTTTCTTTGCTTTTATTTCTCTCCGCTTCTATTTTTCCTATGTAAAATTTTAGCATCTATGACCTTAGACTCCCAACAAAATGTAGATATTAGATGCTGAAATTTTATATAAGGACAACGGGAGAGAAATAAAAACAGAAAAAATTTTCTGATGATGAGGAAATATTTCCACAAAACATCAAAATAATTAAATAAAGGAGAAGATTATATTTGGAAATTATATATTGCCCTTCAATTAATATATTCACAAGAACTTCCCAAGAAATTAAAAGAAAGAAGATAAAAAATTACCTTTTTTGCTTTTCTTCTCCTTTTTATTTCTTTTGCTGGGAACATCATCATCTGAACATATTTCAGAGGATTCTAAATCCTGTTCATCCACCACAAAATCCAAATCTGGACTTGAATCACCTGGTTGCGGAATTTTGGGTGCAGGGATTGAATCTATAAAACAATAGGCCATATTCCAGAATAATTAGGAATGAAAAGGTATGGTCAAACTAATAAATCATGTAATTATTTTAATATAAACTTAGGGACTATTATTTAGTCAGTATCATTTAAATGACAAGATAAGAAAACATCAAAATATCATTTAAACAACAGCTGTTTCATGTTCAATAATTACATAACTCATGCAATATGTAGCATAATCTTTTCTGTTTAGTCTATCATGACAAACGATCACCTAAAGCATGGAGCATTGGATGATTACAAGTGGCACATTGCATCTAAGCGCCTCTAAGTATTTTTATATCCCGGGTTTTGACCATAGATTGAATCTATAATCTTTGGATGTCGAATCTATGGGTGCATGATGCAACCGAATGAAATCACATGATAAAGTGTTCACACACAAATTAAATAATTTAAAAAGTAAAATATGTCTATAAGTATGCTTCTATTGTAAAGGTTATTAAATAAACGAACCAGAGCTCTTTCTAACAACCAAAGAAAACTCCAAGTTCTCTTGTCTTGCTCTCAGTGCCAACAACTGTGGTCCCGATTCATCTTCATCAAATGAGACTCTCAGACAGCTGTAGCACCATCATGAAGCGAGCACCCTCACGTATGAGAGATCATTTCTGACTATTGTAGAATAGCGCTTTAAAATACTGGCATTAATTAATTAATTTAATTGATCTAAGTTATCCCTTTCCCTCCTCAACACGAAGCAGATCTTATCCGTATCTCAATTTTCTAAACCCTAACCGTGAACGAAAGGAAAGTATAATATGTGTTCGAATTATATGGAGTATCTGAACTCATCTGTGAAAAAACTGGTGTCTGGAACACAAATGATTCGCCATTCCTGCTAAAGAATAATACACATATTATTCATAATAATACTACAAATTTTCTTAATGCATACTACACATTAAAATATCTGGTGTGTCCACTCACAAGACTTTCTTTACCACTTTGGTTGCAAAGTCCAACAAAAAAATTGTTTGCTGTTTGTTCGCTAATATAGGTCCGACTACTTTTTTTTTTTTTTAAGTTTAGGTTTGCAGGTTTGAGATGAGTCACTAAGGATCTGGCAGAAGTCTAGTCAGAGTACAGGGTCGCTAAATTACTATAATTATGAATTGGAGATTGAGGTTATAGCCCCAAAGTCAGTTATTATTTAGAAAAACTTGAATTTTTAAATGAACTGAGGATGACCCTCGCTGCTGAAGGTTTTAGGTTATCTCAACCACCTGAATCTTCTAAGTAGAATGTTAATAAATTAAACAATCCTGCTATTCCCATTGCTTCTTGATTAGTTAATTGTGATACTGTGAAGTGTATGTTTCGTGAAGAAAAGGAATTCTGTTCTTAAAAGTAATGTGTGTTTAATGTTTAGAATCAAAGCATAGATCAAATAAATGCAAAGAACGTTTGAAATGCATGATTTATGGAAAGTCGCATGCTACAATTATGGATTCCATCACCAGGATGAAAAAACAGTAACTATGGCTGCTGTCTTGGCAATCTAAGATGTCAATGCTACAACTCCACTTGTGGTCATGTGTTCTTGTACACTTTGGATGTTATTTTGACCAATGGATACTTTACTAAACAAGATAAATCTCTGACAAATTCAGGCTTCCAACATTCTTATATATTAAGTTCTACAGCAGAGGAACTTAGACTGTTTAGTAAAGTAAAAGAAAGAATCTCAGATGGCTTGTTTGGAAGCGTTAGCACTAGCATTGAAGATCGTAATTGTTATGAGGGTCAATTTCAAAATAAATACAATTTTACACAGTTTATAAATAATTTTTACAAAATGCTACAACTTGTCTTAAATATAAATAATTAAGAATGCACTGCTAAATAAATAATAAAAAATAAGTTAATTTCGGTTTAAACTATTTTTAATTAATAAAGAAATATTTAAAAATATAATTTATATAAATGCACCAATATGTGGATGCAGCACTAGCGTTTATGTGGTGCTTCCTGCAAGAAACAGATCAGATTAAAACACAGACAAGCTTGTTTTTTAAACTTTTCTTTCTCTACAATTTAACTTGGCCAGAAAAATGAATATCTGCACCTGCTGTTAACTGTAAACAAAATGGCAACTCTTTACCAACCTAACAGAACATAGATTCCCATAAATCCATTTCAAACTCCAAAAATGCTCCTGTAGTAACACTCATAACAGATTTTTTGGACAATACTCAAACTTGATAACCTGACATTGCAGCAATTTTACCCTATTTTACTAATTCTCCTTTTCATTTATTTATAGTTAAGAACAGGAAAAAAAAAACATATCTTCAACAAACTGTATATTTTTTTTTACTGTTTAACTTGAATGTTAGAATTAAGTTATCTAGCCGGGAATTTGCTATAATTACTTTTCTTTATCTGAAACATTTAAAAAACTATGGATGCAAAAACTAAAAACCTCAACTATGGAGGTAGAAAGAATTGTTTTTCAATTCTTCCTGGCTCACCTGTGTTGGTTCATCAATAGTAGATAGTACAACATTCTGGTCATCAACCTCCGCAAAAATACCTCTCCGGTATACCGTAATGAATATGGCCGGCCTAAGATCCTAAGATCCGGCCAAAGAGTATTGCCAGCCAACCTGCCTTGATTCTAAATGATTTTTCTCAGATTGAAATTTTTGTAACATGACATGTTCTTCTACTTAGCTCTTGAATTGCTTTGAAAGTCCCACTTGATGGACTAGTTTCTTCCACAATATACAGTACTGCTTTGGCAATGACCAGTTATGCTTAGGAAACAAACAGTACTGTGTCATGTGTATTCATATGTGATAGCAATTGACACTGGAACAGCGTTTGCCTGAGTAGCAGCAGCTCACTCAAATTTATTATCAACACAATTATATTAACATTTGGACAGTATACCTGGAAAACCTCGTAACTCCCATTTCTATAAAAATTAAGGTTCTGTATAATCTATCTTTATTATAATCCAGTCATTGACTGGGAGTCAATGAATACGTCCGAACTAGCAAAAGGACAAATAGTTCTAATTTTTTAATATGCTGTTCGCATCTTAGCCAATAGTAAAAATAAGTAAATATATTAGCTACTTCGATGAAAGTTCTGTGCGAGATGCGTAGCAGCCAAAAAACAGCAAAATTTTGGCACTCTTTTCACTTTCTGACCAAAATCTTCCAAATCTGAATCAATATCAGGTCCGAAAGAAGAACTTATAGTTACCTTTTTTAAACTAGATTCAATTTATAATAATTTGAGACCTGAGCCAACTCAGAAATTTTTTCCAAAAAGTGAAAAATATTTATTTTGGTCTCTAAATTTGTCAAATATTCACTCAGTCTCCACTGGCTTCTAATACCAGTGACACAGCAGGGATCTCCTGGAGTTCTGCTTTGCCATTCACGTTTGAGCTTGGTTCAGAGTTCCCAAGGGCAAAATGTAAATATTGTACATAGGTATGAATGTGTTCAAGATGATTTTATTTTACTTAACTTTAACTTCTTTATCTTAGCTGCTTACTTATATTGTTATTGCTTAATTTATTTTTACTTGTGATGAATATATGTACTATTTAACAATTTTTATCATTAGATTTTTAAATTATTTTTATTTATTTTCTTTTTTATATATACATAAGGTGGGAATGGATACTTACAGCTCTAATACTTATTGCCCTTCAGTGTGTGGCAGATTGTATTATTTTATTAAAATAAAGAAAAAGTTGTAAAATATCGTCAAAATTACTCATTCCAAGAGAAAAGCCATGAACTTGAAGAATATTTATTTGGCTTTAATTTGAGCTATGATGAGTACCTGCAGGCTTTTCTAAAAATTGTCAGACAGCTGTGTCGCTAGAAGTTTCTTTTAAAGTGATATTCAATTCCCAAATTTTCTCCAGCACACATAACACTTGAAGTTTCAATTGAATGGTGTATATTTTATGATGGATTTTTATAGGAAATAAAATTCTAAAGCAATGTTATATTGGTGGAAATATTGATCTGAGGCTTCAGAAAGGTGCTAATCCCCCAAAAAAATGTAAACCATATGATTTTTTCGGACAGATTTTCATTTACCTAAACGATAAACAAGGTTTTACTGTAGCAAATTTATTTGTTTACTATTGGTTAAGGTAAAAAAATATATAATAAAAAATTAGAACTATTTGACCTTTTTCAAGGTTGGGCTTTGTCATTATTGTCTGGACTACAACAAACCAAATGGTGCATCATTTTCAAGTTATCAGCGTTATTACTCTTATTCCATGGCCAGTTGTAATAACCTGTAAGTTTAGAAGGCTTCATTCAATCTCTTGAAAAATGTCAGAAGTACTTAAGAAATTTTACAGGTGTACTGTCTATTTTCAGACCATAATTCAATCTGAATTCTTAAGAAATTACCTGGGAAAATAACAGGTTTCACAATAATTAAATTTTAATGAATACTTAATAAGCAAAAACATAATTAATAACCAATATATTTTTTGTTTAAAAAATAAATAAAAATATTTTATTTAGCAGAGAAATGTATAGAATCTACACAGATCTATGAAATACAGCAATATAATAGACAAAAACAGAAATAACTAGATTTTTATTTTATGATATAGTGAGTCTATAAGGTGAGCATTTGAAATAAGGATTTTTTTTCCTTTTTATCTTGAGTGCTCCTATTTTCCCAAATAGGTAAACCTTTCTGGTTTTTAAGTACCTTAACATAAATCTTACAAGGGAAACGTAATAGAGATATACCTCAGTCATTAATATAGTCTCTGTTCTCTCCTTTCTTGAAAATTGGGACAATCACATCTACTTACCGGTCATTAAGAATTTTCTTCTGCTTTCTTACCGGATTCAGCATAATTATTCCTTTGGGTGCCATGTATTTTAACTTTTCGAGAGTAATTTCCTCAATACTTGCAGATTCCTCCAGCTTTGTGGACCACAGCGCTTCTTCCAGTTCATCTTCGTCGATAAAGTAATCTTCTTTCCAGAGACTTTCTTCCCTCTCCTCTCTTTCTTTAGACACTTGACTACTTCCTTCCAGTAATTCCTGGAAATAATCTCTCTAGCTTTCCATGATTTGATCATTCTGTCATAGAATATTTCGTTCTCTCTCATTGATTAACTTCAGGGTTGGAGCTTTTTCTTTCCTTAATTTCTTCAGCACTCGGTAACAGTTTCTAATTTGGGTTAAAATCTGATTCCAACTTCTATTCAGGTTTTTCTTTTAGCATCTATTACCTTGATCATTTTCCTCTTATGTTTATCATAGTGCTCAGTCATTCTGCATAGGTTTTCTTTCCATAAAGTCTTCTTGAAATACTTCTTTAACCTTTTCAGACCAACGGGCTGCTCTCTTAACATTGCTACCAATTCTTTTGTCACTTATTGACGTTGCTGCATCCCATATTGCTTTCTTAAAGTACAACAAGCCTCTTTTTATGTCCTCTGAATCCCAAGGACAGTCGAAATCTCTGGCCAATCATTCAATTTCCTTCTTATAGGAAGTTACAATTTTGTCCTCTTGAATTGATCTATGTGACTTTATTGCTTCTTCTTGCATTATTTCTGATCATTTTCTCTCTCTTCCAAAATAAATCCATTTTTAATAGGTAGTGAACGCAGTATAGTTCGCACTCTCACTTTTCTTCCTCCTCCAAACAGCCTTCATTCTCTCCGATTGTTGTATTCGTATCTCCTCCGTCCAATTGCTATTCCCACGTTTCACTTTCTCTTCAACTAGAACTTTAATGATGTTGAGTCGTTCTCTATATCCGTCTCCATCTTGGTAGTCTTCATCTGTGATTCCAAGTCTTCTTAATTCTTCCTTCATCTGCTTAGCATAACCACTCTGACTTTTTAGGTTATATATTTTGTCGAAGATCTGTTTATTTATTCTTTGAGAATTCATCCTAATCATGTGGCCGTAGAATCTCAGTCTTCTCTTCCTTATAGTTGTCTCCAAATCTTCTACCTCCTCATAAATTTCTTCCTTATTTATTAAGAAATAGTTTATTATATACTTCTCATTTTTGATTGGTTCTTCACTTGTAAATTTGAGCGTGTCCTTGTGAGAGAATTTGCTGTCAACAATGATCAACTCATTGGCTGCACATAATAGTGGTATTCTTTCACTATTGCCGTTCATCACATCTTCGCCAAAGCCACCTAAAACATATGACCAGCTTTGCCGTTAAAGTCATGACTATTCGTGAACGCAGTTCTCTGTCTATCATCTGTATTCTTTCAGAGTCGAAGAAGTCATCCTTATCTGTGGAGATGGCGGTGCCATTCGGTCCGTATGCTAATGATGGCACTCATTAGGCTTTCTCCTTCTACCATATTTACCACCACCTTCTTCTTCCATATACAACACCAGCCGATCGCTCACAAATTTCTAGCTTTTGATGGCAATATTCATCAGACTTCTTTTGTTATTTCCTTTAACTTAAAAACCACTCCTCTCCCAGCTGTTCTATTTTCAATTTTCTCTAAATAGAGAAAAATATTGTCACCAATTCTCACTCCTTTTTCTTGACTTCGGTTATTGCCAATAACTCGACTATTGACTTCTTTTGTTCCTCCACCAGTTCGTACTCTTTCTTTTCAATGATTTTAAATCACAATTTCTAAAAGACAATAGTCAATGAGGACATTGTTTCATCTCACCTGTATGACAGTCCATTGAATGTATTTATATTAACAGATTGCATTAATTTATAATTGCAATGAGGACAT
The DNA here is from genome assembly GCA_948150685.1 of Rhaphigaster nebulosa. Classification (NCBI taxonomy): domain Eukaryota; kingdom Metazoa; phylum Arthropoda; class Insecta; order Hemiptera; family Pentatomidae; genus Rhaphigaster; species Rhaphigaster nebulosa. Next base: position 173,954,908 of record OX411308.1, on the reverse strand, counting down.
TTAAGAGGCTTCTCACCTGTATGGTGGACATAAGACAACTTTATGGTAGTAATGAGGATAGTAGTTGGGCTATTCACCTATAAGACAAGCCACTATATGAATTTTCATATTATTGACTCATAATGGTTTATATTCCCAGCTCCAGTACATGACTAATAGTCCATCTTAATGAGGCTTCTCACTGTGACGGGCCATTATATGATTTTTCATAGTTCCAGATTGTACAGATTTATAATCACAAAAAGGACAGTGATGAGGCTTTTCGACTATATGATGGGCCATTATATGACTTTTCAAGGTTCCAAATTGTACTGATTTATAATCACAATAAGGACAGTGATGAGGCTTCTCACCAGTATGACGGGACATTATATGTCTTTTTAAATCATTTGGTGCAATAGATTTATGGTCACAATGAGGACATTGATGAGGCTTCTCACCTGTATGACAGGACATTATATGTTTTTTCAAATTTTGAGGTGTAACAAATTTATAGTAACAATAAGAACATTGATGAGGTTTCTCACCTGTATGACGAGCCATTATATGTATTTTTATATGTGCAGACTTAACAGCTTTATAGTCACAATGAGGACATTGATGAGGCTTCTCACCCGTATGGTGGACCATTATGTGATTTTTTATACTTTCAGATCGTACTGATTTATAATCACAAAAAGGACATTGATGAGGCCTCTCACCTGTATGACGGGACATTATATGTCTTTTTAAATCATGTGGTGTAATACATTTATGGTCACAGTGAGGACAGTGTTGAGGCTTCTCATCTGTATGTTGGGCCATTATATGTCTTCTCAAATCTCGAGGTGTAACAGATTTATAGTCACAATGAGGACAGTGATGAGGCTTCTCACCTGTATGACGGGCCATTACATGTATTTTCAAATTTTCAGATCGTACTGAATTATAATCACAATGAGGACATTGATGAGGCTTCTCACCTGTATGACGTGCCATCATATGTTTTTTTAAATCATTTGTTGTAATAGATTTATGGTCACAGTGAAGACATTCATGGGACTTCTTACGTCTATGGCCACTATCCTTGGCACCTATAAGCAATAAATAATCATACTAAAAAATAAAATAGAACTATTCATTGCAGGTCAACTAGATATATTCATTATTTTATTTTGTTTTAAAATTTATAAATACAATTATTGATTACTTATTAAAATTTTACAGCTCAAGAATTTTATAATATACTCGTAAATTAGTAATACATCTAGTAAGTTCTTTAAAATTCATACTAGACTGAAAATTATAGCAAAATCTGTTTCTAGAGACTAAATTGTACTCATTGTTCAGAAGTACATTAACAATATATATATATATATATATATAAATATAAATCGACCTTTACTAATTATATATATATATATATATATATATATATATATATATATATATATATATATATATATATATATATATATATTAATTAAAATAAAATAAAATAAATTTAAAATCTTTTAAAAAGACCCTTCCTTTTATTATATACTATAATTTAAAAAAATATTAAAACAAGCTAAACAACTGTGAGGCTAAAGGAGCGCTGTCACAGTTGGGCCAGTGAATGAGTTACTGGGACAGCAGCAATGACAGCCTGGTGACCGCTGGGTGAACTGTTTCTCTGCTGGGAAATATATTCATTAATGGCTGCCGTGATATCCAGTAACCAGATACATTTTCCTAAGGTGGTCAGTATATACCCGAAACTAATGTATTCTGATGGTCATCATTGATCTCAGAGACTATCATATAAACCTAAATGAGATGAAGAATTGTTCCTCCCATTCGTCTAACACCTTAGCAGTGCGCCGTGCATGATTTGAAGGCTGTGTCCTCAACATATCAAGATACTACCCAATTAGCAGAGATTATATATACATATATACATAAATATATATATATATATATATATATATATATATATATATATATATATATATATATATACATAAAAATAAAAGTAGGGGTTTAGAATGAAAATTGATCTAGTTAGTTTTGTTAAAGGAAATGTGATTAAAATATTAATTATAATTTAAATTAATACATATTCATATTTTATTGTATTAGTAGTATAATGTAATGAGTAAATATATTTTGAGAACATGAATTTACTTTGAAAAAACTTTTTTCAAATTCTTTTTGGACACAATTAACAGAGTCAAAGAAGCAGCGAATCAATGCCAAAAGTGTAGGAAGTGATAAAAAAGGGATTACATTTTGTATACACTAATTCTAAATGCATTAAATTAATAAATGTAGAATCCAACATAAATTATTGGGTTGTTCGGAAAGTAATTTTTTATTGTTTTAAATGAATCAATGCCAAAAGTGTAGGAAGTGATAAAAAAGGGATTACATTTTGTATACACTGATTCTAAATGCATTAATTTAATAAATGTAAAATCCAACATAAATTATTGGGTTGTTCGGAAAGTAATTTTTTATTGTTTTAAATTAAAATGAAAGGCGATTTTCTTATAGTGAATAAATATTTTAATGAATTATATGTTGTCCATTCTGGTCCAACACCTTTTGCCATTTTTCTGGCAGTAGCATGATTCCACGCTCATAAAATTACTGTTCTTTGTTTTTTATAAATAAAAACAACTAATAATCAGAAAGAGCCAGATCTGGAGAATATGGTTGGTGTGGCAGTATATTCCATTCAAGTTGTAAAAGCTTTAGGGAGTTACCAAACTTTTATGAGGTCTCGCATTAGCTTGGTGGAACACTGCACCTTTTCTATTGATCAATTCTGGCCTTTTCAGTTCAAGTGAATCATTCATTTTGTCCAGCTGATGACAGCACACTTCAGAATTGATCGTTATGTTGTTCGGTAGAAGCTAAACAAAAAACAATTCCTTTGAAATCTCACCAAACAGATAGCATCACCGTTTTTTGATCAATATCGCCTTTCGAAGCGCTTTGAGCCTATTCTTTTTTATTCCATGATCTCTTGTGTTTAACATTGTTATAGAATACCTATCTTTCGTCCCCATTGATGATGCTCTTAAAAAATGGATCATTTTCTTGAGGTATGAGAAGCAAAGTGTTTCTAATGATTATGAACAGTCGAATTCGATAAATTTAATCTCTCAGCGATCTCACGAGTTGTTATTCGCCGGATTGCATCTATTAATGCCTTTATTGTGTCTTCATCAGCTTCTACTGGCCTTCCAGAACGTGGTGCATCTTCAACATCAAAATTGCCTGATCGAAATATTGCAAACCAGTTTTGGCACTGGCGTTTTTACTTTTTCGATAGTAAAAAAGTAAAATATGCCGAAAATGCTGCTTTTCACTATCCATATTTGAAAGGGTTGGTTATTAGTTGATAGAAATTAGTTGTTTTTGGTGAACCAAAAACTACAAATCGGAATTTGTCACAAGCAAGCCTTACTATGTCAGCTGTCAAAATATAAAATGATTATGCGGCTTAAGTGTGAAGTTAGCTGTGAAAAAATACGATTAAGTCCTCTGTTAAAAAAAATGAAATTACTTTCCAAACAAACAAATAAAATTTGTCAGTTCACATGTTTAAATAAATTGTGAAAATAAATAAACAAAATCTCAGGGAGAGAGAAAATAATAACAGACTATTTTTTCATAATTCTAAGAAACCAGCCATAAGGCAATAGGCAGTCATCGGGTCCAGACTTATCTAGACTCAAGATCAAAGGTCAGGTCAGAGATACTGGATGTACAACCAGCTCTTCAAATATCATCTTTATGGCTGTAATTTTCTTCAAGATAATGAAGATTATCAAGAATAGCAGTGGAACAGATGGAATCTGAAGAAAGAAGACATCTTAAGAAGTACTTACCAGTTTCGACTAAACAACATTATTTGAAATTGAAAACAGTTTTAAAAATTGCTCTAATGAATCATATTTCAAGGAAAAAATCTAAAAATTAGTTGTTTTTAGGGCAAAAGTGGATAGCAACAAAATGTATAATAAAAAAATTTCCTACAAGAAATATATTTTGAAATAAAAATTATTCAATGCCGGGATCATCTGCGACAAAATTATCTCCAGGTACTGAGCTCAGGCACCCTTGTCCATGGCAGTTGGAGCACATGGTCGAGCAGCGAAGTCCAACTTTAAGACAGCCATATCGTTTTCTACAACCTCTTCCCTCTATTTTACAATTGCAGGATACTACCTTGATAGAGGTTGGCGCTGGTGCTTGGCTGGAATAAACCGGTGATAAAATGTTTTTAGATTTTTTTCAACCCCACTGTGTGGGATGCATTCTCTCCCCTTTCCAAATCTGAATTTTATGAAACACTTGAAAAGAATACTGCTGTGAGGCAGCAGATATTTATAAAATCACAACATGATTAGATTTTCTAACATATTTTTTTAATGTAACATACCTGTTGCAAAAAAACAACAACAAATCTTTGATCAATTTCGCCAATAAAGAGCGTTTAATTTCAAAAATAAAAGTGATATTTGAATATGAAGGAATAAAAATGATAACTGCTGTAGATGTTAAAACAGCCATTAATGAATCTCTGTCAGAACAAGACAGTGGCCATTATTGGACAGGATATCAATCTTCTTATGCTGCTTACTGCTCTTGCACCCGAAGATAAAGATATTCGATTCTAAAGATATGCTCAGAGAATTATAAAAGAAAGTTCGCATGATTACCAATTTTTGGTTGTATAAAACTGTACTGTTTGCCCATCCATTCAGTAGTTGCGATACTACTTCTGCTTTTTTTGGCAAAGGGAAACTACAAATGATAAGTGTACTCAATCAAAGGAAAGATTTGGAAAACATTCTACCTATATTAAATAATCCGCAATAGACAAAACAAGAAATTGCAAGTGCTAGAGAACGATTTATACTTGCCTTAAAAAAAAACAGAAAAATTTTAGGGAAAACAAACCATGCTATTTATCAAAACTGCCAGCAACATCCGCTGCCTCACTGCAACATTCTTACCATGTGTTTCATTTAATGCAGATTTGGAAGAGGAGAAAATGCATCCCACATAGTTGAGTTGGAAAAAAATTCAAAACATTTTATCACCGGTTTATACCAGCCAAGCACAAGCGCCAACCTCTATCTTTGGAACAGAGGGGAGAGGGTTTGCAGAAAACGATATGGCTGCCTTAAAGTTGCACTAACTTGCTCGACCACGTGCGCCAACTGCCATGGACAACGTTGCCTGAACTTAGCACTAGAAGATAATTTCATCATAGATGATCAAGAATAATTTTGATTGATGAATAATTTTTAATTCAATATTTGCTTCTTGTAGAAAAAATTATGTTCTAAATTTTGTTTCTACCCACTTTTGTCCTAAAACAACTAATTTTTAGATGCTTGCCTTGAAAAGCCATATTAGAGCAATTTTTAGTGCCGTGCTTCAAACTGTTCTCCACTTTGAATGCTTTTAAGGCAAAACTGGTAAGTACTTCTTTACTTAAGATGTATTTCTTCCTTCAGATCCTTCCTGTTCCCCTGCTATTCTTCATAATCTTCATTACCTTGAAGAAAATTAAAGTAGTAAAGATGATATTTGAAGAACTGACAGCACTATCAGTAACCCTGACTTTGATTCTAGTCTACTTATACTTTTTAGAAGTTCAAAAATGATCAACTACAATTTTTGTGAAGATGAGGTTTGCTGCTTTCTAGCTGTGCCTGAACCAAATTTACGCTTCATTATTGATAAAATTTTGAAATTATGAATAACTAATAGTTATTATTTCACTGATCATTTCACAATTTCCTCAATAATGAAGCTTAAATTAGGTTCAGACCCCAGACCCAGGTTGATAGCAAACTCACCAAACCTCATCTTAGCAAAAATTGCAGTAAATTACTTTTACCTCCAAACCGACGATATTATCTAAATAATAAACATATTAACAAGATAGCATAAAATTCCAGCCTATCATTGAAATACAATTTTGTTAATAAAAAATTGTAAATTTAAATTTTCTATTTTATAAAATAGAATTTGTTTTTTAAAATACACATATTGAGTCAATGAATGTTTTCGGCACAGATATTTGAACCTTATAAATTAGTAAGAGAAGCATTTATAAGATTTTCTTACTAATTTATAAGGAATGAATTTGTTGAATAATTTGAATCTGATCGTCTGTCGTGAAACAATGAGGATGAGAATCATTTTTTTGAAAATGGACAGAGCCAAATGCATCTCTCACACATCACATGAGCAACAAAAAACTAACAAGGAGAGGATCGCATATGTATCTCATAGATTTTGATGACATTTTTTCAGATGAATCCAGATTGATCTAAAAAGTGAATATTGTCTTTAAATATTGACTTGTCCAAATAATGACAAATATAAGTCTTCAAATATTGAATTATGTTGAAGATTAGCCGCCAATCCGCTATAGAAAATAATTGGGACGTTTGCAGGTGCAAAACACATTTCATTCTGTCACTGGTTCTGATGAAGGTAGAAAAATGAGTATAGTAACAAAATGTCCCTATTACCAAAAGGAAAAATAAAAAAAAAATAATCTATCAAAATATTTAAATATTAAGCTTGGTAAGAAAAAATATCAAAAATTCCTTCACGATAGTGATTTTTGGGGAGAAAAATGAATCTCAGATTTGGATTTTCCATCTCCAAAAAGTTTAATTTCTAATTTTTATGAAAATCGGAAAACAGAAAGTTTTTTTGCCAAAAATTCGTCCAAACCTCTTTGAGGTATTTCAATTTTTTACGTTTCTCCTGTTTTGTATGTTTAATGCAGGAGTCTGAAATTTTTCATAAATTTGCACAGTAATTTAAGGAGCTTAAAAAAAAAATTTCTAGGACATTTTCTAGGATCAGTAGAAATACGTTTTCGGAAGCAAAAACTACAATCTTGGGTTTTTTATTTTTAAATAGGTTTTCAGTATGAAATGTTGGTCTGAAAATAAATTTCATAAACTTGTTTTATTTGTTACAGTTAACTTTTTACCCAACTATGGCGAAGCCACAAAGAGGGTAATGTGTTTAGCTTGACCGTTAGCGTTAGTAAGTATCTAACAATTTTATGGGCGAACGGCTCAACCAATTTTTAAGTTTAATGGCTTAAATTATTTGTTGTGATTCTGTGAATGTGTTGAAACATTTCGAATTCAAAATATTTGGAAATGTTTTAAATTTGTCCGTTTGAGAGTATCGAATGATTTTTTGAGAGAATAGCTCAAACGATTTTCAAGTGTAATGGGTCAAATTACTCATTGTGATCCCGTGAATATTTTGAGCAGAAAGTGAACGAAATGTTGAAAATACTAAAGAAATGTTGTAGTAAATGTGTTAAATCTGTCTACTTAAGGGTTTCTATGGATGTTTTGAGAACTGTACGACAGAGTTTTAAGTTTGATGGCTCAAATTACCCAATGAATTCCCATGAATGTTTTGAAACATTGGAGAGCTCAAAATACTGAAAAAATATTTTATTATATTTTAAATATTTTCAACTTTTTGTTAATGTTTCTTATATCATTTGTAAGTTCGTGATGGAAATAACTTATATATATATACCTTATAACCCTATCAGCCCTAAGGGGTGAAATGTATTTCTATATCCACTTAAGCTCATTGATAGGCTGTTATTGAAGTTGACATCCATGAATAATGAACCTTGATGTAGTAGTCGGGTGCCTTCCATTACATGTTACGACACCTATATTCTGTCTCATTCATCTGTGCATTTCAAAATACAGAAACCTTCTTGCATTTGTGCATGAAAAGCATACAGAAAGCATGCTTTATTGTTGCATTTGGGCAAACAGAAAGCAGATTAATGTATTGAGTACAGAAGTCTTCATATTAGTTTGGGCGTTGAAAGCACTTGACTACAACACTAAGTTTCAATATTCATGGGCTTCAAGTTCACTAACAACCCACCAATTAGCTTAAGTAGATAAGCAAGTATGTTCTGTCCCTTAGGACGAATAGGGTTGTAAGATATAAAAATTATTTCCATAAATTTGAATAAACCTCCTAAAAAAAATCACTATTTTGAAGGCATTTTTGATATTCTTATTTTTCATACAAAGCTTAATACTAGAATATTTTGATTGATTATTTTTCCACTTGATTATAAGGACATTTTAATACTAAAGCCATTTTATTACCTTTATCAGAACCAGAGATATAAAATAAAATGTGTTTGGCACATGCAAACTTCCCAATTTTTTGGGGGGCTCATGTGGCGTGCTGGCGATTAATCTTGGACACAGACCAATATTTGAAGCCCTAGATTCACCTAAAAGAATTTCATCAAAATCTAGGAGACACCTTTGGGATCCTCTCCTTTTCAGTAATTAATTTCTAAAATGGTTATTTTCCTTACTATCCCGGTATCAACTATAATAAAAAAAAAATCTATATAAATCATTTATATGCACTGAATCTTATTTTTACATTTGTGTGATTTCATGTTTTCATCGCATGTTTTTAATTTCTTTTAACTTTTTGGTCCTGATAAAGCTAAGTAAGTGGGCTGAAACTTCACTAAACCTTAAAACATAATATAATACTATTGTGTGTTCTATTTATATTAGATTTGTCTATATCTATAGATTTGTCTACTTTTTATGTAAAATGTAAGAAATTCTAAGAAAAACAAAAAGAAATTACCAAGGTTGAAAATTAATCAGAATGATGGATTGATTCAAAAGTTATAGATGTAGTAATAGACAAATATGATGAACAATACATAAAGAAAGGACAAAAAGGTAAAGATAAAGGAGAACAAATCTATATTTTATAGATACCATTCTATAATAAGGTTCTTTATACACCAGTATTGTATCTATTCCACAGTTAATAAGATAAATGTTTCTCACCTTCATCTGAGACAAGCAGTTCTTCATGTTTCACATATATTTCTTGCTTTATATGAGTAAGTCCACCTGCAGATATGAAAATAATATTTTAAAACAAGGAACAGGAAACATCTGATTACACATATAACAAATTTCATAAGACCATCTCAACAAACTAACAAGAAAGAAAACAAAATTTTAATACGTTACTCTATTATATTAGTTAACATCCTGTATAATTATTTATCAACGACCTTTGAAATTAATAGAACAAACATATCAATGTATAGGTCTCCACATTCTCTGCAATTGGCATAATTTTTCAACTATAAAAAAAAATCAAATAAGTTATGCACCTACATATTAGTATCAATGTATCAAGATGATTCATAACAACAAAGGTTGTTGATTTATTACATTAATTAATGTTTTTAACAAAACATGCTGGTTATCTTTAGTGCTAAAGCATCTAGGGTAACTAAGAAGTAGTTTAACGGCTTTGGCCGAAATGTTAACTAATATAACAAAAACTATCTTTTAATTTATCATTTGTTATTAAAATTCACCTTGAATTGATTCTTAAATAAGAAACTGTCTAGGGATCAATCCATTTGAAATCACCCAAATTTGTTGCTCAACATTTTTTTATTTTTATAATTTTTTTTCCAGTTATTCCCTATTATTTGGCCAGTTCAAAACTATGGTTAACATATTTTGTAATTATTACTTTTAGATATTGTATAAATAATTTTAAATTTATTTCAACTTATAAATTTTAACTTTTTTCTTTGCCATCTGTGGGACTGCATTGGTCTGCTGAAAAAAACTTTTTTTCAATTCGTAAAAATATAACTTAAAAAAATTGGAAAACACATAAACTGCTTCAGCAGTATAACTGAGTATTTTGCATACTTTTACTTCTAGAATTCAGTTGAACATAAAATAAAATGACAATGTAGTCTGTCGCATCAGGTAAAATCAGGGATTTCCCTTACTAGAATTGCCTTTTCTAGTATAGCCTTGTATTGTGATGTATGCCCACAAAATCCGCACTATTTATTGGAGTGCCAAAAAACATCATAGATAATAAAATATAATATATGCTTGTGTTCGAACTAATTATTTTATCCTTCAAAACCCATATTTTTACAATTACAAAAAATGATAGTAATAGTAACAAAGTTTTAAAATGTTTATTAATAAACAAAATAACTTATAAATAATATATATTTTTGTTCCAACATGCAAATGATACTGAATTTTTTGTATATGTATACTATATAAAAGTTAATAAAATAAATAACCCCAAGTAGATAAAAGCCAACTTAGATGTCAATTAACAAGAGAGTGTTGTATTATTTAAAAAAAATAAAGCAATCGGAAAAAAAAAAAAAAATAAAATTCCACAGACCAAAATATGCTATACATCGGGATCAAAGCGGTCCCTTACCACAGAAATGCAGTCTCCTAGGCTAGAGAGAACCTAAAAGAAGAGAGGGCCCACACTAGTCCCCCGCGCAAGTTAGCTTGTAGTCCCAGAGACGTGTTAAAACATTTTTCAGACTCATCCTTTTATTTTTTTGTAGTAATTTTGTCTGAAAACAAATTTGGGGCAAATGTCTATAACTCTGGTAATTTTTGCAGATATCAAAACAAAATTAAGAATTAGGTATAACGTTCTTAACTTCAGTGATAAGGTATTTCTGAAATTCATACATTGTGCATGTGTTATGTATGATGTAGTCATCATATAAATACCAGAAACCGGTTGCTATAAGTTCAAGGGAGGGGGGGGGAGGGCTACTCTATAATATTTTATTCATTATAACTCTGGAACAAGTTGAGTCTCAACCACCAAATTTGTGTCAACTGTTTTTATAATTTAGAGGTATGAACAGTATCACTTTCATAATTTTTCACTCGGTCCCTTTTGAGATATTCAACTTTAAAACTTAAAGAAAAGAAAAAAGGAGAAGAGATGGTCAGGATGGTGGTCAAAATTAAACAAAGAAAAATATAAAACTATTTGAGGAATGACAACTTTTCAGCCCACTGTTTAGACCTTCTTCAGGGTTTATTGGAATTATATAAATAGATGGAATAAAAGTATATAAAAGGTAAAATAAAAAGTAAAAATAGTAAAAAAAGAAATCAAGGGCTTGCTGTCTATCTGATAAGAACTGAATATTGAAATAAACAAACAGATAAAGAATTATTATAAAATTATTAATAATAATAATAATAATAATAATAATAAAAGGCTTAGCTAACCCGAAGATTCGATGCCGATACCACCAATCGCTGTCTACAAACCTCGGCCCACCGACTACTGTCCAAACCCAAATCCATGAGATCACCCATAGCACAATCCTCCCACCTATGTTTCGGTAGTTCTCTCAGACATTTACCAGTCGGCTCAGCGTTTATTAACTTTTTAGGAATTTGCTCGTAACTGACCCCAACAACTTTAAAAGCCCTTTTCAACCATGCAGCAAATGTGTAACCGCCTAAATTCTCCAGTTGACTTATCCTTGTTTGGAACAAATATTTTACACAATAACTTATCAAAAATCTTAAGGCATTGTTCCTTCAGCAGCCATGTTGCACACCGGTATAGAAGAGTAGGCAGGATAATAGTTTTGTATCTAAGTAATGTTAATACCAAAAAATAACAAGCATTTCCTGCCTTTATTTCCTCTTGAATTAAATGGATTTGAAAACAACAAAGTAAGGCATGTAAAGATAAGAAATAACCAGGAGTAATAGTAACAAATAAGACAGAGGGGGGTTAAATAATTTAATAAATAAATACGGGGAGAAATGGAGAGAGAGGCTTAAGGAGGAAAAGTTCGGCTGAGGGAAACTTCATACGTGAAGAAATCCTAAATAAAAACCAAGAGCAATAGTAAAAAATAAGATAAAGAGTGTTTTAATAAAGATTAAAAGTGAAAATTATCTATCATAAGAAAGAAACTATATAACAATAGGAAACTAAATAAAATAAAGAAAATCTAATAATGAGGAAATAAATAAATAAATATATAATGCAATGGCAGAACAAAATAAGGATCCTGGAAGAGAAACAGAACGTATGAAGTTTCCCTCAGCCAAAGTTTTCCTTCTTAAGCCTCTCCCCATCAATCCATGCCTGGCCATGCTTTCCTCTAATTTATTTTTCTGTTTTATTTGAGATGTTCCTCTCTTTCTTTTATCTTAAGTCTCCCATTCCATTGTTTTTTTTGTCTTCGATATGAATCAGTTCGTTTCAAATGAACAAACCACTTTAATCTTTTTTCTTACATCACTTCAAAGATTTTTCTTTTTTCTTCCATCATTTCTCGTGATTCCATTGTTCCTGACATGCTCCATCTTTAAAACCCTGGCAGACCTCCTCCAGAAATCCACCTCCACGGTTATAAGTCTTTTTTCCAGTACTCTGTTAAGAGCCCAAGTCTTAGAGCCATACAGCATTATACTTTCGACCAGTGCACTATATATTAGTTTCTCCATCTTTCCAAGGATATTAATGCTCAAGAGGAGAAAATTTAGTATGCCAAAAATCTTTCTACCATTGACGATTCTTTTACCACCTCAAAGTTTATTGTCCCACTACTTTCCAATATTGAGCCAAGGTAGAAAAAATGATACACTCAGTCGAGATTTGCAATAACTGGGTCATTCGCCTCATCCTCATCTGTCCACACGTACTTTGATTTTTTTTTATAATTGAAGTTTAAGGGATGCACATCAAGCCACATTCCAACTTTTTAAGCAAGAATCAATAAATATTTTGAATAAGGTTGGTGACATACAACTTTCTTAAAGAAGGCCTTTGCTACTCTGAAAATCTTTTGATATTATTTTTATTTGGTATTTATAATTTTTATATATTTCTTTTATAATGTATATAATGCTTACGCCAGCTAAATCCAGGGATTTCCAAAGCAGTTTCTGAGGTATGCTATCGTACGCCTTTTCTAGTTCTATAATTATTATCACCAATATCCTGGCTTTTCCAACAATTGTCAGAGCGCAGTTGAAATATTTGAGCTGTGAACTTCATTTATGAATTATTATTGCCATGGATTTGAGGCAAAAATCAAAGCCAGTGTAATATTATTCTTTAATAATTACAATTGCAACATTTGAATAGAGATTCGAATTAGATCTACCATTGGTGGAGAAAACTCCAAAACACGACACCATTGGTTAATTGGGGAGAATGAGAGCGGAGGTGCCTAGAAAAATCTCACTCCTGGATGCCTACAACCCACGCAACAGCCCTAGAAGAAAGGTCTACTTTGATCATTCTTTAAATAATTTAAAACAAAGATTTATATCAAGTTAATATATTTTTATTTCTGGTTAATATAATAAATTAATATTTCTTAAAACAAAGATGATATTAAGTTAATATTTTCCTCACCGTTATCAATCTTCGGTCCTTCCTCTTCTTTGATAACAATTGTGGATACTGCAACATATTACAATAAGTTAATTTAAAATGTCAACTAACTTTTGTTGATAACTTTATTCCTAAATATTATGCACAGCAAAATTTGTAAATGATACAAGAAATATTCATCATTAAGAAAATCAATAGGAAGTATTTATAAATTATGTAGAAAAAATAAATGGCTTATGATTCCAAGTGAAAGGAAAAAATAGCAAGAACTAATGAATCACAGCAAATATATAATAAATAAAGAATAATTAATGCTATGAACAATCATTTTTTGTACTACTGTAAGCTTACAGAAAGGTATATAAGATAAATAGTTCTCACCTTCGTCTGGGATGGGTAGTTCTTGTTTCACATAAACATAACTACCTATAACATGAAAATGATATTTACAATAAGCAATTACCACAGAATATCACAGAGTTAATAAGAAACTTTTTCAGCAAGAAATAAGGAACCTTCAGTCACTACACTTTTTTCTTCAGTTATGCCATTAAATTATAAATTGTGTATTTCGTTATTATTATAAAGCTATACTATTATTATATAAAGCTGAAGAGTTATTGTATGAATACAATAACTACTGAAATACCAGTCCAATTTTATTTTTGCTTTAGATAAACTATTTTTTGAGAAAGGCTTTAGGCTATGTTATATCATGTTACGAATCACAGGAATGGAGCAGTAACCATAAATAAATTTCTAAGAAAAAAGTGTCCAACATGTGTGCATGACCTCATGACAACTTCATACCCGTGGAAGCAAGGTGACTACACAAAGTTTTTAATGAGTGTGAAACCGTTATATTGTAAACAAAATGGAAGGTTAGGGAAAAACAAAATGTGGGAAAATCTGAAACTTATTTAAATGAAACTTCATTGCCTTATTTAAAAATGCATTGTTGTTTTGACTATGTTCCTTGAAAATGACACATCTAAAAGGTTTTTAAAACAAAAACTTACATGAAGGATAAGATTCTTCAGCCATTTCGTTTGGTACAGAAACACAAAAATTACTTGTATCTGAAAAAGAAAATAAATGATGAATTTGTGATTTAGGACTTAGCTACAATATATGTCAACATTGTGTAATCAGGAGCTTAATTCGTTAAGAGTGGATGACCATCAATTAACGCTCAGTTATCAAACAATATGAAAACAAATGTTTTTTGTATTTTGCAATGATCTGGCTAAATCATAACACATATCAGACGTACAGCAACTTTTTAAAGCTTTACAAGAAATTAAACCCGGAACCCTGTGACTTATTTAAAAATTAATATACCTACTTAAAAGTAATACTGAACTAAGAAAAGTAATATTGGACCGAATGGAATATGATAATGATTTAAATGTTTCATTGTATCAGCAATGGATATTTTCAGGAATATAGAAAACTAACCCACTACAGCTTTAATTACCAGTAATAGTAAAACTACTCATGATTAAAATTGATAACTTGCACAGTAAAATTAAAAAAAAAAAAAAATACAATATATCCTAAATGTCACAAAATACATTACGAACTGTTTTTCACAAATTAAAAGCCAACTTACATCAAATCAGTGGTTAACTTTCATTAATTAAATAGCGACAGAATTCAAGAGGAAGACGAAATAAACTAGTAAATCAGTTTGATAGTAACTGAGAAAGACGAACACCCTTTAATTACCTGGCGAAGCCATTGGGGTTCACTTGAGACAAAAGTAGGAATGTGTAGTTCCTGAACGAACTAGTCCATTTGAAGTAGTTCAGTAAAAGGAGATGGTTCGTATCAGTCTTCGTTCCAGGAACTAGACAACTGTTCTCTGATTCGCCAGCTTAAGTAGTTGGCTCGGTATCTTCCTTGAAAAAATAACCGGTTATTAGTTATTCCGTTTTCTTCACCATTGATTTAACCGTCAGATATTTTCTGCTCAAAATAACCGGTTTTCGGTTATATTTTAAAGAGACAATATTTTCTTTAATTTCAGAGAAAAAAAAATTGGACTGGATGAAATTTTCAGAGATAATTTTGTTGTTAAAAATTACAATATTAATTTTACCACATATTATTCAATTCAAAACTAGATGTTTTTATAATATAACATGGTTTTTGATAAAAAATAATGGTTGAAATTAGTTAAGCAAAAATGAAATATCTAAGTAAAAAAAAAAATATTAATTTTACATACTAATACAATCACCATTCCATTTAAAACGAGATATTTTTAAGGATGTCTTACACGAGTAAGTTTTTTGATCAATAATTTGATCGGAAAACTTATGCGTTTAAAGGGGCTATTTACTCGGGTAACTTCCTACCGTTTACACGAGTAAGTTTTTTGGTCAATGTGAGTTAGATCAAAAGACTTGCTCGTGTACACCAGCCTTTATACTTCTAGTTGTGTTTTTCGCTTTCGGCGACATGTAGATAATTTATTCAAATAAATAAAAATTGCCAATAGATCACCATTATATCATTTTTTCATATTTAGCCCGACGTTTTGGCTACTCGAGCCATTTCCAAGTACGTCTACCAAAATTTTCGCTATGTCGTTATTTTACCAATTTAAACATAAATTAAATAATAAATCCCATTAATAGCAATTATTTTCAAAATTTGGGACTCCCACAAATTATAAATGAAAATAAATTTCAAATTCTAT
Source organism: Rhaphigaster nebulosa (assembly GCA_948150685.1). NCBI lineage: Eukaryota > Metazoa > Arthropoda > Insecta > Hemiptera > Pentatomidae > Rhaphigaster > Rhaphigaster nebulosa. The sequence goes on along the minus strand of OX411308.1, from coordinate 173,938,947 downwards.
ATAATTTATAATTTTAATAGAGAATTAACAATAATAGTCGGATAAAATAGGGTCACAAATGTTTTCGCTATTATTTACTATACATACTTAAATTTTGATAAACAACTTTTAAGTTGCAAATTCTATAAAATTTGTTCATAATATCAGGGACGATTAACTTTATTTTCTTTTAATTATGAATATAACCTTTTCTATTCAGTCTATGAGTTGTAATAATGCCAAGAAGCCGTGGAAAGAATAAACCTAAGATCAACGACTTCGTGTCGTATTTATGCACGAAAAAATTCAAAATTAATCGAAATTAGTGAAACTACTCCAATGCCATATTCAACAGAACGCTATTTATTTGAACGGTAGATACATGAATGAAGAAATACTTGAGGTGGACAAACCAGGACGGCCAAAAATCCTAAATGATCTGTTGAAAAGAGTGATCATCACAGAAAAAATCATCAAAATCCGTTGATAAGTGCACCTGAGATTAGATACCAATTAGTGAGGTGCATTCAAGTGACCGTGAGTACCAAAACAGTGAAAAATAACAAGGTGTATAAAGAAAACGGCTTTAATGGGAGAGTTGCCAAAAATAAACCTTTTATCAATGCTATAAATCGAAATAATTCACGTTAGTAAAATTAAATTGAAAAATCATCCCGTGTACTATACTGGAATCGAGTAATTTTAAAGGGAAAATCAAAATTCAACATTAAATGTTCAAACGGGAGGAAAATGGTGTGGCGAAAGATTCAAGAGCTCAAAATTAAAAACATAGTCGCTACAGTTAAACACGACGGAGACCAATGATGGCTTGAGATTGTTTTCCAGCCATTGGCGTTGGTAAATAGTCTTTTATTGGCGGAATAATGGAAAAGCACAAATACATTGGCATTTTTAAAGGTCAAATAGCTTTCCTTGAAAATTTTGAATTTTGGCAAGACAACAAACTGAAGCACTCGGCTTTTGATACAAGAATGTGGCTACTTTATAATCGTCCTGAAGTTGTCGGTCCCCTCATCTGACATGATCCCCATTGAAAATATATGGACGTATTCGGAATAGTACCAGCAAAGGTACGACATAAAAAATAAAAAAGGAAAAAATATTATATGAGTGGAATCACATTAACACTAGTTTGATATCAAACCAGTTGTATTGAAGCCAGAGGCAGATATAGGTTACCCATCGAACATACACCTGTAAATAATTTTAAAATATTATAAAAAATATGAGGAGATTGATGAGGCTTCTCACCTGTACGATGGACCATTTATGTCTTTATAAATTTCGAGGATTAAGAGATTTTTATAGTCACAGTTATGAGGCTTCACGTCTGTCTGACGGGCTATGATATGATTTTTTAATATTTCAGATCGTATTGACTTATAGTCGGAATGAGGATAGTACTTCTCGTCTCTATGGCAACTATCCTTGGCACCTACAAGAAATAAATTATTATATTAAAAATATATTAATAAATATGAAACTATTAATTAGAAATCAATTAAAAATATTATAAATTAGTGACACATCTAATAAGTACTTTTAAATTCATTAAACAATGAAAATTATAGCAAAATCAGGAAATTTTACTTTCTTTCAGTATTTAAGTTTTGATCTTGATGATTTTTAACCCTGATATGTATCAATCTTAAGTAAGATTATTTAAGTCAAATAAGATAAATAACAGACTAAAGTGTAAAATCTATAGAGCTAAAGAAAAGGCAGGTAAGGAGGCCATCCCTTGTCAAGGAAAGATAATTGACCTCAACACTTAAGGCATGACATGGTCTGTCTCGGAAGAAGTTATCAATTTTAGGAAACAAGTAACCCTCGGATCCAGCTTGCATCTCGAAAAAATGGCGGAGACCTTGGAAAGATATAATTCAATTAGAGGACCGTAATGCATTCGGAGACAATGCCCCTCCGTAACAGGAGTGGAGACTTGACCCGAGGTTCCGAGAATTCCCTCTCTTGGGTGAGACAGATTGGCCAATCACGAAGCAGATACCGCCTACTGCCGAGGATCTAGTCAAAAATAACAAAATTTCATCTACCCCCTACTAGTCGAGAAGAGTGAAGACAACCCAGGAAGGAGAGATAGAAGCTGTAAGGAATAATCAACACTCGCTCTCGGACGAGGACTCTGGCAATGCCCTTGGCTTCGAAGAAAACTACACCCTCTAGCTGGCCACTGAAGATGTTACTGGCTTGGAGTTCTTCTTGGGCCATGAAATTTGGTTTATTTAGCAAACTTGAATAAATTAAGTTTGAACGCCATGAAAATCCTGGCCATTATTATACGTTCAAGGTCTTCTTAGAACCAATGTCAGAAAAGTAGGCTGATAGTCCAGTCACTCGGTACTTAAAATTGGGATTAGCGGAACACAATTCCGAATTTGATGATCTTTTGATATGTAGCAGTACCTCGTCAGGACAGTGGAGATAAGGGGAATACCGGTAGGATCAGGAGAAACTCAAATTGACCTGGCGCGGATCTGGCCTGAGTCTCAAGGTCGAGGATGTGGACAGCATGGATAGGATGATGCCCAGGCAGGGTGACAGGTCCGGATCACTACTGGTGAGGTTCGTTCGTCAGTCATTGTGGGACGAGCTAGTTCAAAAGCGTAAAGTAATTGAGGACTTCTCCACTCGGTACCTGGGCTGGCAGGAGAATGACATTCACAAGATTTTCATCGGCGAAGCCATGCCCACGACTAACAGGCATATCTGCTGGTTAGCCCGGTAGGAGAAGGCTGCTGGAAAACTAAAATATGTGTGGTTTAGCGGGGGTAGAATGAAATATCAGTGAGCGGACGGCCAACTGGTGGTTATCAAATCACCGTCTGACTTCTGAGCTCTCTTCCCCCCTTCCCAGCCTTAGATACCTCACCTACTTCTTTCTACTCATATATTTTATGCTACTCTTATTTTTCTTTAATTTCAGCATTCAGGGTTATCAGTATTATCAGCAACGAGGGTTTTTTAATTTTGTAACTAAAAATCATTATTATTATCATTTTTATGATATTTAACTTTATTATTATATTTTATTTCAAACTTTCTTGCCAGGAATATTCACCTATCTGTACCAATGTCAATGGTTAGGCAAAATATTAAATTATATTTAAAAACATCCTGACGATGCTTTTAATAATGAGAGCAGCTTTTTGCCCTTCTTCCAATACTTTTTCACCCAGCTTCAAATTCTCAACTGAGCTGATGATATCGTCTGGAATGAAGCCATTGCTGGATATTAGAACCGGATATACCTTAATATGCTGCAGCCTATAAAGTTGCCGAAGCTCATGGTACAAATCTTAATATTTTCCGATACTGTTTTATCGATTTTAACAGCAATAACGATGAAATAGCCACTTTTTACATTTCGATATAGTAAGACTATGTCCGCTTTATTATTTACGATTCTATGGTCTGTAATGATAGAAAGATCCCAATAGATTGTTCTGTTTTAATCGGATGGTACCGGCTTTGTCTTATACCGATAATAAGAAACCTGGTGAGCTATCATGTTATATAATAAAGCCAGAGCTTGGTAGATAATCTTGGCCAGGTTATTGTGCCTTTTAAGACATTCTTTACTTGCCAACGCTTGACATCCAGATAATATATGCTGGATAGACTCAATTGCTTTCTTACATAGGCGACTTGGTCATCGATATCTTCTCTTATCAACGAATCTATTATTATTTTTGTCTTCTCTCCATTTATTATTTATACATTGCAAGTGTTTTCTTATGTTAACTTTTTACTTCCTTGTACGCAGTCAATTCATTTAGACTAATTTCATCGTGACGTCTATATATACTTTCGTACGTATTTCGCATAACTCAAAAACGGATAGCCGTAGAAAGTTTAAGTTTTGTACTCAGGATTATTATTGTAAAATCTAGTTGCGAACCTCCTTTTTTGGTCACTGCATAATTACCGGAAATGGTAGTATAACTTGAAGATGAATATTGATTTTCATATAAAATTATATTAAAATATAATGAAAAACTTCTCAAATTTGGTATTTAAGACTTACATATAGATATAAATAACATAATGAATATTCGTTAAAATAACCGGAAGTGGTTTAATGTAAACTGGAGTTTACTTGAAGGTCATAATAAACTTACATCAAAAGGTATATTGACATTTAATACAGAGATCATATGGTTCAGTGATAAAGGTTATAAACGCGATTTTTTTCCACTCTAATTAAACAATTTAATTACTTGTTTTAGGTATTAAAATTGACTATAAAATACTTTTTTCCCCTCCCCAATAGTGAGCTGAGCAAGTCTACAGCAGGAGAATAAGATATAAGTTAAGCGGGTTCTTCCGCTTAAAATATTGAATCCGTCGATTTCCAATGCTTTATAAAGTGACATAGACAGTTCTAATGTCGTCAAGGAACACAAAGAAATCTCTTAGGGACTTGCTGAACCAACTGAAATGAAACGACTTAATGAGGAAATAAGACCTCCAGAAACACTAGTATGTCTGTGTGGGTGTGAGTTAATAGATGGATGTCGCGACGCCGAGTGTCGTTTTTGAGACACTGCTATCTTCGGAAACTAGTAACCAAATGCAGGGCCACTTTTTGAGCTACCGATTTATAGTTTAATAGGCGTACAAGAAAGTCATGCAGTGTCCACATCAGATATTTTTACTATTAAATTATTATTCTGATTCCCATTACCTCTGATCTCATCATTCAATACTTTCTATCTATTCACCGTCCCAACCTTCCTTCTCCTATGACTGATATACTTTTAATCTGCCACTTCAATGCACAGTTATTCCTAGCCAATTTTGATGAATTCTACGACTTTTTCCTCCACAACTTCTATCACCTAATTGCTGTAAATCCTCAATCACCTAACGTGGCTGAAATCCTTAATCCTGACCTCCCAAGTTTTCCTTCCCAACTACACTCTGCTCCGTTATGGCAGAGCAGACCGAACCGGTGACGGCATCGGGCTGCTTGTTCATGAGTCTTAAATCCAAAAATCTCCCTACCGTTTCCCCTCACCTTGAATACCTTTCCGCTGAAATCTCTACTATACTTCATATCCGCTTCTCTATCTCGTCCCTTCAGACTACTCATCGATGAAGAATATGATACCAACCTTTATAACCTAATCCCTTCTTGTTCAAATATCATCCTCACCGGACATTTCAACACCAATCTATTGTCACCTTCCTCTGAGCACATTTAGCTCTCAAACCTCTTCTATTCCCTCAACCTCTACATAGTCCTTTTTAATCCCACCCACCACACTCAGCTCTCCGAATCTTGGCTCGATCTTTACATCCTGGATTCCTGTGATAAACTCAACGCCTCATCACAACACCCTGTTCTATTTCTGTCACCACATGGTCTTATTCAAGTTTACTACAATCTCCCCGTTCCGCTGTTTTCCCTCCGAAATCTCAATTTGCTCTCCTCTGATGTCATCCAGTGGGACCCCATTTATTCCTTAAGTTCCGTAGATTCCATGGCCAAAACTTTAACCTACCACCTCCTCACAACCTTCGATCCTCATGCTCCTCTTGTTACAATGATTATCTGACTCCCTCCTTCCCCTGCCTCTGGTTGACTCCCGCATTGAGAGAAAGTATGAGACGAAGAGATGCGACTAGGCTTAGATTTAAAAGAACCCAAGTCCCTGAAGATTATCCCACCTTCAAACATCTTCGAAACAGTACTCAATCCTTAATTCACCTTCCTTATCCAGCACTCCTAACTCCCAAGCCAAGTGGGAAATTCTGCACAAACCTACTCAAACCCAGTTCTCATCTTCTATATCCGGTGATCACACCAACACTCACTTTGTCAACTGTCCTTCCCCTTTATCATCTGACCGGACATCCCTAGACATCTGCACCGGCCTTCATTCATCACTTTTTTATCCCAACCATTTATTTTTTCCCCCATATCATCCCCGACGACCTCCTTAACTTCATTTGTAAATCCCGAACCAGTAACTAGAGACCTGATAATATTCCAGTAAAATTTATTAAAGCCTCGCTTTCTTCCAATCCTCTATCACATTTACAACTTAACCCACTGTCTGAAAGAGTGTCCTTGTTTGTCCACTGAAGAAAACTCAAATCCAGTAACCCTCACTGGTTTCCGCTGAATTTTTATACTTTCAAATCTATCCAAAAATTTAGAACGTCTAATTCAATCCCAATTATTCCTTTCTCGAGCAGAACAGCCATAGATCAACAGAAAATTACTACCCTTATCCTCCTAGATTTTTCCAAGGCCTTTGATACCATTGATCGTAATTTCCTCCTTTCCAAACTTCTATCTCCTTGTCTTCCAGCGTCCTTCAATGGTTTCAATCCTTACTCATCATTCGTCCCCAATAAATACCCCTCTGGTTCTCTACCTCAGTCAAAGGGCATATCTCAAAGTTCCTTATTAACGATCTTCCACTTCCCATAAAACATCCATATTTATCTCGCCTTCGACCCCTCTGATGTTATTTTGAAACTGCAGTAAGACATCAATAGAATAAGTGGCAGGGCAACCCTCAATAAGCTCACACTAAACAACAATAAGAAAAACTAAAGCCATCAAGGTAGGATCCCCCTATCTCCTCAAATCTGCCCCCGGATCTCCAGCCTTTTCCTGAACAACATCCCTATCTCATTCCACATATCAGTCAAAAATCTCTGTCATTTTCGACCAAACCCACTCCTGGAAACCACACATCTATCAAATTTCCTGTCGAACTATATCTACCCTAAACAATGCCACCATCTCCTTCCACTCAAAACTCGCCAACTCCTCGTTTCCCCTCACTTTGACTCTATCTGTATGGTGAAAGGTGGGCTCCAAACCTAACTTAAACCTCTCATGCATTGCTCATTAAAATTTGTTTTCCAGATCACCAGAGATGGGCATATAACCCAATACTACACCAAGTTCAAATGGCTCTACCCTTTCTACCTCTGTCCATAGTACTTCCTTGCATCCTTACTCTACCAGGTGATCAGAACTCAACATCCCACTAATGTCCTACAGAGCCTACAATTTAAATCCTCCATTCCATCCCCTCTGCTGACTTCTACCCTTCTTACCACAGAACTACTGCATTTGACAGGTTCTTTCCAATCAGAACTGCCATATACTGGAACTCTATCCCTCCTCTTCAATCACCTTCTCCTCGCCCAATCAGAATAATTATTGCACTGTCCATATGACATAAATTTTAATATTTAATCTTTTGTAGTAGTTTCTCTTTTCTCTGTTTCGATTTTTTTTAATTTGATTTCTTAGGTTTTTTTTTTTCATTCTTACCAGATAGTTAAACGTGTAAATATGTATATAAATCATGTATAAAGTCTGTATGGCCACAATGCCCTCATCATTACAAATGTACATATAAATTGTTCTAAAGGGACTTCTTTAGTCACAGAATAATAAAAAAAAAATTCATTTTATTTCATTGCATTAATGAATAGAGTCAAGTCTCTGTATCGGTGTTTGAGTAGGAGCAATTACTATTAAAATAAAATTCACAAATATTCAGTCCATTTAAAAACAAATTTACCACCAGCATAACAATACCAACATTTACAGACCATAATTCAATCTGAATTCTCAGGAAATTATTTGAAAACAAGAAGACAATTCGTAATAATTAAATTTTATTGAATACTTAATAACAAAAAGAACGATAATTAATAATTATAATTAATCAAAACATTCCATCTAAATTAAAAATGTACAGGATCTACACAGATCTAAGAAATCCAGTGATTTAATGGACAAAAACAGAAATAGCTATGGATTAAAATATTTCTTTGATGAAACAGCAAATAAAGTATTATATTTTTTTTAATACCGCAGAATTATAAGAGTAAATTGAACTCCATAGATGATTTATCAGTACAATCAGCTATTGAGCTTCATTTAATAACTTCACTAACTTAAAAAAAAAAAAAAAAAAATAAGTAAAATATGTGAATAGAATAGAATCTTAAGGTTATCTTGTCCTAACCTTTTGGGTAAAAAAACTTCCTACACTTTGAAACAGTTATCTCAGAAACAACATTTATTATTTTGTAATTTAGGTAAGAGTTTATATGTACATTCGAACTCCTATATATCGAACATGAAGGTTCCTTGAAAAAAATCAATATAAGGAATAGGGTTAAGGAAAAAGAAAACTGAACGATCAATGACACAGAATTGTACACATTAAATTTGTGATCGCAGATTTTTCACAAATGTAAAATTATAATTTAATAAGGACGTGTATTAAAAATATACAAACATACATAAAAATTAATTTATTTTTGTTTTCACGCAAAATAGTTTCTATTGTCTATTTGTATATAATTCATCATCAAAGTCATGTTTTGGAGCAATGTTCACAACAAGAAAGGCAGAGTTAAACTGAATTTAAAATGAAAATTTCACTCGATGTGTGGAAAGAAATTCAGAGAATTTAGGTACTCCTGTGCTTCTTCTGTTCCAAAATTTTCCCAGAATTTCCATTGCTTTGCAAACCAGTAGAACATTTTTTTTTCTAATTTAATTATTACCCATTCTTATATTCGTAAACTAAGGATCCTTTTTGAAGTCAATCAAATTTTATATATTTTTTAATGAGAATTATTAGTTCGATATATAGAAATTTTATTCGATACACAGAATATTTTTTTCTAAAACAAATTCAAGGTTTCTAAAAAAAGTTCGATACATAGAGATTTCGATAAATGGAAGTTCGACTGTGTATATACTCGTATATAAAAAAACATTTTCTGTTAAAATGTCAATGTTAGTTATGACCGTATTAGGTGAATTAATAACTTCAATTTAACAAACATTTTTTTATTAAAAATACAACATTAGTTAAAACACATTTGTTAATACACTAAGTAATATAAGGTCAGTCAGACTGAAAATTTATTTTACTTATGGAAAGCGATAAGGATAAATCTTCAGGAATGAATAAATTAATTAATACTTACATCAATAATAATACAGCAATTACATACAATAAATGGGTGAATTATAATTAGTAGAAATAATTAAACTCACAAAATAGAACATAAACATCCAAACAAATAATATCTTCATACTAAGGTTTGAACTTAAAATATATGGTGAGTACATTTACAATGAAATATAGTTAAAATGAAGTTCTTTCTTCACTTCTCAAGGTCCTTTCTATGGGCGGTTAGTATTATTAACATCAGACGAGACAAACCAATTCGAATAGGAACATAGATCCTAGCAGGTGATGATTAATAGTATATTTATAATACCATTATTATTTAAGATTTTATTTCCCAAAAAGTTTATTTCTTCTTTATTTTTTATTTATTATATTTTGCTTACTTCATGTATATTATTGTTGTTTATTACTTGTTCCTGACCTACAACATTATTTTGTAGCAGGTTTATTTCTTTTCTAATCGTTCCTATTTCCAACAAAATTTCTTGTTGATTTCGTATTACTTAAGTTTGTATTTCCTTAACTTCCTACTTTTGATATTTCAGTTTTTATTTCTAGAAATTTTTCATAGTTATCCTTTTTTGTGACTTTAGTATTGGTGGCAGTGATTGTTTCATCTAATACGTTTGACAGACTATTGAATACACTTGAATACTATTGAATACACTATTGAATTTTGAGGGTTATACTAATTTATAATTGCAGTGAATGAGGCTTCTCACATGTATATATATATATATATATATATATATATATATATATTTAACTATTGTTGAAATGGCACAAAATTATGGTTGCAATGAGGACAGTGGTTGGGTTATTCACCAATAAGATGAGGGATTGCATGCATCTTCATATTATTGGCTCATACTGATTTATATTCCCAACTGCAGTTAATGATTTATAATCCACATTAATGAGGCTTCTCACCTATATGATGGGTAGTTTAATGTATTTTCAAATTTTGAGATGGTTCTTATTGATAGTAATAATCAGGATATAGTTCATCATATGTCTTATTACATCAATTGTTTTCATAGATATATAGTTACAATGAGGACACTGATGAGGCTTCTCACATGTATGAAGGCCCATTATTTTTTTTTCCAATATTGTGCCGTAATAGATTGATGCTCATAATGAGGCTTCTTACTTGTATGATGGGATATTATATGACATTTCAAACTTCCAGATTGTACATATTAATAATCACATTAAGGACAGTGATAAGGCTAATCATATGTATGAAGTCTCATTATATGCCTTTTCAAATGATAAGGTTTAACACATTTATAGTCACAATGAGAACAATGATGAGGCTTCTCACCTGTATGACGGGCCATTATATGTCTTTTTAAATCCATCGGTTTCATAGATTTATAGTCACAAAGAGAACATTGATGAGGCTTCTCACCTGTATGACGGGCTGTTATATGATTTTTCAAATTTTGGGGTGTAATAGATTGATGATCACAATGAGGACAGTGATAAGGCTTCTCACCTGTATGATGGACCATTATATGACATTTCAAACTTCCAGATTGTACTGATTTATAATCACAATAAGGACACTGATAAGGCTTCTCACGTGTATGATGTGTCCTTATATGACATTTCAAACTTCCAGATTGTACTGCTTTATAATCACAATAAGGACATTGATAAGGCTTCTCACCTGTATGATGTGTCATTATATGCCTTTTCAAACTTTGAGGTTTAACACATTTATAATCACAATCAGAACACTGACGAGGCTTCTCACCTGTATGATGGATCATTACATGGTTTTTGATATCTGTAGATCGTACCGATTTATAATCACAATGAGGACATTGATGTGGCTTCTCACCTGTATGATGGGCCATTATATGTTTTTTCACACTTGCGGATAGTACTGATTTGTAGTCACAATGAGGACAATGATGAGGCTTTTCACCTGTGTGACGGGCCATTATATGATGTTTCAAAATTCCAGATTCTACTGATTTATAATCACAATGAGGACATTGATGTGGCTTCTCACCTGTATGATGAGCCCTTATATGACGTTTAACAATTCCAGATTGTACTGATTTGTAGTCACAATGAGGACAATGATGAGGCTTCTCACCTGTATGACGGGCCATTATATGCTTTTTCATAAGTGAAAATTTTACAGATTTATAGTCACACTGGGAACATTGATGGAACTTCTCACTTCTATGAAAACTATTCTTGTAACCTATAAGCAATAAATTGTCATATGAAAAAAAATAATATACATTTGAAGTCAAATAAATATGTTCATTATTTTCCTTTTTTTTTTTTTTTTTTTAGTTAAAATAAAATTATTGATAACTTCCTGAAATGTTACATCTTAAGCATTTTATAATATAAATTAGTAATACACCTATTACGTATATAGTATCAGACACAATAAAAATTATAACAAAATCAGGAAATTTTGCTTTCTTTCATGATTATGGTGATTTTTAAGCCTCAATACCAAGATAAGTTATTAAGTAAATAGATTCCAAACTATTGATTTGTGACATGTATGTTGATATGCTTATAATTTAAAACTATTATGGAACAGAGCGGGAGCCATTACTGTATGAGAGAAAATTATGATGGCTTATGCTTAGGCTGTAACTAATACAGAAAGGAATAAAGACTTAATAGGAATAAAGATTATTAAGTATTAAGAATTGAAAAAATAATTTTACTAGGACTTGGTTCATTTAGCACAGTTTGAAGATTAGGACCAATTTTCGAATCTCTTTCCCGAACCAGTAGCTCCTCTGGATAACTTGAGATAAATCATTAATAAATTAGTAATGATGGAGGAGAGGGGGAACTAGTCTGGCAAGTGGACCTTAAGGTTCTTTTTGCCAACCCTTAATGGTTGCCTTTAGGTCACCACCCCGAACGAACCAGAGTGGGAGTATCAAGATTTACTCCTCGGGACTACCAAGAAATAAATATTAACTGACACAAGTGGGAATCAAATGAAAAATCTAAGGAGCAGTATGAGAGAAGAGGTGCAGAATTCTACAACACATCTGTGGTGAATTTTGTCAATCTCAAAATTCAGTGCTAGATCCTTGTCCTACATCAAATAATGTAATTTGAAAAAGTGGTATTTCAATTTCATAATATTAAATTTGTTTTATTTCTAGTATGTGTAAAATGAGCTTACTCTTGTGAGTTGAACATGCTTTTTTTTTCTTCTATCAAAAGAAAGGCATTTTTGGAATGATAAATTTTTTTTCAGTAAACGATGAATAAGCTCTTTTTTTTTTTTTTAAATGTTAAATGTTTACTAACAAAAGTGAGGTAAACCTTCAATTGTATTATCTTAACACGCAGTACTTGAAAAATAATTGATTAATGACAATATATTATTGTATCGGTATGATACAACTACCTTCTATGATTTTTTTCTCCTCTTTAATTCTTTCGCTAAGAACATCATCACGATCTGAAGATATGTCATAGGATTCTACATCTTGATCATCCACCATTAAATCCAAATCTGGACTAGAATCGCCTGACTGCGGAATTGAGAGAGCAGAGCTTGAATCTGTAAAACAATAGGTCTTATTCCAGAATAATTAAGCATAAAAAGTAATGGTCAAGCCAAAATTATAATGTATTTATTTTATTATAAACTTAGGGACTATAATGTAGTTAGTGCCATTTATATTTCAGCAAGCATGGACAATAAATAAAATGCATGAAAAATATATTTCGTTTAAATATTTTTTTTGAATCTTTATTACTCTTGATTAAAACCTTAATAGTTTTTACTTTCAAAAATTTTGCTAAACAATAAGCTTTAATTTAACAAAAGTTAAATAAATACGCACCAAATTTAAAATATCTAAACGCAATGCTATTGTTAGACCGCAGTGTGATGTCAAATTTCATGTCAGCACAACAATTTTGTATTGTTGCTGCATACTTTATTTGAGTAATCGACGATAAATTGAATTATATCACGAATTCTTTCATTAAATGTTGTGTGAAATCATTAATTAAAACGACTGAGAAAGGATTTGTCGAATAATCTTCCTAGAATACACGTGATTATGATGTCGTTTTTTTTTTCTTTCTTCAAATCCAGATATCTACTGAATTTTAAGGAGTAAAAGCTACAAGATAATTTTGTGATTACTAATTCAGTTTTTAAGCTCTTTTAATACATAAGTTATCACATTAATTTGGAAAACTAACATAACTTATAAATGCAGAAAAAATAATTGTATTAACGAAGACAGTAAAGTAAAGAAATGCAAATTATTTTATTGAGTAAATAGGGGCATATATATCAGTTGTTGGAATACAATACAGTTACAATGAAACGACGTAGTCATTATAATGACTTCAAAATAATGCAAACTAGTTATTGGAGATACATAATCTTTTTTCATGGCTTGACACCACTTTGCTCGTATAGTTGAGTCTTTAAGAAAAAATACTTTATCTGGTACACTTATGCACATAGGCATAAAACAATACTTATACAAAGGTTTTAGCTCTTTTTCCATGGCTTTACTAATCACAAAATTTGATCAAATTTAGCAACTTTTACCAGAACCAATATAAAATCGTTTAACTAGCTTTGTTAACATGAAAAATGACGTCACATAAACCCCGCGAAAAATGGATCCATTGAATATCCAAAATATCTTGCCCAAAGGAAATATTTTTTAAAAATTTAATAAGAATGTTTTTATAAATGATTTAATATTTTACGTAACTTTTGAGACGAAAATAATTTATTTAGGGTATTTTCAAGAATCATGCATATACCCTATTGGCAAGATAGGAAAACATTTAAACAACAGCTGTTTCTTGATCAATTAATTATATGACCCAAATTTCTTTCTGTTTAGTCTATCTCAACAAATGATCTCTTACCAAACAAAGTATTACTATAGAATAATGCGCTTAATATTATCCATAATAATATAACAAGCGTTCATAAAAATTAAAATATCTGGTGTATACGTTCACAAGACTTTACTTACTGCTTTGGGAGCAAAGTCAAATAAAAAAATTGTTTGATGTATCTTCGCTAATATTGATCTGATTATGTTATATATTTATTATTTTAGTTCAGCTTTGTAGACAATTTAACTATCTTTTAAATGAGCATCAGGAATGTTTCGGGAATGTATAGTTTTCAGGTTATTCTAAAGACTAAAAAAATATTAAATGGGTTTTTAATGGGAATAAGTCCAGCATGGCAGCAAAAAAGACCAAGGACGAAGAAGAAGAAAGTAAAATTTCAAAGATGACAACAGCATTTATGCTTAAAATGAACAATTATATTGGACTGCACAGACACGAAGGGTTGAAGTGGCTAATATTACTCTGGCGTAGGGAAAAGAATAGAAAAATTTTGTATGACTGCAAGCATACTGAAAGATTTATAAGATAAATAGTTCTCACCTTCGCCTGGAATGAGTAGTTCTTGTTTCACATAAACATGGCACTCTGTAACATGAAAATGATAATTAAAATAAGCGAATAGCAGGAAGTATCACAAAGTTAATAAAGAAACCTTTTTAGGAATAAATAAAGAACCTTCAGTCACTACACAATTTGTGTTAGATGTGCCATTAAATATTAAATTTGCATATACAGTCGAACTTCAATATATCGAACAAGAAGGTTCCTTGAAAAAAATTCGATATATGGAAATTTCAATAAATAGAAAGATTACAATTTTTCACCCTTTTCAGGACAAAAACAATTACAGGTATTCTTTAGTGTTAAAGAAGTATCTAAGGGAATTTTTAGGGTTAAATGATGTAAGAAGAGCAATTTTTTAGGGCTAAAGAAAAACAAAAATGTACGATCAATAACACTTATTTGAAAAATTATACAAATTACATCTGTGATTATAGAATTTTTACAAATGTACATTTATAATTTAATAAGGACATGTATTAAAAATATACAAACATACATACAAATTAATTTTATTTTTGTTTTCTTGCAAAATAGCTTCTAATGTCTGTGTATACTTCATAACCGAAGTCATGTCCTAAACAAAGGCTCCTAAAGCCATGCTCACGAAAAGAAAGGCAAAGTTAAACTGAATTTAAAATGAAAATTTCACTCTATGTTAGGAAAGAGATTCAGAGAATTTAATTACACCTGTGCTTCTTCTGAAACATCTTCATTGAAGAAGTTTCCATTGCTTTGCAAACCAGTGGAACATTTTCTTTTCTTATTTAATTATTACCCATGCTCATGTACGTGAACTAAGGGTTCTTTTTGATGACAATCACATTTTATGTATTTTTAAATGGGAAATTTTATTTGATATACAGAATGTTTTTTTCTTATAAAAATTCAAGGTTCTTAAAAAAAGTTCGATATATAGAGATTTTCGATATTGGGAAGTTCGATATATAGAGGTTCGACTGTATATGCATTTTCTAAATTCTCTTTTCAATATATTTTCTTACCTATATAAATAAATACAGAGAGGGAGAAATTGATTTCCCGGATTGCAGGCAGAGTGACTATGA
This sequence comes from Rhaphigaster nebulosa, assembly GCA_948150685.1. NCBI lineage: Eukaryota > Metazoa > Arthropoda > Insecta > Hemiptera > Pentatomidae > Rhaphigaster > Rhaphigaster nebulosa. The sequence goes on along the minus strand of OX411308.1, from coordinate 173,923,439 downwards.
CTGAGATGGTAGAAGGTCCTCTCGTATTTTACAGTGAGTTTAATTGCACTTAAAATTAGTATCTTGAATTACAGATTTGATAATGTAATTACTTAAATTATTATTTATAATTCTAAATAATCCAAGTCTCTAACCATGACAATATTAATAACCCAAAGTCGCGGATGAATAAGAAAAATAATGGTTTTATAAACATATTTTTGACGAGATTCATAAAACGAATCAATAAGTACAAGGTAATAAGCTCAGATTTCCTTTTGACAAGTGTATCAATCTAATTCAAATTATGTTGGTGCTTCTTTCTACTCGATGTATATTAATTTTTAGATGAATTTGGTGCAAAGTGCCGAAAGCTACTGTTGATAATGAAGAAAAAAAAAAAAAAAATGAGACTGATACGATGGTTTAGTTTCTTTAAATAAATATAACTTCCTTACCTAGCCACCTATGACGGCAGTAAGGAAAGTAAAAATGTATCAATTTCTTTAACATCTTTAAAAATAATAAGGACAGTACCGAAAAAGCCCAAGAGTGAAGCGATAGTAGATAAACATAAAGATGGTGAGATTAAACAGGTACAGATAAATACATATAAAATTTAGAACAGCATTCTTTGTATACAAGCATCCCTAATAAGTAATCCAAAAGTTAATAAAATAAGTTTAACTCACCTTCGTCCGGAAGAAGCAGTTCTTGTTTCACTTGAGTATGCAAATCTGCCGAAATAAGAATAATAATTAAAACAAGCCAAGAAAAGGAAGTACCTATCACATTTCACATTCAAAAAATTTAATAAGAAAATCTGGATTCAATTATCTGAACCAAACTAAATTTAAATAAATTATTCTTCTACATTAGGTATCGCCCTCTGTAAAAAAAGTGACTTGGTTCATTTTGATTTAATGAATAAGAATAAAAAAGTGACTTGGTTCATTTTAATTTAATGAATAAGAATATCTCTTTTGTTACTTTTCAGGAATAAATAAGAAATCTTCTAATCATAGTACATTTTGCTGACGGTAAGCCATTATACATTTTATATTAGTAACATAATAAGTTTGAGTTAAAGATATATAAGGGGAAAACATCAACAATAATTTTGGTTATAACATGAATATAATAGGGTATCAAGAAATAATAATGTTTTCAACATAACAAATAACCAATCTATATATATACACAACTAAAAAATCTGTTTATTTGAACCTGCTAATTTAAGAAACTACCACTTAAAATTTGAAAAATTCTTTTTGCATTAGATAGGCAGTTTAAGGAGGAAGGCTTTAGGCTTTATCTCATGCTACTACCCATAGGAGTGGAGCAGTGGCCATAAATAAATTGCAAAGGGAAAAAGTGTCCAACATGCAAGCGTTTTGTTCTCAAGTCAATTTCATACCGGTGGAAGCAAGTTGACTAAACAAACTTTATAATAAGTGTGAAATTATTGTGTTAAAACGTCATTTTGTAAATAAAATGGGAGAGTAAGAGAAAAAAAAATATATATGAAAATTTATTGTCCTTTTGAGCCTGTTCCTTAAAAATGTCTACAGCGGATAAGACTGACCAACATATTACATTATTATTTTAAAGATTATTTTGTATTTTAGGGGTTAATCTAAATTTAGCGCAGGTGAAACCGCAGGGCACAGCTATTAAATGATAAAACCAGGCTTCAGCGAACTGAACTCAATAGGTAAAATACAGAAAATGGGTCAAAAGTAAAAAATAAATATTGTAAGAGAAATTAAAAATTATACTGACAATTTAGTAATTCAATTTTTTAAAATACCTATTTCCAAATTTCTTGGATCAGGTTTTATTAACTGGATAACATAACATATTAATTCATATAAGCACTTCTCTCTCATAAATACTGTAATGGACATTTTATTCATGTTTATGCTAATATTTACATTCATAGTAATTTAATTTACACCTGAAAGTGATAACACTGGGAGCATACCTGTCAGGGGTTACATCTCAAGAAGTTAAATGCAGAATATTGGCAAGAAAACATAAGTAGCAGGCCTCAGGGCCGTCATCGCATGGGAGGATCAACTGGGTAGGTCATCTTAGGCACTGTGGCCCAGGGGCGCTGTTAACGCTCACCAAGGGAACCCAACCGATTCAAAAATAAAATAAACCAATAGTTGCAGAATTAACGGAAAACAAAACTATACAATGTTTTATTCAACAAAAAATAAATAGATAAAAAATACTTCTTAAAAAATAAATAATAAGCAACTTGATAACATAAAATAAATAAATCTTAATAAAAAAAAAATAGACATTACAAAAATAAAAATAAACATATGATCATTGATTGATTGAAAAATTGACACTGCCAGCCGGCTACAATTTAATTGAGTTCATAACATAAAAAATCCCTCACAGTTTGGAGCTCCTGGAGCCTGCAAAACCGAGCCTGACTCGACGAACTGATGTGAATGTGGCGAGAAGAAGGCGAGATAGAGTGAGAGATACAGGTCCGTCCTGTTGGATGGAAATGGCCCTGAAAATGGTCTAAAACTTAGGCCGAAACGTCGGCACAAAATATATAAGTTCACTTATAATAGTGCAATTCTTTGACCCCTCCCTCCCCCCTCCCCCCCGACCAACTTCTCCCTTTAAATATTTTATTATTGTTTGGTCGCAACAAGTGCCATGGATCAGACAAAAATTAAAACCAGCGTAATATTATATTTTTATAATTAAAATTACAACATTCGACTAGAGATTCTAAAAATATAAGAAAACAGGCTACTGACCGCCAATTGGGGGAATGACAGTGGAGATGCCTGGTAAAATCTCATCCTAGAACCCAACATGATGTCCCTGACTTTGTAAACATGACAGGACTTTGTAAACATAAAACTTACAAAAGGATTTACTTTGATCATTTTTTAAATGATTCAAAACAAAAATTTTTATTAAAATTTTATTTCTTATTTCTATTTCCTACATTAATATTTCTCGTTAATATATAAGTTATTATTTCTTTAAAGAAAGTTTATATTAAATTAATATTTTTCTCACCATAATCAATGTTCAGACCTTCCTCTCCTTTGATAACAATCGTGGATACTGCAACATATTCCAATAAATTACAACTAAATTTTGTAGCTATCTTTATTCCTTAATATTATACTTAGCAAATTTCGTAAATGATACAAGAAATATTCATCATTAAGAAAATCAATAAGAGGTATTTATAAACTATATAGAAAAAAACAATTATTGATTATTTTAAGGAAAGAGAATAGTTGAAAGATCTAATGAACAAATAGATCAAGAAAAATATAAATAAATAAAAAATAATAAATACTATAAATAATAATATTGCCTCAGTCGGTCACAAATTTTGAGGGAGAAATGACAGCTATCCAACTTGATTTAGAAACCCTCAAAGAATAATCAGCAGATAAAATTGTGTTCTTGGCTGATTCACAATCGACCATTATATATGTTACGAGCTCAGGATATACCAATTCCTCAGTTAAATGAAGGAAGGACTGTTTCGTCTCAATGGATTCCGAATCACTGCGGAATTTACGAAAACGAGGAAGCTGACCGATTCTCCAAAGAAGAAACAATAATGGATCATCCTAAAGGCTCAGGCACACAGACCGCGATCTGCGATCTCAGTCCGCAGTGATCTAGCGATCTAATGTATTACTGCTTACTGCACTATACATGTCATACAGAAGGCGATCTATCGCAACAAGCCAGTCTTGATCGAGCCCGGCATCGATCCAAATCTATACAGCTAGAGCGATCGCAGATCGCGTTCTGTGTGCCTGAGCCTTAACTTCCTTTGACATTACAGGCTGCCAAAAAAGTGACAAAAGCAACAGTCGCCGATTCAGTAGCCAAGATGTATGCAGACAGAAAATATTGGAAAATTTTAAAAGATACATCTGGACGAATTCCAATGAACCTATAACATATTCTTAGTCGATTCGTGATTAGCGTCAGAATGCTAACTGGTCACAATTACCTCCACAAGTGGAGAAATGGACGCCGGACATCTCTCTACTTGTTCTGTATAAAGAGATTCGAAAAAATTTCAAAAATGACAACAGCATTTATGCTAAAAATGAACAATTACAGGGTGTCCAGCGATAGAGCATGAAACAATCCAAGCATAATTCAAGGATTTCAAGGCTGTGAATTGTAAAATTCAAGGCGCTTTTTGTCAATTTATTTAGTTAAATTTAAAACAAAACTGGTACCTAAAAATGTATCTATGATAAAATGTAATATTCAGACTTGAGAATGAATTAGAATAATTATAAACGTTGTATTCCTGTTTGATAATTGTTAAAAACTGTTACTTAACTTACACATCGCCAAAAATAAAAACAACTTGAAAATACAGTACAAAAACAACTTCAAGTGTAAATAAATAGAATTCATATATTGGGTATCAATTTCACCATAATTTTATTCGTAAACCTATTTTACCTGGCAATACATAATAATACATATATAACAAAATAATCATAATTACAGGAATATAATAAATTCTAGCAACCCCTTCTCATTCTCTCACGAGGGGCAACCTTAATGTAGGAAGAATGTAAATCCGTTTAAATTGAAACTCAGAGCTGTTTGGAGCTAGTACATTATTTTACCGTTCCATAACATCCCTCGTTCACTTAACGACAGGTACAGCGATCCGATAAGGTGAGACAACATAAAATGAGTCGGTGTTTGAGAGAGATGTGCTGATAAACAAAGTTAACGGAAAGAGACTTCTTCTAGCTTTCATGGAATTAGCGATTGTAAAGAGAAACATTATGTCAACCTTCTTCTCAATATTTTATATACTTGTTGCTTAATATTGATGGTAAAATGGAATTATTAGATTAAAAACTAAAATCCCGATGACTGGCTGTTTTTCAAGCATAATTCAATTTTTTTCTAACATGAAAAATTCAAGCATTATTTCCCGATTTTAAAGGAATTCAAGGATGCTGGACCCCCTAAATTATATTGGGCTGCACAGACAAGAATGGCCGAAGTGGCTAATGATGCTTTGGCATAGGGGAAAAAAAATTTTTTTGTAGACTGTAAGCCTATTGAAAGGTTAATAAGATAAACAGTTCTCACCTTCATCTGGAATGATTAGTTCTTTTTTCACATAAACATGGCAAACTATAACATGAAAAAGCTATTTAAAATAAATAAATAAATTATTAAGTGAATAAAAGGAAGTATTAATAAGGAAACCTTTTCAGGAATAAATAAGAAACCTTCAGTCACTATACAATTTGCTTTAGTTATGCCGTTAAATATTAAATTACATATATATTATTATGTTTTTTCTAAATTCTATTTTCAATATATATTCATATTAATCTTTTTTATCTTTACCAATACCATATAAACATTTTTATTGGTATGCAGATTTTAATTAAAATTCAAGTTTTTATTTAAATTTTAATTTGTATCTATGTGAAGGTTTATGTCCCGTACCCTGTCCTGCGCACCTAACTCTGGAATTTCAAATGGAATGGGGTATTTATTTTTACGGATTCTGATCTAGGAAATGAAATTTTATGACAAATTCATATCCAGGCACTTTTTTGATCCGATAGACCCCGAGTACGATAATCGCAAAAATATGTTTTTTTTTATACGAAATTCCAAATTTCTCTGAAGGAACAATTTTTTAGAAAACTCTAGTTGTAAACATTATAGAGAATTGAAACCACTTTAAAATGAGTCTATTACAAATTGCAAAGCATTAGAATGGCAATAATAAATAAGAGAACTGGAGAGAGTGTGTACATAAAAAAAAGAGTGTTTTGGACAAGCTTCCGGTTATTTGTTTTATTACTATATTTTATTCTTGTGATTTAAAAAAATAAATGTGTTTTTAAGAATTAGAAATGACAGAAATTGACATTTCTTCTTCTTGACAATTTATTTTTTTCAAATAACGCATCAAAGTTGCTACTATCAATTTTTTTTTTTTTTTTTTTTTACATTCAATGAAATAAATACCTAGTTCTTTTACAATAACAACAATAATATTTAAATATTTATTGGATTATTATTATTTGTATTTATTGGATATTAAAAATGCATTAATAAAACAAATAACTGGAAGCATGCTCAAAACTCTCTTTTTTGTGTGTTATACACTTTCTGCTGTTCTCTTATTTGTTATTGCCACTCTAATACTTTGCAATATAGAATGAAAATAGACTGATTTCAAAGTTGTTTTAATTCTCTGCAATGTTTACTTTAATAGTTTTCTGAAAAATTGTTCCTTTGGAGAAATTTGGAACTTTGTATAAAAACCATGTTTCTGCGATTATTGTCATCGGTGTGCAGCGGATCAAAAAAGTGCCTGATATGAAATCGTCTCAAAATTTCATTTCCTATCAGACTCTGTAAAAAAAAAAAAAATACCCCATTCCATTTGAAATTCCAGAACTAGGTGCACTGTAGAAGAGCTGAAGAAGGTTACGGGAGCGGTAATGTCATAAAAAGATACTTCATAATTTATAAAAAAGACCCACCGAGTTTCATTCTGTTATTCCAAATACTCTGGAATCTACAGAGTGTGATCCATGTCAGCTGGGGCACCCTGTATATTTTTTAAATCATTATTTTAAAACAACTTATTTCATATATAAATGACAACACAATTAATGAAGAATTAGATTATGATCCATTTTCCAATTCCTCAAGTTATTGCCTTGTTTACTATAATTACTGCAAAATGCAAATATTTCCTTTTTCCCTAAGGTAATTTCAAACATCTAAGATAAATTGTACATCTCCATTTGAAAAATCTAATGTAACCAAATTAGATAGGGATTGATAAATTATTTGCCACTTCTATAACTTATCAATCCCTAATTATTTTGATCCTTCGATACCATCATGCGTACGTCAACTGATAACCAAATTAGGTTTTGCATTAAAAATCTCTTTATAATTTGTCTTCTTTTCTTTAAAACCTATCACTTTACTCACTCACTCCTATCATTTTCTCTTTCCTACTTTTTAACTACTTCTTCATATCCTGAAATTATATCTTTATAATTAATCTATTTCTTTATCTTTATTTATTATTTTATCTTCGTAAATTAAAACAGTGTTTAGTAACATGTTTATATTTTCTTCATAGTTCGTGATTTTACTTAGTAACAAGTTTATTTCTTCACCTTTATCCTTAATGTTTTCTTCATAATTTGAAATATAATTTTTTAATGGGATTATCTCTTCTTCATCATTTTTTTCAATTTCTTTTTTACATCCATTTATTTTATTATTATCATTTTCAGATTCAACTATAAAATTTTTCCCTTCACTAACTATAAAAACTTTCACAATACTATCATCAATTAAATCAATGGTAAATTGTAATACTGTTGCGGCTCCGGTCACAGCGAAGAGCATTGCTAGTCGCAACAGTTGTCGTCTCGGCACTGCTCCGACAATTTAATGGAATTAAAAAATAAGCTCGAACTTTGACAGACTCTTTCTTCTCATCTTACATGAAGGAACCCTGGAAATGTTCCAAAAGACTTACAAGTTCATTTATAATTTGTAACATTATTCATTTTCCATAGTTAAAAATAAACAATTAATTCTGGATCTGGCTCAAAAATATTTAAGTTTATTTAAGAAAAATATAATCACGTATATTTCATAATTAATACGATACAGAACAATACGTTTGGATAAAAAATCCTTTTCTAGCCAATGCCGAAATTTTACCAGAAGCACTTTCCCACCATATCAAGAGGAATTCACAGAATTGAAGAATGATGGAACGCTGAAACTCAACTTCAATGAAATCCCATTGGCTGATTTCTGGATTTCAGTTAAGATAGAATATCCTCACATTTCTGACAAGGCTGCTGGAATTTCACTTTCTTTTTCTAATATATACTTAAGCGAAAAAAAATTTTGAGCACTGATTTTAATAAAAAAATGGCCAATGATCTTCACTATGAACTTCAGGTAGTACTTTCTCATATAGAGCCAATAAATTTTATATTTATATAAATAAGTTTAGATAAATTTTATAGATTTATACAAGTTTTAGGTTAAATTTTCATCAAGTTCAAATAATTCTTTAATAAATTAGTTGCTATAATTAAATTAGTTTAAGAAAATACCAAACTTTATCAGTTGACATCCGCATGATGATAAAGAAGGATCAATCTAATTAGGGATTGCTAAATTATTTGCCACTTCTATAAATTTGTTTTATCGAAAACTAGTTTCGAATATTTTAACTACATTCATCCTCTACATCTACTTCAAATTATACATTCATCCTCTACTACTAAAACATTTATGAATTTAATTAAGACAAGAAATCAAATACATGTTGGTACTCACCAAGGTTTAAATGGATTACGTCAAAATCCATTTTGATATTTCTTGTCTTAATTAAACTTTATATTTAGATTAATACTTAATGTTTGCATGTAATGTATATTCTATAACTATTTATTTTTGTTCTTATGCTGGTATATAATTCAAATTGCTTTGTATGAAACATAAATATCTACATACAAATAGCTATTTTATTGATTTTTTTCATCTAAATAATAACATACACATATTAATGTAATTTAAGTACATATTTGTAAGCTTCAACTAGTTGTGTGACGTAGACTTGCTAAAAAAACATTTGTGTTCTTTGGAAGATATAAGGTTGTGGAGCACTGGTAAATAGTAAAGTAAAATATGGTCTCCTGCTCGTAAAGACTTGCGGAGAAATGAATAAATTTGACCTGCCGGGACACTCGAAGCGCCGGATCACAGGGTCTGCAAATAGCGAACAGCCAGATTGTAGAGACCACTGCATTTCGAGAATTATGTTATATTATATGGCTTTTAAGGAGGAAAAATATTTATCAGCTGTACTCCACATTCGCTTCTATCTAGGAAGTTTATTTAATAAACACAATCTTATTATTGATGTTGCTTGAGAGTATTGTGTTATTACTATGATGAAATAAATAATCAGGATGCAGTCAAAAAATTATATTTATTACTCTACAAGGCGGAGTTTGGGCCCAATCATGATTGAGCCGAAACGTCGGCTTGTATAATAATAAATATAATTTTTTGGTTGCATCCTGATTATTTATTTCATCAACACAATCTTATGTTTCCAACTGACAATAATCACGATTCTTATCGCTATTATGGATTATCAAGCATAATAATTATGAATAACAATAGTTACGAATATAGAATTTCAATAATAAGTGATTAAATTGTGGAAAGAAATGAAAAATTAGAACAGGCCAAGTTAATAAATAAATGATCAAGATAATAGAAAAATAATAAACAAAATCCTCAAATTTCAAGTATTTTTATTGAATAGTGAGAAATAGAGAAGTTAACAAATGAAAGATCCAGGGAAAACCTCTTTCCAGCAGTTTTTATGAAAAATGAATTAGCAGTGCCCTCTGGTAGTTTTTGAGAAGTATTAACACCATTGAATCTGTTAGGCTAAGATAGAAAAATTGAATAGTGGGGAAGTGGTATTTTCCAAAATTAGGAGAAATAGGAAGGTCAAGTCAAGTCATAACATATTATCCACAGTTCCAGTGGGTTCTAGATCCTATCTCCATGGTGGAACTACTACACTAAAGCTTAACCTTTTTTAAGGTAAAGTTTGTCGGGACGTTGCGGTCATGGATTAACACACTAATAAGTAAGACTTATTTATCTTGTGCCCTTGTTATATATCGATTTTATATGTCAAGGCACAAAATAAATGTCTTACTTATTAGTGTTTTAATCCATGACCACACCTTCCCTTCACTCCTCTCCTTTCCCTCCCCGACAAACTTCTACCTTAGGTATATTTACATTCGACCAAATTCACTCCAAAATTAATTTTTTTTTATTTTAATTAAATAACAAAACTAGGCTTTAGGTGTAAATTAATTTCCCAATATCTCATGAAGGGCCTGTTACAGCACCTGATTCATTTTAGTCAATAGAATCTAAATTGTTTTGATTGCACATGATTTAAAAAAAAATACACAAAAAATATGTACTAAATACAAACAAAAAGAATAACTCAAACAATATTAAGTTTTTCGTGTTCTGCCATTAAAGAGAAAATGAAAATCATAAGAATACTATAAAACTTAGTAACACAAAAAAGGTTGTATAAAGAACTTACATGAAGGATTAGTTTCATCAGACATTTCTTTTGGTATAGAAACACGAAAATTACTTGTACCTGTAAAAATAAATTAATTACATAATGAATTTGTGATTTAAGACGTACCTAAAATATATTGCTTGCTTGGAAGAAGACTGGCACAACTCCGAAATCAGTACTTTTGAGAAAACAACACTTGAAGTTTTTGTCGAATTTCAACAGTTTATTACAGAATACTAACAAAATAATTTCTTGAACCCATAAATGCCTGGAGGTAACTTATGTGCCATTATTTTTATTACAAAAAACACAATTTTAGGACTAAATTTTTTGACTTGAGACAGTTTTGTATAAAAAATAACAGCTCTCTAGCAACCTCATGATGAGTATTTTTTGTGGCTCTCTTCATCATTAAAAAATAATCATCTTGTTTAATATGATTACTCAAAAATTGCAAAAATCGTTAATTTTTGTGTTGTGCCGGTCTTCTAAGCTATTGATGTGTAAACATTATACAATTAGGAACTAAACAATATGAGATGTCTTTAAAGGCGGCTGATGATCGAACAATGAACCAATGAAATTGAACAATGTGACTGGAGTGCTTGGAGTGAAGGCGATTTCAAGAGCCCACTGAAGGTCACTCCAATCCATTGCTCCATTTTTACCGACAGTGATTTATGCTCACTTTACCCTTATTTTATGATAATTACAGTTAACAAATAATCCTCTTGATGATTAATTTAATATAAATAGTGGCTGAATAATAGCAAAAACATTAAATAAACTTTCATTTAACCCCCTCCCCACCAAAAAAAATCTACTAGTCATCATTTAGAGGACATTTTGCTGGATCAGTAGCTAAGCCTGCATAAATTCTTAATTCTAACAATCAGTTTGAGTGTTTGAAACATAAAATTATGTAATATTAATTTTTAATATTCAGTAACTTTTTCAAATATTTCCTAGATATTGTATACAAAAAACACAATTCCTTAAAAATTAATACACTCAAAAGTGAATTGTGCAAAATGCTATTGAACCTAATACAAAATGATAATGATTTAAGATCCATTACATCAAAAATGTGCGGGCACATTTTAAAGTAAAGACATAATTACTCATACGAATAACATTAAAATGTATTAATAATAGAACTGAATAAAAAAGTCATAGTATGCTCTATGATATAAAACAAAATATATATCAAAGAAATGTTTTTAAAAAATTAAAAGCCAACTTACAACAAATCGGAGATAAACTCAAACGCAGAAATCAAAAATCAGATAAGCTTAATGAGACCTTCCTCCACCAACTACGTAGTGACGCCAAAGAGGTTAAGCAAATTCGGTTAATAAGTTATTAAGTCTTTTTTCAAAATTGCTGATGCGATTGACTTTGCAGATATCATGTTGATTGAAGATGACATGTGATTGAAACTTTGCTGGTGGATAATGTCATCATCATCAGGATGTAATCACTGGAGACAAAAGGATTAGGCCTTTGGTGACTATCGATAACACGAGGCAACATATCAGCAATCCCTACAGACCTAGCAATACAGGCTAGTCAACAATAAATGACATCAGAACTTTGATACTTGAGATCTTTTCTTCAAAACACACAAGAATTAGATCATTTGAACTTTTAGTTTTTCCGAAGCGTATTGAAAAATTAAGTGGAGAGAGGTCCGGAAGGAACTTAACATAGTATGTTGTGATGCCTAGGAATCTTCCAATACCATCCGTATCACTTGTGCTCGGTTCGTTAACTATATCATTGACGTTTTAAGGACATTTCGTTACTTTATTTTTTTTCATGACGTGCCCAAAGAAAGAAATTGATGAACTGAAAAACTTACATTTTTCTCGGTGAAGATGAAGATCGTAATGCCAAAGGCGATTTCGAAATCTAACAAGATTTTCGGAACATTCTTCTTTGCTTGATCTCTAGGTAATGACCTCATCAAAATATGGTATCACGTCGGCACCAGATAATATGTGGTCTAAAATCAGAAGTAATTCTAAAGGAGCTGATATGATCCCATAGCTTAAACGTTTCATGGCCAAAATTCCTTGGTGAGCTGACATAGTTTGGATTATTTGACATTCTTTTTCAATTTTTATATATAGGCAGGCCTCTTACAAGTCCAATGAACAAAAGACACAAGCATTCGAAGATTATTTATGATCTTCTCAATCCAATAATAGAACAATGCGTATCCTCGAGTTGTTTGTTGACTGCATTTTTGTAATCGACGGCGCACTCTTATTGTTGGGTTTAGGAATGAGAACCAATGGTGAGCCGAAATCTGAGTCATTTCCTTTATTAAATAATATCGTTGGATATTAATTCATCCAATTCTTTTTCAACTGCATCACTTCACGCAAATGGGACAAATTGCTTTAATAAAAATGGGATCCGAATTCTTCTTCAATTTTAAAGAGCATGCGAAATTTGGAATACATTTTTCTCAATAATGTCTGCGTATTCCTCCATGATCGAGAGAAGGAGGGTCATCCTGACGGTATTGACTGAAGTGATACCATTTGAATAAGATTTTGACCTATCAAGAAGTTTCAAATCGATATTCAGACGTCTGATCCATACCCTTTTTAGGACTGAGCTGAGATGATGAGGTACCACAACTAATAACTCATTTGAAATTGTGGCGTCGATGGAGGAGGGAGTAGAAAGAGGCATCTGGGACTGTATATAAATAAGTTAACTTGAGGAAAGAGGGCTTCTCGATTTGGATTTATCCATGTAATGGAGCATAAGCACCTCCACTAGCATTATGTAGAAGCCGAGAGATAAAGAAACAACGTGAGTGTAAGACCGAAAGCAAGGACGGAACTATTCTCTACCCATGGTAAGAAGGGTATTGAGGCAGCAAGAGGGAGAAACTTCCTGGAGTTGGAAGACGAAGAGAGTTTTCGTCAAAGACAAAAAAGGAGAAAGCCGATGAATAGAAGAAGCTCATGTTCGCTGATACGTTAAGATTGGCACCGAGCACTAAATCCAGGGTGAAAATGTTTCAGAAACATTTTGGTATTTTATCAGAAATAATACTTCACATAAAGGCTTAGCAATGTTTTTAATAAAAAGACGCTGAAATGCATAAATATGACAAATCATGTCTCCAAGTTTATGAGGTGCCTGAAAAATATTAATACAAGATTCTAAAATGTTGAAGGTAAATCCTTCAATTTTGAAGATATCGAAATGTGATTTTCGGGTGTTAAGTAATGATTGGTATCTGTGATTTAATGTACAATAGTTATCGACAAAAAATCCCCAACCAATGGCTTTCGATTTTCTACTGACGCCACTTTTCTCGCTTGTTTTTTGCATTTTTGAACAAATTTACTATTGCGCTAACTGGCTTTTATGTTCACATCTGTTATAATACATTCTCCCGCCTTATGCGCTTTTTTTCACATCTATTATTCAACATCGCGCTAGTGCAATTATCAGTGAACATAAGGAAATACTTCACCGATATAAAATTTATAAGAGGTGCTGAAATTGGTTCGGACCATCTTCTATTGACTGGAGACAGCCAGATCCTACGACCCAGAAAGAAAAGACCCATAGCATACAAGAGGATTGGCATTGCAAAACAGCAGGATCCAGAAAAGAAAAAGGAATGTGCAGAACTTCTGGATCTAAAACTTAGAAATGTCAATTTGGAAGGAAATATTAACAATACATGGGTAGCATTGAAACATGCAATTCTAGAGACTGCTGAAAGTGTATGCGGAATGAAAGTAGTCTGTACCAAACGTAAAAGGTCTGAGTGGTGGAGTGATGTGGTGAAAGCTGCGGTGGGTAGGAAGAATACAGCCTGGAAGGAGTACTGTAAAATCAGGTCTGCCGCCAACTGGGAGCTCTACGTCAGAAGAAGAAGGGAAGCGAAAATGGTTGTTCGAATGGCAAAGATGAAAAGCTGGGAAAAATTTGGCAGAAGTCTACAAAATGATTACAGGGAAAATATCAAGATTTTTTGGAAGAGAATAAAATCAATGAAGGGAAAGGCGTGCAAACCCGTGAGAAATGTTAAGGACGAATGATTACTGGAGATGGGGAAATATTGGAGAGATGGCGACGCCATTATTCTGCATTGTTTTCTGGTGTCTCGGAAGAGAGAGTGGAGGACAGGCGGGAAACAGAAGAATATGATGACGTGATATGGGAGGAAGATGTCACTTGGGCTATAGGGAAAATGAGGAGTGGCAAAGCAGCAGGCAGAGATGGTATTGCTCCAGAACTTATAAAATTTGGAGATCTACAATTACATAAAGCTTTGCAGGACCTGTTTCAAAATATTTTCTCTTCCAAATCCATGCCTGAGGAATGGGGATGCAATATCATCATGCCGATCCACAAGAAGGGTAGCTCTAGTGAATGCCAAAACTATAGACCTATATGTCTCTCCCCTGTAGTTTATAAACTTTACTCCTCTATACTGGAAAGAAAACTCCGATCAATCGTTGAAGACAAATTGGAAGAGGAACAAGCAGCTTTTTGACCACACCGACAAACACAGGATCACATCTTCTCGCTCAAGACGATTATTGAGAAGGCATGGGATAGAGGAAAGAACGTGTACCTAGCGTTCCTGGACATAAAAGCAGCATTTGATTCAGTCCCTAGAGAAGAAATTTGGACAGCTCTAGCCGCTAAAAATGTGCCCGCAGCATTAATAAATGCCATAAAAAGCACTTATGACTCCAAAGGCATGGTTAGAATTAATGGAAGAATGTCAGAGGCTTTCGCCATGAGAAGGGGTGTTAGACAGGGGGACAGTCTTAGTCCTCTTCTTTTCACCACTTTTATGGACGAGATATTGAAAGTCTGCAAGCGGAGGACAACACGGTTGGTCGTTGGAAAGTGGAACATGAGGACAATCCTAGCGCAAGTAATGGTTTTTGCAGATGATATTGTCCTGATTGCCGATTCCAAGGAAAATCTACAGCAGGCTGTTACGGAGTGGGAGGTTGAGCTAGAAAGGAAGGATGTGATATTGAATGTTGAAAAAAGCAAGGTGATGCACATCGGACGTGAAGAAGAGGAGGTTTTGATTCACTGCAAGGTTTTGAAACCTTGGAGACAGCGCAGGAGTATACCTATTTAGGAGTAGTGATCACCAGAAATGGGAAAATGGACTAAGAGCTCTCAAACAGGATTAAAAAAGCAAATAGTATATATTACCAGCTATGCAACACAGTGGTGGGGAAAAGAGAATTGGAAAATAATATAAAATTACATATCTTCAAGTCCATATACCTACCTACCTTCATCTATGGAAGTGAGAGCTGGGTCCAGTTGGACAAGCACTGGAGTAGGGCTACCGCGGCAGAGATGAAATACCTCCGGAGAATGGCAGGCAAAACAAGGAGGGACAGAGTTAGGAATGAGAGAATAAGGGGAGACCTGGGAGTGACTGTACTGAGGGAAACAGTGGAGAGACGACAGCTGGGATGGTTTGGTCATCTGTGCAGAATGGATAAGGACCGGGACCCAAAGAAATTCTTTGAAGCCAGGCCTACCGGACACCGCCCTCGAGGAAGACCTAGATTGCAATGGATGGACCACATCTCCGGGATTGGTGAAAAGAAGGGAAGGTCAATAAATGTAATGAAAGCGCTGGCTGGAGATCGAGAAGCTTGGCAGTCTTGGATCGGGGCACCTCCACGCTGAAAGGCACTAAAGCAGGAAGATAAAGAAGAAGAAGATGCTTACTTGTCCCACTGCCGCTGTTCGACTTAAGGTATTCAAGAATACAGCTTTGTGAGTTCACTGTCACATTCTCTCATAAAATACATTTCTTTACACCTTCCTTAATTTCCTACCTGTGAATTGCAAAAAATTTTACCATTCAAGTCACCGGTAACTGTAAGTATTCATATTTTTATTCTATCCCTTTTGCATTATTATTCTAGTTATTCAACAAAAAACAATAACGGTTAGTGTAACGATGAAAGTAGACCTACGACGTTTTTCACTGACGTTTTTGATTAGATATTCCATTTGGCCATGTGAAGCATCCGAGCCGATTTATATTGGACACCCTGTATATATGAACTTCAATAATAATTTTATTTTTAAAAATTATTTTTTTGTTTTAAACAGAAGCATACTTATTTTTAATTAAGGTGGAATCAGCATCTACTTTGTCAAACCCTAGTCTAGATAATGTATCATTTGGCAGTAGGTACATTTAATTAAGCCAAAGTCACTAGGCATTTTAGTAAGAAACTAATAAACATTAATGCCATTCACATGTTTAAAAATTGCAGGCTAGAACCAGTACTACACTTATTTTTAATATGGTTTAACCATTTGAGGATGCTGAATCGAGACACTTGTATGAAGGACAAATTAAAAGAAATTTCATTGAAGTTATTATCAGATGGTATAGTTAGAATTTGAATCATGCCAAGTACCGAGTGTCTATTTATTTATTACAGGGCTATTTAAAAAATAATTTACTCTATTTTTTGACTACCACTCGGAACATCTTATCCTTCATTATCATCCACATCAGGGGTACTCAAACCGTGATACGCGTACCACTGATGGTACGAAGGACGTTCTAGATGGCACGCGAACAAGCAAACATAAATCATGGATAAAATAATCTTTTTAGCACGTTAGAAAAGGATCGATTATAAGACGCATAAACACGATCTGCAATTGAAAAATAATTCAGGATGGTTACCGAAATATTTACGAAAGAAATGAGTGTTGAAGAGAATTATAGAATCAAGTTGAGGTCCATTAAGACTAACATTGATGCTATGATTGTAAATAAACATGTTTCCTACTGAAAAATATTGATGCTTTTCATCACAATCTACAAATTTCTTACTTTTGTTGGATACACTTTTATCCACACACAATTATTGGTGCCATTATGAATCTTTATTATGGTTACAGTTACAGTTACATAGTGCGTTTTATTTCATCGTGCGATTCCAGTTTTTACAGGTGACGTTGTTATGTAAAATTGATGAACTTTTGAATTTTATTTTCAATTTATTATTTTCTTAAGAAAATTTTGCGGTACAACTTTACAAGAGGGGCGCGTTATCACTTGTTCCTCCCGATCTTACCCGAATTTCGCCGGACAAGCATACTCTAGCGCCATTTGTGCTAACTGCTTTGTATTCAATTGTAAGATTCGTATTAATTGGAGTTATTAAAATTATTACTGCTTTAATTAGATATTATTTAATTACTAGTGATTAATTTAATTACTAGTCGACTTCCGCTCATTACGTTCGCCCAAGAAATAAACAAAACAGCAACGGATCCTTTTCAGTTGAGGTCGAGGTTTTACCGTAATTTCAATAATTACTGCTTTAAATAGACTACAGCTGTCGACTTCCGCTCGCTTAAGAGGTAAACAAACCCCAAAAGTTCCTTTTCAGCTCAGTTCGG
Source organism: Rhaphigaster nebulosa (assembly GCA_948150685.1). Lineage (NCBI taxonomy): Eukaryota > Metazoa > Arthropoda > Insecta > Hemiptera > Pentatomidae > Rhaphigaster > Rhaphigaster nebulosa. The sequence goes on along the minus strand of OX411308.1, from coordinate 173,905,837 downwards.
GTTCTTACCGCAATTTAAATTATCACTCCTTTAAATTATTACTACAACTACCCCAGATAACCGGAAGTCGACAGCACTAACAATTTTAAATAATACATAATTAAAGCAATAATAATTTTAATAATTCCAATGAACACGAATGTTACAATTGATTGCAAAGCAGTTAGTTAGCAAAATTGGCGCTATAGTATGCTAGTCCGGCGACCTTCGGATAAGATTGGGCGGAACAAGTGATAACATAAAGTTGTACCTCAATCCCTAATTAAATAAAATTGTGTTCATTTTTGTCTTTACTGTTTTAACTTTTCATTTGTTTCTTCAATTTAAACAATATTATTTAACTTAAATTCCTCGTTTGTAATTATTGCGGTTAATTTTCTGAAAAAGTAGAGGTAATCGTGATTATCGTCAGTGGGAAACGTAAAAATTGTAGATATTTCGGTAATTGTTTACCACGAAGAATTGAACATTTCGAAAAACAGTGACGAATGTATAGGGGAAGGTGGTAGGGACGTAACCGAAGCAACACTGTGAGGCCACGCCCCTTTGATAAGGACTTGATAGTCTTCGATAATTGTAATTGCAAGCAGTTTCTGGAAAAGCCAACCTTAAGTATTGTTAGTGTAATGGAACATTTAAATCATTATCATTTTCCACCAGGGCCAATATTACTCTGCTTATTACTTTTGATTTCATATATTAATTTTTTAAGAAAAGCTTTAAGCTTTGTTGATTTTAAAGTTGTTGACATAAGAATCCTGATTTTCACTGCTTCTTGAAGCTATTATTAAGGGATTTCATGGTAAAATATGAAAGTTTTGATTTTATATATGTTTTAAATTGTGTGTACCAAAACCAATTTAGATTATATAATTAAAAATGGGAATCTAGTGCTGTTACCATTCCTTCATGAGATCTTCTGGGACTAATTTATTTATATCCAAAACAGCATTTACAATTAAATTTTCAAATTGTTTTCTAACAGTCTCTTAAAAAAATTTGTAATATTTAATAAGTTTACGAATTAGGATTATTTCAGATTTTAGTGTATCCATGTTGTATTATTTTTTATGATGAATATGACTTCATTAAGGTTTTCCTCTCCCATATTATCAACTTGACCTATTATGAGATGTGAGATTGATTTATTTAAAGCGGGTTCACATGTCGTTCTGAAATGGGCAAGTTCAAGCCAAAACGACTTGTTTATTGGACAGGCTAGCTCAAGCTCTACAGTACATACGGAGCAAGTGCATTTGCCGGTCATGAGTTTCTTCCCCTTATTCAATTACGGTAGAACGTGAAACGGGAAAGTAATTAGTGAACTATTAATTCATAAGTTCTAAAATCATTTAAAAAAAGGGGGGAATCAAGTTTGGGTTTAGCAATAATTTTGAAGAAGTTTATACTACAACCCTAATAACCAGCCATCCGGATTCACTGGCGGTAAAAAGGAAAATAAAAATTAATTTTCTCGCAGTTAACTCGTTTCACCATTTACCCTATCAACAGAATTAACTTATTCAAACTAAAAGATCCTTAGCTAACACAAAAAAGTGGAGATACTATGTTACTGATTTAAAACTTAGTTCGGTTAAACAATAAAACAAAATAAATAAAAAAACTGACTTTGTAACTACTATTAAAAACAGAACAATTGTTTTTCAACTTAAATTAAACCATTTATATTAAGACATTTTAAATTAAAGTTGTAATTGATTGGTCTGATGAATTAATTCATTATATATAATTATTCATTATTTACTTACTTATTCCATGGCGCTACAGCCTTACAAGGGCCTGGGCCTCCTCAACAATCCTTCTTCACTCTTCCCTATCCCGGGTAAGTCACCTTAATCATCTGATCTCCATCCCTTGCAACACTCTCCACATCATCAGACTATCTCAATCGTGAATGAACCCTCACTCTTTCTCTCTAGGCTTACCCTTCAGCAGCTTTTTGGGTGTCCTACTCACCGGCATATTCCTCATGTCTCAGCCTCCTCAAGGGGTTCTTTCTAACGGAAGACACCAGATCTGGTTCTCGGAACATTTCTTTCAGCTCATTAATCTTTCTAATTCTCCAGTTACCATTCTCGCAGACTGGTCCATATATTCTCCTGGGTACTTTTCTTTCCCAAACCTTTAACATTCTTTTACTTTCTTAGGAAAGTACCCAAGTCTCACAGCCATATGACACAACCAGCCTAATGATTGTTTTATATAGGATGACCTAAGCTCTGTCGGTCAGGTCTCTGACTTTTAGCAGCTTTTGAAGAGCGTAATAGTCCCTGTTTCCAGCAACTACCCTTGATTTAATTTTGTCTTGGTGTTCATTGCACCAAAATACTTAAACCGGTTTGCTATCCTGAAAGTGTGGTTTCCAAATTTTATCATCTCTTCCATTCTTTCTGATGGGTTTCTTGATGACTTCATATAAACTGTTTTTCATTGTTTACATGGAGGTCCAACTTTCTCGCAGCGTTCTCGAACTCCTCAAAGGTTGCTCTCGATCTAGCCGGCATTACCACATCATCTGCGTAAGCTAGATGCTGTGACATACATTACATATTGTTCCATTAGAACTTGTCCGAATAGCACATAAGTCATATCCTAAGGCTGGGTTGAAAAGAGTTGGGGACAAGTTGTCTCCCTACCTTATGCTGTCCTAAACTGCAAACTTTTCCGATAGTGCTCCTTGTACCTTGACCCTACAGCCAGTCTGACCAACTTTTTTGGTATGCCTAAAGTGACCATCACTTTTAGCAATTCGTTTCTATTGACACTGTCGTAAGCCTATTTAAAATAATGAAAAGATGATGAAGATCCACATTATATTCATTATATTTTTCCAGCATCTATTTGACCGAAAATATTTGATCGATGGTAGATCCATTTGGTCTAAAGCCGCACTGATAATCACCAAGAATACTTTCAGACCACACTTGTAACTTGTTATTTAGGGGTATGAAAAATGCCTAATACAACTATCCCCGAGAGAGATATACCTCTGTAATTTTTGCATTTAGTTTTGTCTCCTTTTTTGAAAACTGGTCAAGTAATGGCTACCGTCCACTCTTTCGGCATTATTTCTTCGGCCCACACCTCCAATAAGTCATAAACTTTCTTTAAAACATTTATCTAAAAACATGTAATTCGTCTGATATATATTTCACTACAATCACCATTTATATTATTACTGTTTGTCTTTGTATAACAGTTAACAGTATTATTAACAGTGTATGTATATGTAACAGTATAGTATATGTAACAGTAACAATTAACAGTATATGTGTTTCAATCTTATCTACTAATTATTGTTTGGCAACTAAATATTGTTTATTCTCATATATACCCCATTACATTTATAGTATTCTCTATTTTATTTCAATTTGGTGAATGATTGATTCATATTATTTTTTGTTTTGGTAATCTTAAAACATTCAGTTTATTTGAAGGTTAAGGAGGAAAAATCTGAACCCTATTTCATAATAAAGTACGGAAGTACAATTACGAGTAGACCTATGATTTACAATGCATATGACTCACTGTGAAATGTTGAACACAATAAAATTATTTAAAACTAGTTGTTAGCATCTACCTAATGTGCCTCGATTCCTATTCTTGAATATTCTGACCTGTGTCTTCACTATCTAGCAATACTTATGGTAGTGTTCTCTTTTCTTTTTGTAATTCTTCTAGATCTTATGTTTGTTTTAAATTTATTAGTTTCATTACAGTTATTAGTTCTTTCATTCTATATTTTATTTATTATGTCTATGTAATGATTTTCAATTTCATATCGATTTTGAAATTGAGCACTTCTTTTATACTTCTTTATTACTATTAGGATTTTGGAATTTGTCTTATGCTACAATTCCAAATTTAATCATGTTTTCAAATTCAAAACCAACAAAGACAAATTCCAAAATCCTAATAGTAATAAAGAAGTATAAAAGAAGTGCTCAATTTCAAAATCGATATGAAACTGAAAATCATTATATAGACATAATAAATAAAATATAGAATGAAAGAACTAATAATTGTAATGAAACACATATACTGTTAATTGTTACTGTTACATATACTATATTGTTATACAAAGACAAACAGTAATAATATAAATGGTGATTGTAGTGATATCAGACGAATTACATGTTTTTAGATAAATGTTTTGAGAATGCTCAATGTATGCATGGAAACTTTATAAAATACAATTTTTTTTTTAGAAAAATAAAACAAAGTTTTATTTTTGAAAAATTTGTTGAATGATATAATATATGAAAAAATGGCAAAAAACCTTCAAGATAATAATGTATTGCAATACTTATTTTTTTTTTACCAAAGTATTATTCTTTTCTATATTTTTTCATAATGATTCGTGGATAATAAAAATATGTATTGTTCTATAAACAATAATTATATTATTTCATAACATTCTCATAAATTTCATAATGTTATACTCATTTAATATACGGTTTCTTTGCTTTTTCGTACATTTCCTTTCGATATATCGATATTTTTCTTCCGATTATCGGTGGATATCCATATTTAGTTTCGCCATATATCGAAATATCGAATATCGATATTTTTCTTTCGATGTTCCAACCCTATTATTTACTTTATTGGAGGGTTCAAATAATCCGGTTTAACATATAAACTATCATGATTTTCAATAAAAACAACAACAATAGGCTATGATGAATTAACACAGTTAATAGTAACATTTAAACTATGTTGAAATATGGTGGAGAGGACCTACTAAAGAAAGTTTATGACTTATTGGAGGTGTGGGCCGAAGAAATAATGCCGAAAGAGTGGACGGTAGCCATTACTTAACCAGTTTTCAAAAAAGGAGACAAAACTAAATGCAAAAATTACTGAGTCATATCTCTCTCGGGGATAGTTGTATTAGGCATTTTTCATACCCCTAAATAACAAGTTACAAGTGTGGTCTGAAAGTATTCTTGGTGATTATCAGTGCGGCTTTAGACCAAATGGATTTATCATCGATCAAATATTTTCGGTCAAATAGATGCTGGAAAAATATAATGAATATAATGTGGATCTTCATCATCTTTTCATTATTTTAAACAGGCTTACAACAGTGTCAATAGAAACGAATTGCTAAAAGTGATGGTCACTTTCGGCATACCAAAAAAGTTGGTCAGACTGGCTGTAGGGTCAAGGTACAAGGAGCACTATCGGAAAAGTTTGCAGTTTAGGACAGCATAAGGTAGGGAGACCCCTTGTCCCCAACTCTTTTCAACCCAACCTTAGGATATGACCTATGTGCTATTCGGACAAGTTCTAATGGAACGATATGTAATGTAATAGGTTGTCACAGCATCTAGCTTACGCAGATGATGTGGTAATGCCGGCTAGATCGAGAGCAACCTTTGAGGAGTTCGAGAACGCTGCGAGAAAGTTGGACCTCCATGTAAACAATGAAAAACAGTTTATATGAAGTCATCAAGAAACCCATCAGAAAGAATGGAAGAGATGATAAAATTTGGAAACCACACTTTCAGGATAGCAAACCAGTTTAAGTATTTTGGTGCAATGAACACCAAGACAAAATTAAATCAAGGGTAGTTGCTGGAAACAGGGACTATTACGCTCTTCAAAAGCTGCTAAAAGTCAGAGACCTGACCGACAGAGAAGAATACTTTTCATTGTATTCTTTCCAGTGTACATATTCTTAAATTCTTTACAGATAAAATATAAAATAGTATCATTAATTTTTCGTTATCGTTCGCCTCCCTCTTCAAATGAGCTTTTGATGGAGGAACTGTTTCATTTGCTTCTGATTTAGAAGTAGATGGAGTTGCAGAAACACCTGATCCTGATGGAGACGAAAAAATGTGTGAATGGGAAGCTTTGAGGTGTGACCGTAGGTTTGTTGTGTTTTCCAGTGCCCGAAATATTTTGTGACAATATTTGCACTCCGCACTTTTACTGTCTATCGATTTAAAATGTTTCCATACTTCACTTTTTGGCGGCGACATTTTAGTTTCTATTTTCACTTTGATCACACTAACAACAACAGATAACTGACCGTTAGTGACGCCTATGAGTTATAACATTAAGGAAGTTACAAGACCTCAAAGACAGCAACCTAGATTGATTAAATAATTAAGCTATAACGTAAAGTACAGCTCACGGATAAAATTAAAAATATGATAAAGAATAAAGGAAATTTCTAATTAAAATAAAATAATAAAGTTTAAAATATCAATATCACAGATATATTGGTGTAAAATGTGATATATCGGGTATTAGGATATCGATATAATATATCAGTTTTTCAAATCCGATATATCGCATTTCGATATTCCAACCCTAGTAAATAACAAGTTTTTAAGAAAAAAAAAATAGATGGATTAAGTTCACCAAGTTCTCAGTGGTAAGGCAGTGTGTTATTATGCTCCCGGTCCAGAGTTCGAGACGGGCTGTGGCAGATAATTATTTATTATTTTATCAGCCGTGATCGACCCTTTGGGATCAGAAGACCCTCCTGGGGACCACTCAGCCTCTATAAAGTGGACACCCTTAATTGGGGGAAAAAACTGGCGGTTGAACATGATCTCGGCCAAATCATCTTCTTGCACAACCGTTGGTCTAGAAACAATATGGTCCTTAACAAGTACTGAAACCAAGACCCTTCATGGGTTGTAGTGGTACAGATTTTTTTTTTTTTTTAAGTTCACAAAAAAAGATTATTTCAGTTTTTATTTTCTCTAGATTTTTCACTTGTTAGTGGTAGCGCTGTAAAAAACTATTTGCTTTTTCCAAAGAATTTGCATTTTTATCGACTACCGTTACTAATTATTTAAAGTATTGCTATGTTTCTGGCAATTGCTTTTCTAAGGCAGGTGGGGCCTCCAGAAACCACATTTACTCAATTAATTTATGTATTATACTATGTATTTATATCGGCCCCAGAAGGGAACCGATCAATCAAACTGTATTTTAACTTAAAAGACTAGATACCGCAGACCCCTCTGCTATGGTCACTAGGTTGAGATCTTATAAATACCATTGGAGATCCTTTCCTAGAGGGTCGCGTTTACCAATTCACTTACTTAAACTATATGATGGCATGCATGGTAATTATAATAATAAATTTTGACATAATGTCTGACTTTATTTAAGATAATTTATTATCAATTATCAATTATGCTCAACTTAAATTAACGTCATTATAAAGAAGCCTTGGCTATAACATGTGTATTTGAGAATAATGGGTCTAACTTGCTTATTAAAATTTTACTATGGTGCCACATAATATTAACCAATAATGTACACATTGAATAAATGGACTATGACTTATCTTATTGTTGCCTTCGTCGTCTCGGGTATTTTCTGCTTTGCCGCTTCATAGTCTGGTTGTCATCTCGCCGCGGTCTTCTACTCTGCCTGCCAGACTCACTGACTGCCTCTGCAGGTGGTCTGCTCAGCTGGACCCTCTGCTTTTACACTCAGAAATTCACTATTTCACCTCCAGCTATAACATTTTTTTTTCCCCTACCTGACCTTTTGGTTATACGGGGTTCTCTAGTTCTAACCAACTATACTTCCTTATCGGCTGCCGATTCTATCTTTATCTTTTCCCTTCTCCTTCTTGAAAAATCTATTTTTCATACATTTGGTCTTTCTATTAGTGGACCCTTCAAGAATTTTGGCTAGGGGAAGTTTCCCTTCCCTTGGCATCGATTCCTTTGAAATTTTTTGTCTATTGTCCCTTGTCCTTGGTGGCAGGTTTTACTGTACCTTGCCCAGGAGAGCCCCTGTCTTATTTTTAGGTACTTTTAGTTGGCCTCATCTTGGGTCTCTTTAAGTCGACCTCAGGTATAGGCCTCAAAGATCCCGTGCATGATGTTTCTTTGTTCGAAAGGGAAACCTATTTATGTCAGTATTGAATGAATTACGTGGCAACTACTTAAATTATCCATTATTTGATTACTATATTTTCTTCCATCCCTGTATTCTCAACACATACCAGTATTAAAGTAAGGAGATGAATGTATGGTTAACATTTCAAATTAAATTATTATTTTATTTGGTTCCAGTTCCCACAATTGGCATCAAAAGAGAGGAAATGCAGCAGATCTATTATGGTGAGAAAACTTTTAAATTTATATAATCTTGTTTTGAATTATGTAATGAAAATTTAGTTTTGATAAAGATTAATGTCGGCTATGTGATATTAATGATGGTTACTATTGTAAGATAGGCTGTAAATAATAATTAAATATGAAAATGTCTATTCATTGTATTATATAATATATATTAGCTATGCTCCGCTGTTTCACCCGCGTTAAATTTAGATGAACTTCTAAAATACAAAGTAACCTTTAAAATAATACCCTATAAAATGTTATTTAGTCACATTTCTTAACCATTTTCAAGGAACAGTGTCAAAACCTGCATAAAGTTTATAAATAAAGTTATTATTTATAAATAAAGTTTCACGTAAATAAGTTTCAGATTTTCACACTTTTTACTTTTCCCTACCCTCCTATTTTATTAGCAAAATAACGGTTTCACACAATAATTTCTCACTTAATAAAAAGTTTGTGTAGTCAACTTGCTTCCACTGGTATGAAGTTACCATGACAACACGCATGCAAGTTGGACACATTTTCTCTTGGCCATTTATTTATTGTTACTGCTCCATTCCTATGATTCATAACGTGATGTTAAACAGGATAAAGCCTTCCTCAATAAACGGTCTATCTAACGCTAACAAAATAATTTCAAATCGGACTGGTAGTTCCTGTAGTTAATGTATTCAAACATATAAACTCTTCCTAGACTCTTATATAAACTATAAACTCTTTCTTTTTATAATAGTATAGATATACACAATTTAATATTCAATGTCATAACCAAAGCAAAATGTGAAAATGAAGGTTTCTTATTTATTTCTGAAAAGGTTTCCTTATTAACTCTGTGGTATTTCCTTTTATTAGCTTATTTTAAATATCATTTTCATGTTATAGGTGGCCATGTTCACGTGAAACAAGAACTACTCGTCCCAGATGAAGGTGAGAACTATTTATCTTATAAACCTTTCTATAAGCTTACAGTCGCACAAAAAATGATCATTGAAATAGCATTAATTGTTCTTTATTTATTTCTTTGAATTTATTTATATTTGCCTTGATTTATTTGTTTATTAGATCTTGCTACTTGGAATCATAAATCATTTATTTTTTCATGATGAAATAAATAAAAACACCACAGTCGATCAAGCAACATCAATTATTTATTTTTTCCATATAATTTATAAATACATCCTATTGATTTTCTTAATGATAAATATTTCTTGTTTCATTTACAAATTTTTCTTAGTATAATAATAAGGAATGAAGTTATCAACAAAAGTTAGTTGACATTTTAAATTAACTTATTGTTATATGTTGCAGTATCCACAATTGATATAAAAAAAGAGGAGGGACAGAAGATTTACTATGGTGAGGAATATATTAACTTTAATGTTATCTTTGTTTTAAGAAATATTAACTTATTATATTAACCAGAAATAATAATATATTGACTAGAAATAAGAAGTATTAACTTAATATAAATCTTTGCTTTAAATTTTTTAAAGAAATATCAAAGTAGATCCATTGGTAATTTTTTCGTTTACTAAGTAGAAGGCCTTAATGCTGTTGCATGGGTTGTAGGCGTCCAGAGGTTGAGATTCTACCTGGCACCTTTGTCTCGTTCTCTCCCTCCCCCTCCAATTGACTAATGATCTCATGCTTGAGAATTTAATCCATTAATATTTGATCAATTACAAATCTCTAGTCAAGTGTTGTAATTTTAATTTAAAAAAAATAATATTAATTTTTACACTGGCTTTAATTTTTGTCTCCAATCCATGACGCACCCTGGCCACGGAGCCTAAGGGGATCGCCACAGTCGCCCCATCCAACAAGCCCCATCCACGTGACGGCCCTGAGGCTTGCTGCTTATGTATTCTTGCCAATCTGTATGTGAGCTCCTGAAATTTAACCACTGGCAGGAGTCTTCTTCTTCTTCCTCCATAGTGCCTCTCAGTATGGAGATGCCTCAGTCCAAGCATGCCAGGTCTCCTGATCCCGTGCCAGCACTTTCATGGCATTTATCTGCTTGTCTCTCTTCTGGCCTATTCTACAAATGTGTTCAGGCCATTGCATTCTAGGTCGCCCTCTTGAGCGCTTCCCCATGGGTATGGCTTCAAAGAATTTTTGAGGGTCACGGTTCTGATCCATCCGGCAAAGGTGTCCAAACCATCGAACCTGGCAGGTGTACGTGCCCTAAAATTCAAAATAATAATATAATATGTTGTTCAGTCTTATTTGTTGCAGATATTTTCAAGGAATAGGGTTAGAACAATAATAAAGATTTATAAATGGTGATAAAGTTTCATGTTTTCATATTTTTTCCGCTTAACCTGCCATTTTATTTATAAAATAATGTTTTAACACAATAATTTCACACTTATTAAAAAGTTTGTGTATTTAACTTGCTTCTAAGGGTATAAAGTTGTTATGACAATGACAGTTACGCAAGTTGGACATTTTTTTCTATTAGCAATTTATTTCTGTTCGTATGGGTCTTAGCGTGATGTCATAAAGCCTAAAGCCTTCCTTAATAAACTCTCTATTTAATGAAATAAGAATTTTTAAAATCGGAATGCTATTTCTTTTAATTAATACTTTCAAACAAACTCTAAAGCTTTATTTAAAGGGAGAAGTTGATCGGGGGTGCGGTCAAAGAAATAGACTTAATAAGTGTGGTCTTATATAATTATGCCTACGTTTCGGCCTAAATTTTAGGCCATCTTCAGGGCTAAAATGAAAACAAAATAACAACAATGAAAAAAGAGAAAAGAGGCAGTACCAGTAACAGTAAAAATGATTAATGATAAAAAACAGAAAATACAAGTAAGATAAAAAGTATAAAGAATAAAAAGAAAAGGATAACACTAAATTACATAATACAAAAGACAATATATAAAATAAAATAAAATAAAATAAATGAAATAACAATGTAAAAATTAAAAATTAAAAACAATGCGATATTTACACAGGGAATAGTGAAATATATGAAATCTATTAATTAAAAAGACACATAATATGAAGGTTTGGTAATGTGTAAAGCATACATACATAGCAAAGCATAAAGCATAAATGCATACAGTATATAAAAGCATACAGAGATAGTTGTAAGTTATGCAAAAGATGACTATGATGTTAAAGAAGTTGACATTGTTGTAATTGATCAATTACAACAATGTCAACATTCTGAACCGTTAATTGAAGAACCAAGTAAGGAGGAAGTCGAAATAGCCATCGGAAAATTAAAATCTCATAAAGCAGCGGGAATCGACAACATTCCCAGTGAAATAATAAAAGCATGCGGTGAAGCTGGAGTTTCTAAAATACATTTTTTGGTTAAAAAGATCTGGGAAAATGAAAAAATGCCCAAAGAACGGAAAGAATCTATACTTATTCAGATTCACAAAATGGTCCGAGGACGGAGTGTAATAACTATCGCGGAATATCACTCCTCCCGGTATGTTATAAAATATTCTCGTTGATCCTAACTAGTCTAATCACGGAATATGCCGAGGAAATTATCGGAGGAAATATGTGGTTTTAGACGGAACCGATCAACTATCGATCAAATATTTTCCTTATGGCAAATATTAGAAAAAAAATTAGAATTCAACTGTGTAGTTCATCAGCTTTTTGTGGATTTCAAAAAGGCTTATGATTCCATTGATCGTCAGAGACTGTATAACATTTTGATTGAGCTGGGAATACCGAAGAAGTTAGTAAATCTAGTAGTTAAGTGTATGACCGAAACTTTCAATAAAGTTAGAATCGATAATTATTTTTAGGAGAAATTTGAAGTTCGCTCGGGGTTAAAACAAGGCGATTCCCTTTCACCTGTCCTATTTAATTTAGCACTAGAGTATGCCATTAGAAAGGTAATGCGTACTGAAAGGGGTTTAGATCTGGGTGGTAAAATATCCGTGCTCGGGTTTGCGGAAGATTTGGTATTATTAAGTGAGGATGCGGAAACTATAAAACTGAATACAACAACGTTGATGACAGCTGGGAAAGAGGTTGGCCTCAAAATAAATACGAATAAGACGAAATATATGGTTAGCAACAGAAACAGAGGCGATTTTGAGGATATAGATATAGGAGAAAATAGGTTTGAACACGTTGAGAAATTTAAGTATTTGGGGTCTGTGATTACTAGAAAAAACGAAATTCAAGAGAAAATAAAGGCGCGGTTAAAGGTGGGAAATGCTTGTTATTTTTCGGTATCAACATTATTTAGGTTGCGCATCCTGTCCAGAAACTTAAAACTTAGAATATATAAACGTGGCCGCTAACCTTGAAGGACGAACAACGCCTTAAGGTCTTCGAGAATAAGGTACTGCGTAAAATATTTGGTCCGATAAAGGATGAGTCAATTGGAGAATTTAGGAAATTACACAACGCGGAATTGCGGAGCATGCACCCTGTTAATATAATCGAAGTGATATCATCGTGACGGTTGAAATGGGCTTGCAAAGTTGTTGGGCTCAGTAACGAATGAATTCCTAAAAAGTTAATAAACGCTGAGCCGACTGGTAAACATCCGAGGAATAGACCGAAATGTAGGTGGGAGGATTGTATTAAGAGTGATCCAATGAATTTGGGTTTGGACGGTAGTCGGTGGACTGAGATTTGTAGACAGCTATTAGTGGTATCGGCATCGAACCTCCGGGTTCGCTAAGCCTTTTGTTATTGTTATTAACATAAAATGTTTAATGGCGCAACGTTTTGCAAAATGGACCGTGATAATAAGATTCCTTATTTATTCCTGAAAAGTAACAAAAGGAACCAAGTCATTTTTTTGTTTCAATGGAGCATGTTAGCTCATTTAGAAGAATAATTTATCAAAATTTAGTTCAGATTATTGAATCCAGATTTCATATTAAATTTATTGTATATGCAATGTAATGTTTTCTTTTCTTGGCTTGTTTTAATTATTATTCTCATTTCGGCAGATGTGCATACTCAAGTGAAACAAGAAGATCTGCTTCTTCTTGATGAATGTGAGGAATTTTATATTTATTAATATTTAGAATATTAATTTATTGAGTAGGGATACTAGTATACAAATAATGCCATTCTAAATTTTATTGTATTTATCCAATAAATACAACCAAGCACAGGCTTGGTTAATCTTTCACCATCTTTAAGTTGATCTATCATCACTCTTGGGATTTTTCATTGCCATCTTTACTAATTTTAAATATATTAAAATATGCACTTGTTTGAATCAATTTTTGTTTTGCAGTGTAATATTTCTAGTTTGTTGGTTATATTTCTACTTGTTTATCTTTAAACTCCTTGAAGTATATTTCAACTACAATAATCCCAATAAGCATTTATCAGAATATCATATGTACCACAGTTCAAAATTGAATAATAAGAAAAAAATAAATTTAAAAAAAAGTGTTTATTATAATTTATAATTTTTTTTGATAAATTATGATGTTCCAAATAAATTTATTTTCACATGAAGATATGCATTTATCTTTTTAATATTTATTATATTAAAATTTATATGGATTTATTTAATTTATTTTTTTGATTCTGGGAACAAGAAATAATTAAAGTTGGTGTTAATATTAAGATATACATTTATGTGCTAATAATATTTATTCTTAAGATCTGCAACAATCTGAAATAATTCTGGTACCCGTGCCCAATTTCATAATAAAGTGCAAGTGGTAAGGTTCATTTTTTGTCGTTACAGGTTAGTTATTGTCATTAGATAATAATAGTTTTATTCAATTTTTTTTATTTACTATTTTTTAATGTAACTATTTTAAATATTAACATGTTTCAATGTTAGTAAGTCATAGGTTGACTTGTACTTGTACTTTATTATGAAACCGTGGGTGCCTATAAAGTAAAATACGAGTGGACATATGACACACTCTAAAATGTTGAAACACGTCATTTAAAATCGTTATATTAAAAAACAGTTTCTTTATTTTATATAATTTCCTTTTGTTAGGTAGTTCCTTTCATATAATACGTAATTTTTACTTTTAATCTTTATTTAAATCTCCTCCGTCTTATTTATTGCTATTACTCCTGATTATTCATTATGTTTACATGACCTTACTTTGTTATTTTCTACCCTATTTAGTTTTATAATAATTCTATATCTGTCTTGATTTATTTTATTTTACCTTTTATATGTTTTAATATGATTCCAATAGACCCTGAAGAATGTCCACTCAGTGGGCTGAAAAGTTATCATTCCTCAAATAGTTTTATCCTTTTCTTTGTTTAATTTTGACCACCACCCGATCATTTCTTCTCCTAGATAGTTTCTTATTTAAGGATCAATTCAAGGAATTTTAATAAAAAATGATAAATTAAAAGATAGGTTTTTGTTATATTAGTTAACATTTCAGCCAAAGCCGCTAAGCCCCTTTTGAGTTACCCTAGATTAAAGGCCGGATTTCGTGCAGTAAAAATTTTAAAAACGTGCAATAAAAATTGGCCAAATGTGCAAAAACGTGCAATAAAAATAAAATACACTGGCAAACGTGCAATTCAACCTTCTATTGCGTGAAGAGGTGATGTGTAATTAAAAAAATCACATATTAAGTTAACATATTTATTATAATATACATATGTGCTCACAAAAACTACAACAAATTTGTTTGTTAGTTATGATAATTAAACAAAATTAATAAAATATATATATGGTATAACATAAATTTTCGTAATTTTCTATTAACTATATTAATTTATCATATATATTCCCTATATGACGATGTGAAGCTCTCCGACTATGTCAGATTACAACGTCTAAAGTGGTTGGGTCACCTCCATAGAATGGATGATGGCAGAACCGTCAAAGAGCTATATAAGGATTGTCCAGAAGGAGTGAGAGCTCGAGGGAGGCCACGAGGCAGATGGAAGGACAGCGTCTCAGAGGACCTTCGAAATCTTAACATGTCTCTGAGACTTGCTACAGACCGACAAGACTGGGCAAGAGTGATTGAGCAGGCCAAGGACCGCCTTGTGCGTCTGTCGCGCCTATGAAGAAGAAGAAGAATTTATCATATAGAAATTTCTAAAATTTTATTAAAATTTACAATCACGTACATTTCCAGATTATGTTCCGTAAAGTTATATCGTCGGTCATCTAATATGTGATTCAACTGTGAAAACATGCGCTCCACATTAAGTAACACTTGTGATGGGACATCTTTTGTAGTTACTCAATATAATTGGATTCAGCTCCATATATGTGTCTTCTCCGTTGAGAGCTTTGTTGTAAATTTGTAAAATTTTGTAACCCGTGTTTTTTCTATAACTATTTTAAATTTATCAAAAATTGTTTTTCCCTTTTTGTTTTCGATTTTTTTTAATTCATCTGCAACTTTCTCTATAATATTAATCTGTGATGTCAACGTTAAGTTTTGCTTTTCAAGCTTTTTTATTTGCTAAGGTAAATGAGATAAATGGGATCTTGTAAATGCTAGATCTGATGCAGCAGATGTTAAATTTAAAACAGTTTTTACTTTTTTTACAGATACTGCGTCATCTTCAAGAGTAGAAACAAACTCTTTAAAATTATTAAAATGATCTGAATAAAATGGCTGCTTCAATCCATGTTCCCCATCTAGTTATCAAAGGTTCTGGGGGAAGGGGGCAGTCCATACTATTTCTATAAGATGTCACGTGGTGAGGAGCTTTAAAAAATATTTTTTTCCAATTATTAACAAGTTTGTTGACATTGCCATTTAAACCATGCGCTTTAAACACAAGTTACATGCACCATATTTGAATAAAAAACTTTTAATGCTTCTCCAGCTTTTACCATATACGGAGCGGCATCGCTAACAAATAAATTTTTTTATTTTGGTAGGATGTTTGACAAAAAACATTTGCTAAACAAATCGAGAGACAGTCTCGTAGTTCGTTTTTGGAAGCTGCTTGCATGAAATGAGGAATGGTTTGGGTTCAATCTCCGGGTTTAGGATTCCAACAATTAAACTGCAAATGTAAAGTCTCCTTGGGTCTGTTGTTTCATCTACCATGATGTAAATATAATTGTTTTCAATTAATTTTCGTATTTCTTCAAGAGAATGTTCACAACAGTTTTTGAGATAATTTTTTCTAAGGGTGCTCTCGTCAGGAATGTTTTGTTTTGTTCATTTTTGCAATAAAGACTTAAAGGGCTTGGACTGCAGTTTATTGAATGGAATATTGGAAGCAACAAAGGTGTAACAGATATCGGTAAAAAATGTTTGTTTGTTGTCTACTGATGAGTAGCTTTGTGTGAGTAACTGTTGAATTGGAGCTCACTTGGATCTTTTGCTGCAGTTAACTGTGTGTGTCCACCTGTAAAAATAAAAAGATATTGGGAATAGTCAAATGCTATCGTGTGCTACTTATGGAAATATAGAATGTACTTACTTGAGTTGCAATGAGCATCCACTTGAGATTTTCGATCGGAACCAATTGATTTATTGCAAGAAGAACAAAAATTGTTTTCCTGTCTGATTTCAATTCTGGGTATGGTTTTATCCAAATTTTGATTTTTGAAGATTGGCTGGCTGTCACTTTAGGCATTTTCACTATTGTACTTGTTTACCAAACTAAACTCAACTTTAGAATGAAATGAAAATAAAAGAGTAGGTTGGAAGGTTGAGTCAAATCAAATTAGAACTTCTAAGAAAGTTAATACAAAGGAAATGTTGTTCGACCTTATACCATTTCCTTAATGAGTTCGAAGAAATATTTGGAAATTATGAGTCATTTTTTCTTTCTTGGAAAATTAAGTAGGTAAATATTATTGTTGATGATTTCAAAATAAATCACAACTATTTCCTATAATAAAAATTAAAAAAAAAAATTCAATATTTTTAATGAAATATCAAAACGTGCGCTTTCGTGCTCTGAAAACCTAAAATGTACAAATTTGTGTAGTAACCCCCAAAACGTGCAATTTCGTGCATTATAAAATTTATATTATTTTAATCTCCTTTCCTTGATTCGAATAAGAATCGAATTTTCATTGAATTCTGAGATGCAATAAAAAGTTGCAATTGCACTTGGAATCCGGTCTTTACCCTAGATGCTTGCACTGAAGATAACCAGCATTAATGTAATAAATCGACAATATTTTTTGTCGTTATGATTCATCATGATACATAGCTAATTTGTTGGTACATAACTTATTTGATTTGTTTATATAGTTGAAAAATTATTCCAATTGTAGAGACCGTGGAGACTTATAAATTGGTATGTTTTTTTCTATTAATTCCAAAGGTCGTTTATAAAGATAAATAATTATATAGTGTGTTAACTAATATGATAGAGTTTTGTGTTAAAATTTTGTTTTCTTCCTTGTTAGTGAGTTAAGATGGTCTTATTAAATTTTTTATATGTGTGATAAAATGTTTCCTGTTTCTTGTTTTAAAATATTATGTTCATATCAGCAGGTGGACTTACTGCATTAGCTAGCAAATTTTTTGCTAAGAATTCACCCGACCATAACTTCCCCTTTGAGGATTTTCATAATATTTTTACTTACTTTTCCTGTCTCAAATGTACAGTCCAGGAACAAGCAGTTTTGTATAAAGTTGCACCATAATGTAAGGTGTTTAAAAAAAAAAAGGGGGAAATTATGGTCCGGAAATTTTTTTTTTTTTTGCTAAGAATTCACCTAACCATAACTTCCCCTTTGAAGATTTTCATAATATTTTTACAAAGTTTATATAAGGTGTTTAAAAAGAAAAATGGGACATTTTCTAGCACCAGTAGTAGAAATACTTTTTTGGAAGCAAAAACCACATCCTTAGTTTTTTTATTTTTAAATAGGTTTTTCAGTTTGAAATGCTGGTCTGAAAATAAATTTTATATACTTGTGTAGCAGTGTTACGACGGAAGTCGATGGACTGATAAATAACCACGATTCATACTGGATGTAATTAACACATATGGCTCAAAAAAAGATATAGAAGAGTTTCAATTATATGGTTTCCTTTGTCAACTGCCAAAATGTAATACACACATATCTAATTGCAAGATTTATTATTTTATCAAAATTAAACCTCTATATTTCCTTATTTGAACAATAAATGAATTGTAAGTCAATAGTATTTCATTTTTCCCCTCTCTTTACTTATCAAACTTTTTTTTTTTTTTTTTTCTTTCATGCAATATTCCAAAATTATTTGTTGAATATCACAGAAAAGTTTTGTGTTGTATTTATTTATAGATTATAGATTTAAAGATTTGTTCATTTTGTTTCTTGTTAAAACAGGATCTTCCTTTATTTAAAATAGTCTGTGATAATAAGTATAATAAACATTGCCTTGATGAAAAGTAATTACAATTTTATGATAATTTATATTTTTAGCTATAACTTCTAAATAAACTGACCACTTTCAAAGATTAAACAGATATTTGAAAAAGTAAGCTGTAACAAACAAAACAAGTACATACAATTTATTTGCAGATCAACATTTGATACTGAAAAATCCGTTTCAAAATGAAAAAATCAAGGGTGTAGTTTTTCTTCCAAAAACGTTTATCAACTGATCCTTAGAAAATGATAATTTTTAAACATCTTACATCAAGGTGAAAATGTATGCCACTTTTCATGCTTCTGCACTGTACTTCCAAAACAGAAGAAACATGTAAAACTATTTTGAAAACATTTCAAAGGAGTATTTTTAACAAAAAACTTTTTTTTTTCCGAAATTCATAAAAATTATGAATACACTGTTTTTGGGAGTGGGAGATCTAAATCTGGAACCAACGTTTCCTTCCTCTCCCCCCCCCCCCAACTATTTTAAGGTATTTTTGATATTTTTAGTTTTCTTACCAAGCTTAATATTTAAATATTTTGATGGCTTATTTATTTTTCCATTTGGTAATAGAGACATTTTGATATTAAACTATTTTTTCTACCGTCATCAGAACCAGAGATATAAAATAAATTGTGTTTTGCATTTGCAAACTTCCCAATTTTTTTCTGGGGCTTCTGGGGAGTATTTGTGGCTAATTTTAGACACAGCCTATTATTTGAGGGCTTATATTTGTCAATATTTGAAGGAAATATTCACTAATTTAGGTGAATCTAGATTCACCTAAAAAGTTTCATCACAATCTAGGATACACATATGGGATCCTCTCCTTGTAAGTTTTTTGTTGCTCAAGTGATGCATGAAATATGCGTTCGACTCTTTTCAAGCATGGAAAAAAAATTTTCTCGTCTTCATCGTTTCACATCCGCAGATGGGTTGTCAAGCTATCATCAAGGAAGTCTCAGTAGGCCCCTGACATTCAGTGAATCGCTTTAAAAATGTCCAGTTCTTCATCAGTTAGTGATGATGAGGATGTATTATTATATTACCAGTGCTCCAACGCTCAACGCTTGAAACACTCCTGCAATTACAATTATATATTTGAGTGAACCAATGATTTTTGTTTTAGTAACATTTACGTCTAAATGATTTTGTTTAGCGTATGAGGAGATAATTTTTAATTTTTTATTGGTATCGATGTAGGAAGACGAGAAGATAGCCATATCGTATGCATAACAGGAACGAAGTACATCAAATTTCGAATTTAATTGAATACTGGTAGTGCTCTTTTTTTAAAAGTAATTATCCATATCAGATATACAGAGACAGAGAAGGTATGCAGAAAGAACTTCGCCCTGTGATACCCCTTTGGTCACACCTATCTCACCTGGTAGCATTCCTTCTGCTTTTATTCTTGTTGCGGCCCATAGAGATTTTTTATTAGTCTAACAATTTTCCCTCTTAGTCCCAGTGATTGTAATTTGTGCCATAGATTATTATGATTTGTCATCAAAAGCGCATCTATAGTCAACAAAAATAGCAAATAAATCACTATCAGAATATTCTAATTTCAGTTGACATCCACATGATGGTATAGAAGGATCAATCTAATTAGAGATTGATAAATTATTTGCCACTTCTATAAATTTGTTATATTGAAAACTAGTTTCGAATATTATACATTCATCTTCAGTTCTAAAAACACACAAAAAATTCAAAAATAAGCAATTCAAAATATAGTTTGGTATTATTATACATATTAAATTAGATGTAATATAAGTCAGTATTATAAAACATTTATGAATTATGAATTTAATTAAGAAAAGAAATCAAATACATGTTGGTTATCACCAAGGTTTAAATGGATTATGTCAAACAGAAAAGTTTGTACTGGTTTCTTCTCACATTGTACTAACACTGAAAGAAAGGTAGGTAGGATGTTTATAGGTAAACAGTTTAAGGGTCGGGGTTTTTCTAGTAACACCGGTGAGTAATTGGTTTTTCTGTTATAGATGGGAATAAATTTAAGATTGGACTATTGGAGATATTTATTTGGTCCTTTAAGCAAAAATCTGGATTGTATTTGAAGGATTTTATTATTTCAAGTGCTTCATATATATTTAATTTGAGGCTGTTTTCAATGTGATGTATTAATTTAACTCCTGAGTCTTTGATGAATTTATGTTTTTTTTTCATTTAAATGAAACTAACAACTTATTAGTTCAATGCGAGAAGAAACCAGTACAAACTTTTCTGTTTGATATAATCCATTTAAACCTTGAACTGAAGATGAATGTATAACATTCGAAACTAGTTTTCAATAAAACAAATTTATAGAAGTGGCAAATAATTTATCAATCCCTAATTAGATAATTGTTTTGTTGTTTTTTTAAATTCTTTTTTTACATGAAAAAATGTTCTATCTCTTCCAAAAATGATCTTTAACGAAATATGATGATGAATTGGAAAGAATGAGAAATTGAAACAACCAGTTAAGAGTATCAGAAAATGTTTGGCTGTAAACTTAAGGCTTACAAATCTATTGAAATATGAATAATTGAGAGAATAATGGATATCATCATTTATTTTTGTCTGGATTTTCAATGCATAGACCTTCTCCAGGAGAGATTAGTTTTCAGAGAAAATTTATACGATTAATAAACTTTAATTAATATTTATTATCTGCATTAGATAATTTAAAAAATTGGATAGTTATACAGAGATAATAATAAAGATGTCATTCACAATGTCCTCCCCCTTCTCTGATGCATAAGGTAGACCTGTACTTTGCACGGCATCTACAGCATGACACAATTTGGCTCGATTCTTATTTTATTTTTTAAATTTATTTAAGTTAGTTAAATGAACCAAATGCCACAACTTGTGTGGATGCGTTCCAACAGATCTTGGAATTCTACTCTTACTTCATAATTTTTTTTCTTTAGTGTATCCTACATGTAAAAGTCCAGTGGCTTAAGATCTGGTCTTTTTGCTGGCAGACCAAGATTATTAATTACAGAAATTTTCCCTGAAAACTAATCTCTCCTGAAGGTCTATGCTTTGTGAATCCAGCCAAAAATAATCCAAGATATCCATTATTCACACAATTATTCATATTTCAATACCTTAACTCTTATGTTTCTAGCCAAACATTTTCTGATGCTCTTACTGGTTGCTTTGATTTCTCACGTTTTCCAATGTCGCTATCAGATTTTGTGTAAGATAATTTTTGGAAGAGATAGAAGATTTTTTATGTAAACAAAATTTCTCTATCGGGGAAACCCAATTCCAAACCACACTTTTTTGCAAATAAGGTGTCAATTCAAGACTGATCCCAAAAGATACCTCAACTTTATTTATATGAAATTAAAGCTTAATAAATGGAAGTTTTCCTGAAAGTGGGATATCTGTAGCCCAGCAGGGGGCTGAGAAAAACGTTCACAAGTAAAGTCTGATTTTAAAAATAAAATAAAACTTTTCGCTATTGGTCCCCCCAAATGCTTCTGTCCAAGGGATTTAGTTAAGCAAAACGATATTTCTAAAAGGAAATTTTATCCACTTTCAGATGGTACAATTGGAAATTACCTTGAATAGTTTTTGAGTGGTTGCTTCGTATTCAACGATGGACATGACTTACTTAAAATAACACAGAACTTAAATCTCCTGCTTTTCATTGGAGAATCAAACCATAGTTTATATGAACTTTTTTGTTGCTCTTAGGGAGCAGAATCGGCACCTGCAGTTTCCTAATTCTTTTTCTTTTCCTAATTCTTACACTGTACACCCTCAATCATAATGATGATCAGTATACTCCTTTCTGTATTAGTTACAGACAGCATATTTTCTCTCCTATATTGGGATTACATACATATTCTACCTATTGGCCTATCAGGAGTTTTATACATTGGCTCCCTTTCTGTTCCATACTGGTTTTGAAGTATTGTTGCGTCAATCTACACAAAGTCACAAATCAACAGTTTGGAATCTATTTATTATCTAACTTTCTTGCTAAAGAGTTAAAAATCATCATCATAGATAGCAAAATTTCCTGATTTTGTTAATTTTTCTAGTGTGTTTAATGAATTTAAAAGTAATTATTAGACTTATCACTAATGTATATTCAAAAATCTTCAAAAGTTGCAAAATTTTAAGAATTTGTCAATATTTTTCTTTAATAATTTCTCAAAAGTTTAAAAAAATATATTTAATTTACTCCTAATGAATAATTGTATTATATTATAGTATTATAATTTATTGTTTATAGGTGCCAAGGATAGTTGCAATAGAAATAAGAAGTCCCATCAATGTCCTCATTGTGACTATAAAGCTGTTAAATCTAGAGATGTGAAAAATCATATAATGTCCCGTCATACAGGTGAGAAGCCTCATTGCTGTCCTCATTGTGATTACAAATCAGTAAGATCTGCAAGTCTGAAAACACATATAATGGCACATCATAAAGGCGAGAAGCCTCTTCACTGTTCTCATTGTGACTATAAATGTATTAGACTAAATGATTTAAAAAGACATATAATGATCCGTCATACAGGTGAGAAATCTCATCAATGTCCTCATTGCGATTATAAATCGATACTATCTAAAAGTATGAAATTACATATGATGGCCCATCACGAAGGTGAGAAGCCTCATCAATGTCCTCATTGTGACTATAAATCAGTTCAATCTGGAACTATGAAAAGGCATATAATGGTCCGTCATACAGGTGAAAAGCCTCATCAATGTCCTCATTGTGACTATAAATCAGTACAATCTGGACATATGAAAAGTCATATAATGGCCCATCATTCAGGTGAGAAGCCACATCAATGTCCTCACTGTGAGTATAAATCAGTACAATTAGGGAATGTGAAAAGGCATATAATGGTCCATCATACATGTAAGAATTTTCATCAATGTCCTCAAGGTAGCAGTAAAAAAAATAAATAAAAAAACATTTATTTAAAGCTGAAGTTTCGACCCACATCACAGGCCTTCATCAGTAGGAGTATAGAAAAGATATATATAGGTGTGTGGCGGGAGCAGTCAGCTGAGCCGGACGGTGGTGGGGAGCGTCGTCTCCCACTCCTGCCGGCCGGCTATAAATAAGCACGCTGGCCTCAGGGCACTTCTGACCCAGGAGCGGCGCAGTGCCTTGACTGCTCTGTCATTCTGCGCCGCCCATCCTTCTCCTCTGGCTTATGGCCTTCTTTGTTGGAAGCAAATAAAAACTTGTTTACCTTACCTGGCCTACCTTTTCTTTTTTCACCTCATCCTTTTACTGAAGGCAGTGCGGTCTTAATCAGCCAAGTCTTCAACCCGCCAGTGAGGCTCTGATAGGCTTAGGCAGGGGTTCCTATCTCGGAAACAGTGCGGTCCTAATCGGCCTAGTTTCCAACTTACGGGTGAGGCTTTAATCAGCTGAGGTAAGGTGCTCCTCTCCTAATCGAGACAGTGAAGCTCTGATCAGCCGAGTCTCAAACACGGTCGTGAGGTGCTCATCCACCGAGCCGTGGGAGCTACCTTCGGGTTGCTAAAATATAAAAATATTTTACCCTGCTTTGTTACATACACCCATTGTGATTTAATTTTGTTAGATTCTAGTTTGCACCTATTTATGATAGTTAATAGGTAATTTCATGTTTTTTAATTTTGAATTTAATCATTTATAATCATAATGGATAATAATAACAGTATTTATTTTTGTGGAAAACTAAATCAATTATTTAAAAAATTCAATTGCGATAGTAAAGTGGTAATTTTATGGTTTTTAATTATGAACATATTTATTTACCTTATTTTTAGATAATTAAATTAGAACTAAATTAATGAAATTAATTATTACAAATGTTTATTAATCATAGCCTTGAATTATGAGGATCATTTAAAAAAAACATTACTTGATTAATTATTATTTAATTGTATAAAAATAAGTGAAATACTTATATTGTTATGCGAAAAAGGGGAAGATGTTAAGTACATTAAAATAAAAAGTAACTTTTTTATTTTAAAAAACAAACAAACAGGTATACCCAAATAAGAATCAATTTGCAAACTGTGAAACAGCTTTAAGCGGTGAGCATAAAACCAAATTTATAAGAAAATGCTGAAAAAGGAGGCACTTAGTTACACAAGAATCACACCAGAGATCGCTAGTGGGACGACACTCGATTCAGTCTCTAGACTCTTCTGATAGTGCGCCACTCCTCTGTAGTTGTACCAAATTTAGTTTGACCGAGTAAAATACGCGGAAATGTTATAACCAAGTTGACAACTCGTGTCATTACCATGTCCAAATTATTAGCAAGGTAATGACATAATTTGTGCAGTAATGAAGCATTTATGAGTTACTATTACCTATAATTTGTTGATTACCCTCCTGAACCTTATGTATTTAATTCTCATTTTCTACTTAGGCTTTTAATTGTTTATTTATCCATACTTATCAAAAATGTGTCTATAAATGTATTTGAATGTGCTAAACATGAAAGTGTATTATAAACTGTAATGATAAAAATTTTTAGGGTTATGAGTTTAATAACTCACATAAATATTAACTTACTGTAATTTTTATCAAGGAAATGAGTTAGGAACTATTTTATTTAAAAAAATAAAATTACTATTAACGTTAAAAAATCAAATAGCCTGTGGAATTAGTGCTTGCTAAAGCGATCAGAAAGTAGAGTTTTCTTATACATTAAAAATTTGTTGAAGACCAGTTTAAAAAGTAATCATATTTAAATATGAAATATTCTCGCTTGGATTAAGAAGAATGAAGATCGATACGAAGCAGGAACAAGACATCAAATTTGTATATGAAATTTTAAATTTAATATTTTGTTTTTATTTGTAACATTAAGATATGTATGATTTTATTTTGTTAATGTTCGAATATTCCATATTATTAAACCAATTAGTTTTGTAAAATTGTATAAACTAATAATCAATGCTTTTATATTGATTAATTTTTTTATTATTTTGGTCATTATGTTTTATTAAAATTTTGAATGAATAATTTTTATTTTCGTACAATAAATTGAGTTTTTCTGATTGTATTTTATATTAATTATTTTATAACCAACTACCAAGCAACTTTATATTAAATCAAGATTCTCATTATTTCACTTAAAGTTGAAATAACAATTAAAAATAAATTATTTCAGAATTATTATAAAAGTATATTTTAACATGGCTATCCTGCCAGGATTTGGTCTGTTTGAATGCAAATCCATTATTGTTTTTAAAGTCAAAATTATTAAAAAAAGTAAAATATTTTAACAATACATTACACAGACATGTGAGTTAAATTGCCTATGATCTTGAATTTTTTTGAAGTTATACTTCTTTTGGTGCGTTTGTGAAAGAGATCAGTGTATTTTTAGGATGTGATGAAGTTGCGCGCGCCGATGAAACACATAATTTATTATTATGATTATATTTATTTCAGTCTCAAGGGTCTGAAGGTACACAAGTTTATAGATTTAACAGTTCTATAGTGATTAAGGGTGTATGCAGGAAGTATTGCATTAGGGGGCCGTTCCTAGAAAAATATAGCAGACCTATTTGAAATATAGGTCATTTACATAATTTCGGCTTTATTATTCATGATAATTTCTTAGCATCGGACGCAAATTTGAGTGTTTTTCGGCTGTCTAAAGCAAATTTCTACTCATTATAATTTTACCGGTTTCAAGAATTTTTTTTTAAATTAGACGAAAATGTTGTCTTTTAGGAGAAGAATTCGGCTGGTTATAATTTCGATCTTTCCAAGAAAATTGATAAAAAACAGACGAAGATTTACGAGTACTTACTGAAGATTTCTAGAGCAGAAAATTTAGCTCTATTATCGCTCGATTCAAGATTTTTTTTTTTTAAATCTTATGAAAATGTGGATGTTTTGAGGATTTCTGATGCAAAATTCAGCTCGCTATATTTTTCATTATCGCAAGCGAATTGCCAAGGTTTTGAACCTTTCAGGAGCGGAGTTTAGCTCGTTTTAATGCATACCTTTCCAAGAAGTTATTATTAAAAATATGGCGCAAATTCGGTTGTTATGTTGCTATCTGGAGTAGAATTCAGCTCGTTTTAATTTTACGATGTCATGGTAAGTGTTTCGTCATCGTGACTTCGCACTTGTTCGCCGATGATGTTGACGTTTCTGTGACAGCTGTTTAATTCCCTGTGGATAAAAATTTCATTTAACGCAAAATATTTCTATTCGTTAAAATTGTTTATTTCCTAATGATGCAATTGGTCTGCTTTAGTTGAAGCTAAGGTTTTCATTATGACTCGAAGTTTTCAAAAGGCATCGCAAGATCTTAAAACTACTAATATCGATCAAAATTAAGTTCGAGTTTTGAGATAAAAATTGTCACCCCATACCTTTTTACTTCCTTGTACGAAGTAAAGGAAGTGTTGTAATCGCGAAAATTTTCGGTTTTCAGATTTCAACGGAAATATACATTTTGACCACCTGAATCCATTTTGATAGTTTCGTCGTGGCGTCTGTACGCCACGACGAAACTAGTCACCAGAAGTGGTACTTTACTTGAAGGTCATAATTGATTTCCAACAAAAATTATATTAAAATACTATGAAAAACTTCTAAAATTTAGTATTTATAATTTATATATTTATTTAAATAACATACTAGATTTTGGTGTAAATTGGAAAACCGAAAGCGGTACTATACTTGAAGGTCATATTAGACTTCCATAAAAAATTATATTAAAATATAATGTAAAACATCTCAAATTTGGTAAATAGGACTTTTATATCGATATGAATGTATATTTTGGTTAAATTTGATGAGCCGAAAAGGGTACTTTACTTGAAGGTCATAATAAGCTTACATCAAAAATTATATTTAAATTAAATACATAAATCATATGTTTCGGTAATAAAGGTTACAAACGCAATTTGGTTTCCAATCCAATTAAACATTTTTATTACTTGTTTTAAGTGTTAAAATTGCGTGTAAAATACTGGTTTTCCTCATCATTTGTGTGTGTTTGTTAATAGATGGATGTCGCGACGCCGAGTATCGTTTTTGAGATACTGCAATCTTCGGAAACTAGTAACCAAATTCAGGATCACTTATTGACCCACCAATTTATAGTTTAATAGGAGTACAAGGAAGTCATTTGTTATCCACATCGGATATTTTTCTTTTCTTTCTCTCTCTCACAATTTAATAATATTTCTATTGATTTTTAGGATCTTACTCTCTCCTGTGTGCTCCCATGATTCATAACTCATTAAATAATATATATTATAAATAAGATTTATTTGGATCTATGAAAAGGATGTAATTGTTTATGTTAAGACGACAGATCATCAATAGTTTGTTGGTTGTTAATTTTAATCTGTGATGTGGTTCAGTATCCAAAAGGCTGTTCCTTTTTATTGATTTGATTTCTACAAATTCTGAAAAAGCAACTTTACGAATAAGTGTATATGAAAACCAAGTTTACGCAACACTAACAAGTAACGAAGTTTTTTTAATTATTTTAATATGCTCAAGCCGAATGCAGCGGGTACCTCACCAAACTTTTCCTGTAACTCTGAGCGTACGCATACCACACTTTGGGCAATAATCCAGTCAAATGCATTATGCATCCGACCCTGCAAAAGGTAAAGTAGTTCTGATTTTTTTAATGATGTTTGGACGTAAGCTAGTAGTAAAAAACAGAATTTACTTCTTCTCAATACCAGTGCGAGCTGCCTAGCAGCCAAAGAAACACGGATATTTTCAGTTTCTGATCAATATCTTCCAAAGCTTGCGCCAAAAATAAAACGTTATGGTTACTTTTATTAAACCAAATTAAATTTGCTACAATTTTAGACCTGAACCAACTTAGTAGGTTAAGTAGGTCTTCGAAGTTGAATATAGTTTCCAAAAAGTGAAAAATCTTTATTTTGGTCTCTAAATTTGTCAAATATCGACGAAAATATTCATCCTGTGAGAAAAGTCACCCGGAATGAACCTGAAGAAAATAATTTGTGCTTTAACGGATACCGGTGGCTCAATGCTTTTCTCAAAATTAGTATATAACCGAAAACCTTGAAAAATGGAATTTGATTAGGGATTGATAGATTATTTACCACTTCTATAATTCTGTTTTTATTGAAAACTAATTTCGAATATTATACATTCATCTTCAGTTCTAAAAACACAAAATTCCAAAAATCAGCAATTCAAAATACAGTTTGGTATTATTATACATATTAAATTAAATGTAATATAAATTAGTATTATAAAATATTTATGAATTATGAATTTAATTAAGACAAGAAATCAAATACATGTTGGCACTCACCAAGGTTAAATTGGTTATATCAAACAGAAAAGTTTGTACTGGTTTCTTCTAGCACTGAACTAACAATGAAAGAAAGGAAAGAAGGGTATAGATATAGGTAAAAGGTTTAAGGGTCGGAGTTTTTCCAGTAATGCCAGTGAGTAATTGGTTTTTCTGTTATAGATGGCAATAAATTTAAGATTGGACTATTGGAGATATTTATTTGGTCATTTAAGCAAAAATCTGGATTGGATTTGAAGAATTTTATTATTTCAAGTGCTTCATATATGTTTAATTTGAGGCTTTTTTCAACGTGATGTTTAATTTAACTCCTGAGTCTTTGATGAATTTATGGTTTTTTTCGTATACGAATTAAATTGTAATGATTGTGCAGCCAAATACACGAGAAAAACTGGGAGATCGCTAAATCAGAGATTAAAGGAACATATACGTGCATATAATAATAACACAGAGAAATCCAACTTTGCAATTCATTTAAATGAAAAAAAAACATAAATTCATCAAAGACTCAGAAGTTAAATTAATAAATTATGTTGAAAACAGCCTCAAATTAAATATATATATTAAGCACTTGAAATAATAAAATCCTTCAAATCTAATCCAGATTTTTGCTTAAATGACTAAATAAATGATGAATCTATAACTAAATGATTAATTGAATGGTATAATAGCAGACTGTAAAAATTGACGAATTTTCATTCAAATTCAAATTGATGAATTTTCATACCTGGAGTTCATCGTGCAGTGTCGAAAGAACTCACCTTAGTAGAATTTTGGCCAAGTTAAGCGAATGAGAATCTTTTCAAGCATTCAGACTTCTGAAATACTGTTGCATCGAAACTCAATTGTCCTTAGTAATTTTAATCAAACTACATCGTTCTTGATCTTGAATGATGCTCTTCATACAAATTCCAGATAGAAATTCTGAGACTGACGTCAGTTGCTTACTTACAAAAGCTGGAGGGCCTCCTAATTGATGACCCCAAATACTTGCAGAGACTACAGTTTCCTATTCTGAGCTTTGATAGCCCATATATTTAATTTAATTCACCATGAAGAATCTCCAACACAATATCATGCCAACTCACCTCTAAACATTATCTGCAAAAATTATCTTTCTTTTTATAATAAAGTTGGCCTATTTTTGGATTAAAAAACAACTGCAGTTGACCTATTTAAAACTAATAATCATGAGATATTCCTGAAATTCACCCGGGAGGCTCTTGAGTGGAACCCTCAGGGACAGAATCGAGTCGGCAGGCCAAGGAAGACATGGAGGAGTTCTGTTATGGAAAAGGCAAGGACCCACAAGAGATGGCTCCACACAAAAATAGATGACGAAACTTTATCAGGACCCTATGTCCCATGGAGGGATAACAGGAATTAAGTCAAGTAAATCATTCCTGCAATGATAACACAGGCTAACAAAAAAAATTTTTTTGAAATCTTTTTTTAACTTTAATAGTTGATCTTTATAGATTTTTATGAGCTGAATCTAAATCTGGCCTTAGTTTTTTTTGTATCACCCATAGTTTTCAGGCTCATCAAACATCCTAACTTTTTAAACTTCTGTAACATGTTAGCTACAATAGAAACATATTCTGGGTCTTTTTCATTTCCCAAGAACTTTGTAACGACTTGCTTGAATGATACCCATGCTTCTTTCTCATTTAAGGCCATTGTGGATTCAAAGTTAACATCAAACATCATTTTTCTAATGTCAGGTCTGGTAATGACGCCTTCTTTTAGTTTAGCTTCTGAAAGGCGTGGAAACTTTTGGCAGAGATACTTGAAACAGGGTCCATCTTTAGGCAAAACCTTTACCAATTGTTTCATGAGGCCTAACTTAAGGACTAATTGTTTCATGAGGCCTGAGACTGAAAGCTGTTCAATTCTTTAAAAATCGCTTAATTTAATTATAAAATGTGAAGAAATTGTTGGTGATACAGCTTTTTTAATATCATATTTGGATTCAGCACACTAAAAACTATAGGAATAAGATATTTTCAGTACAAAAGTTTTTTCACCGTTGGCCTGTGAAGCTGTTCAATTCTTTAAAAATCGTTTAATTTTATAAATTTAACTATAAAATGTGAAGAAATTGTGGATGATACAGGTTTTTTAATATCATATTTGGATTCAGCGCCCTAAAAACTGTAGGAATAAGGTATTTTCAGTACAAAAGTTTTTTCATCGTTGGCCTGTGTAATGTGTGTCTATATTTTACAATAGTTAAATCATTCCACCTACCTTTAAATACTATATCCATAAATTATCATTGTAATAAAATTGTCCTCTTTTGAGATAATACATCTGCAGTCAAAAGATTTGAAGATAATAATCCTGAAGTATTCGTACAATGATGTATGGCTAATCTTAATTTTACAAAACAAAATTTAAAAATTTTACTAGTGTCAACACAACTAGTATGTTATATCTATTTTATATTTTTAAGGTACATTTTAGATAAGCTGAGTGTATGTAACTTTTACTAGTCTTTGTTTATTTGTTGTTACTGTATTTTATATCTTGTGAATGAAAAATGTCTTCTCAATCGATATAATTTAACTTTATTTATTTATTTATTATTAGAAGCATTTCAATGTTGAAAAATATAATGTAACATGTATAATGGGAAACAATTTAACTTACCTGCCATTTAAAATTACAAAAATATAAATAAATTTGGGTAACCAAGGAAAAATGAAAAAATAATTACTCTTGATTAACTTGTAATCATTTTTTTATAATTAGCAGAATACTGCATAATTGAAAATAATGCAAAATAATAGAATATTTGTTTCACTCCTCAGTATTCAACCCTATATCCTTCCCAAACAGACAATGATGTCTTACAAGTTTTCTAGAACTACTCTACCACTGTGCCGTTTGGTTTCATAGTAAGATTCATTAAGCACCCAACCTTAGTTTTCTGGTAGCAAAGTTGGAGGGTGTTAGTTATGAATTTTGTCTTTTCCCTGAGAATGTTTTTACAAGAGGAGAAAGAGGCACCATCTATACCTTTTAGAGCGGTACAGGACCATGGAGTTGCAAGCGAAATAAATTAGTCTGGTACCAGTAAGAGGAACACAATATATACATGTGTGTATATATAAGTTAAGTGGAGAGTTATGGATTATGGAGAAAAATATATAAATAAACACAGCAAATCCTATATAAGGCTGTAAGAAAAGTAAATAAAGCACTTGTATTCTAGACATTGTGGTGTACACTTCATTCTCCCAACCTCTCTTTTTTTTTTGTGTTTCGTGCCGAACAGGTTTTAACTGGTGCCGAAACCCGAGAGCCTTAGATATTAGTGAGTCCTAACGGAAATTAATTTCGCTAGTGTATATGCCGCTTCGACCAAGCACTTTAGACGAAGTAGTACGCGAAATTCAGAGCGAATTTCAGACGTCTGCGAGGATGGCGGAAGAAAGTAACACCACAACAGCAGCGAGCGCTGAGATGATGCAGGCGGTTAATGCGATGGAATGGATGTGGATGAGGACCGCGACGGCCACCTATTTGAAAAGTGCGATAGCGGAGCTGGAGAAGTTCGGAGGTGAGGTAGCCCATCTTAACCATTTTTTGAAGAGAGGGCAACAAATTCACGTGCTGCTGGAGTCCAAGATAACAGCGGGGTTGGTAGATCAACTCGATGTCTTAGAGTTGAGGGCATCGTTAGTAGGAAGGGTGCGACGCAGTATTCTAAATTACATCCAGGCAGATGAACTGACGCCGTGGGATGAGGTGGTGCGGCGGCTAAAACAGGCGTATGGCAGAGGAAGATGGTCACCGGAAGATCTGTATCGGCTGTTTACGGAAACCCGCCAGGCAGGCCAGTCGGGGTATTCGTTTGCAGCAACGATGCTACGCCAATACATAGCTATTGCTGAGAAGATTGTCGAGACCGTCGGTCAGGCAGAGGCAGGCCAACAGTTGGCCATTTACGATAAAATTTTGAAGGTGCAGTTAGGAAGAAATTTAAGGACGAAAGAAAAATTCGCTGCAAAAAAGACATTCCTAGACTGCGTCAGAGAAGTCATGGACCGAGAGGCGCGTGAACAGAAAGAAGATGAGGTTCAATCGGAGCATGGGTGGCAACAAGCAGGACCTAGGCATAGGAGAAACTTTCAGAGGCCTCCGCCAAGGAGAGATGAACAGCGCAGCGGCCGCAAAGAGGATCGCGGCTCACGCAGAGATGAGCGTGGATTTCGTAGAAAGGAAGATGGGCAAAGATTCACCTCTCGGAAACCACGTAAAGATGATAGGAGATGCTACGAGTGCAGTAGGACAGGTCACATTGCGGCGAACTGCCCGTCTGTGAAATGCTTCGAGTGTGGTGAAAAGGGACATGTGGCTCGGGCATGTCCATGGATCCATTCGAAGAGACCACGAGAGGAGCCAATGGAAGTTAACACTCACCGGACGCGGCACGCACGTCGCGCGACATCATCGAGCTCGGAGGAAACGACATCACCATCAAGCTCTAGCGGAGAAGAGGAGGAGCAGCCGACTTCGTGGGCACAAATCACGAAGAGACGTAGCAGCAGGAAACTACGGCCAACAGCAGCAACGGCGAGGAAGGAGACCCAAATTTGAGGAGACGCGGGCAACCACATAGACTATAAATACGAGGTAAATACTGTATGTAATGTGTGGGATAGGTTGCCCATAGTAGAGGGGAGTCAGGGGAAGATTAGGGCCCTCATTGATACGGGGAGCACGAGTACTCTCGTGAGCAAAGGGATGCTAGGGTGTACTGACGTGGTCGAGAAATGTAGATGTTCGATAACCACTTTGAGCGGATCCTGCGCAGTGCTGGGAGAATATCAATGGAATTTGCGAGAATTAACGGGGCGCGAAGTAACAATGGCTGTCCACGTGCTGAGTGAACTAGCACCCCAGTACGATGTCTTAATTGGATGCGATGTCCTAGATTCGGTTGGTTTTCGGTTAGAAGGGAGTAACGGCAACTGGAAAATACAGTTGGGGAGTAAGACACACCAGGGCCGGTTCCGAACAGCGCAGTCAAGTTTTCGAACGACTACCCTAACGGCGGGGGCAAGGGGCGGCAGAATAGGGGCGTTACTCGAGGAGTTTAGGGATGAGTTCTATGTGTAGGGGGGAAAAATTAATTTGAAAGAAAATAAAATTTCGTATACGAAGGGGCGGAGATATCCGCAGTCATTAACTGCCATAATCCAACAGGAAATTCAGGTTCTTTTGCGTTAGGGAATTATTAGAGAAAGCACCTCTCCGTTTAGTAGTCCATTATGGGTAGTGGAGAAACGTAAAACCGATCCTCGGGCGGGACCTTCACACCGTCTCGTCGTTGACTATAGGAAACTCAACGAGAACACTGTGGACGAGAGGTATCCGTTACCGCGGTTGGAGGATATGCTAGACAAACTCGCTGGCGCTCGGGTGTTTTCAACGCTTGACCTTAAAGCGGGGTATCATCAGGTGCGCATGCGTCTCGAAGACATCGAAAAGACGGCCTTTACATTCGGTAGGGGGCATTACGAATTTGTGCGCATGCCATTCGGGCTTAAAAATGCACCTCTTACCTTCCAAAGACTCATGGATGAGTTTCTACGCGGCCTGGGCGAAAACTTTTGCCAGATCTACATGGATGATCTAATTGTCCTTAGTCCATCCCCCGCGATGCATGAGAACCATCTCCGTGCAGTTTTGTCTAGAATTAGAGAATTCGGCCTTAGGCTGTCAGAGTCGAAATCAGTGTTTTGCCAGAAGCAAATAAAAGTTTTGGGGCACATAGTGTCGGCCGATGGAGTACGACCAGACCCAGCGAGGGTCGAGGCAATTTCTAAAGTAAAGCCACCCGCTAATCAGAAATCCCTCAAGAGTTTTCTCGGCATGGTCAACTACTATCGACGGTTCGTTCCTCATGTAGCGGACACGATCGCGAACTTGACCCAATTGCTAAAGAAAGGGCGGCCGTTTGTTTTTACGGATGAGCATCTGCGGTGTTTCGAGCAGTGTAAACTTGCACTCATGGGGGAACCGGTACTCGCCTTTCCTGACTTTTCCCGCGAGTTTATCGTTACCACCGACGCGAGCGATAAGGCACTCGGGGCAGTGCTATCACAACAGGATGATTCGGGGGACCGCCCAATTGTATTCGCTAGCAAACAACTTTCCGATGCGGAAACCCGGTATAGCGCTTTGGAGCGTGAATTACTCGCAGTGGTCTGGGCGGTCGAATACTTTAAGCCGTACATTTTTGGAAGGCACTTCAAGCTTCGCACCGACCATAAGCCCCTATTGTGGACAGACGGCCTGAAGGAGTCGTCAGCACGGGTGGGGCGTTGGAAAGAAAGATTACGCGCTTATTCGTTCTCCATTGTCCACCAAAAAGGTAGCAAAAACGTTGTCGCTGATTGGCTTTCCCGAGCGATATACGCGAATCCCTTACACGGCGGGGGGCCGTCGCAGGATCCAGACAGTCGCGACAGCGTACACGTAGATGAGGACACGGTGGACGCGGACGAGACCCCGGCTATGGCGAGACCACCCCAGCTCCCCGAAAGTGATTCGCCAATTAATCGGCATATCCGGCAGATTATCTGGAAAACCCGAACCGCAGGTATCTCTAAATCCGAGCACGAGCGTTACGGACGGCATAGAATCGTCACGGTATGGACTTTAAGCCTCGATAACCCCTAATGAGATTGCAACGATCCTGGAATCGACAACTAAAAGGGAAAAGACGTATCACTTGTACGTCGGTAATAAGACAGTTTTGGACCGCATAAGGTACATGTGGGAAACTGAACGCATAGGGGGGGATAGAAACTTCGTTTTATGTAGGCATCCAGTTGAGACGATCAAAGACGAGGGACAGCAGCGGGAGCTGGTACGCGCTTACCACGAGGGCAAGACGAATCACAGGGGGGCTCCAGAAACGTTGGCTGCGCTTCAACGGCGATATTATTGGCACCATATGAAACGCTCCGTTCGCGCAGTACTGAAAGAATGCACGGTGTGCCATCGAGCGAAATACGACCGACACCCCGTGGTTATTCACCCGGAAATAACCCCGACACCAAATTCTCCGTTATTAGACGTTCAAGTGGACGTATTTTCCTGGGAGGGGTCACACTGGCTTACGATTTTAGATACGTTTAGCAAGCTGGCCATGGCGTATTCGCTTGAGTCAAGGTCTGCCGACGCTATTTGGGAAGGGTTATTACAGTGGATCGCCTGCTACGGGGTGCCCCAGAGGGTGACCTCAGATGGGGGAAGGGAATTTCGTTCGTAATAGTCGTACTACTACGGAATGTGCCGAACTTCAGATCGACTGGCACTTCAACTCCCCAGGGAATCCGCAGGCAAGGGGGGCCATAGAGAGGTTCCATAGTACGCTAGGAGAACATTTACGCCTCTTTCATATCAATAGGAAATTAAGACCTGAGGCGGCAATGCCAAGAGCGATTTTGGCATACAATAATACCATTCACACGGCTACGGGGTTCACACCAGTCGAGGTAGTGTTCGGAAATCCCCTGCGCAACAGGGGCGACCTCTTAACGGCGATGACTACGCAGTTGCGTGATACGGTATCACATAGGCGGCCACGGTTGTGGGAAACTACAGCGAAGACCCGCAGTAGAATCCATAAGGGAAAGGAAGCGAGAGCCGTACGGGTCGGTATGGCCGCGCCAGATCAATCACATAGGATCAAGCTGGGGTCGATCGTTTACCGCCGACCACCTTCTCGTCGGACAAAAGGGGAACCCCGGTTCGAGGGGCCGTTCAGGGTGATAGCACTCAAAGAACACAATATTGTATCGATCCAAGAGATTCAAGGCGCACAAAGAGTGCGACATACCCACGTCAGGCATCTCCGCGTTCCTTTGGATGCGGGAAACAATTGAGAGAACTTTGAAATTATACATAGAACATTGAGCAGGGCTCATCGAAGTTTTCCTTTTTGTTTGTCAGGCCTAGTCTTTTTGTTATAGATAGTTTTATGAGCATTGTGTCGATTAGTTTTCATTTCTGTTTTATGAATTATTGTAAATTACTAATTGTAAGTAGTTTTTCTAGTTTATAAGTGTGTCCCTTTTTTTTGTTTTTTCGTTTGTTTAGCAGAGTTTTTTTTTTAGAGTTGTGCTTGTGTTAGCCTGATTAAGTATTACGTAGTCTACTATTGCTACTAGAGTTATATATATCTTTTGATTTTCTGTATATTGTTGTACATACGTATATATAGTTTTAATTATTTTATTTTTTTTGTGTGTGCTGATGGTTATTTATATATTCTTTCTCAGAGTTCACTTCGTGAACTGGTGCGGGGGAGTTAAGTGGAGAGTTATGGATTATGGAGAAAAATATATAAATAAACACAGCAAATCCTATATAAGGCTGTAAGAAAAGTAAATAAAGCTGTTGTATTCTAGACATTGTGGTGTACACTTTATTCTCCCAACCTCTCTTTTTTTTTGTGTTTCGTGCCGAACAGGTTTTAACTTATATATACACACACACACACACGCACGCGCACGCCCACGAGCACGCGCACGCGCACGCACACGCACCCGCACACACACACACACTGTTAACTCAGAATAATTTGTCAAAATAGCCCACCACCATTACATCATGTAACATTAATTTTTTTGCTTTCCCCTCCCAACACATCAAGACTGCAACCATTGGACCAGGGCATTATTCAAAATTTTAAACATATATATATATATATATATATATATATATATATATATATATATATATATATATGGTAATATTTTTACTTTTTATTTGAAAATCCTTTTTTTTTTTTTTTTTTAATCTATTATATTCATTGTGACCAATGAAAATATTGAAAATAAAAATAATATTTTTTTTATTGGTTGTTGGTAATGAATTGACAAACAGAAAATACAATAGGATAACAATTTTTTTATTAATAATAAAACAAAATTATTTATTTAAAACTATGAAATTTAATAATCAGTAGATTCAACAAACTTATATATAAAGAAGAATCAAAATTATTAGTTTTTACAAAGAAAATTTGATTGGTTTAATAATGTGTAATATTCAAAAAAAAAATAAAACAATTTCAAGCATATCATAACTCCAAAAATAAAATATTAAATTTAAAATTTATATACAAATAAAAAAAGTTATTTTGATACGTCATTTAAAATCTTCTTAACTTCTGTTTGGTTCTCCTCTTCTTTTTTCATAATTACAATTAATGATGTTTCCTTGCTAGGAGATCTAGCAATTTAATTATATCTTTACTCACTGGCCTGTATTTAAGTTTTACTTTTTAAATTCATAGAATGTCTCAACTTCACTCTTATCATGGACTTGAATCATTTAAGGCATTTAGAGACATCTGCTCCCTCGGTCAGCAAACGATCAAAGATGCTCTTTTCTCCTCCGTCAAATAAAATGACTAAATTAATATGACAACAAAAGTAGTGCGCTGTAAGTTTTAGTTTTATAAAGTTCATTTATTTTGTATAAAATTATTATATCTAATGTCACTTTATATTAAAATTTAACTTTTAAATAGTTTTTATCATTATGTCATATAAATATATAGGAAAGGGGGGGAACTGTGTGCACCTAAGCTTAATATATAATAACACCGAAATTAGTATATAAAAACTAATACTAAACCTATCAAACCTTTCCTTGTCAGAAAGAGCAGGGTCTCTGTGAAATTTGGACTCCAACACGTAGATCCTGCGAAGCGCTGCTGCCTTGTTGTCGTCTAACTCTCGAAGCTCGGACTCGAAGGGTAACCTGACCACATATCTTCACGCTCATTCCAGGTGTCCCGAAACTCCGTCCAGAATTGTTTCGCTTCCACTAATCTAGCTTCGAATACATCAGCATCGGTGTCGCTAAGGGTTTCTAGTTTAATAGAAGCGATGCCAATAATATTTCGTTTTATGCCTCTCATCCGTCGTTCCAACACGGCGGCACGAGCATAAAAGCTCTCGTCAGAAGTAGTATCCTTCTGAGAATCAGGCATTTTGAATTAAATTTGAAAATAAAATTCGAAAAAAACAAAGAAGTTCTCCTAACAAAGGAAGAGAGAGAAAATAGGAGAACGAAGGACGGCCAATAGTCAAGCAAACATCAAGAAGTGGTCTATACCTATCACTTATATATCCCAATACTACGGGTTAGATAGAATAACATCACATTATTCAGAAAAATGTTCATAATAATTAAGAACAACAGTGTACAAAAGAAATATATATATATAAATATATATGCAGATATGAATTAAGAAAAGCCCAGGTGTAATAAACGCCCCAACAATATGAGAGCAAAAGAAGTGCGGTGATACGCCAGCAAAAAACCTCAAATAGTGACGTCACCACGAGTGAAGCATGTCTCACTGAAGTTGGCTGCTAGCATGAATACTGGCCGGGCCTACCTCCTTGGAATCAGACTAAGTGAGGTTATCTCAGAAAGTAAACAGCCGGCATCAGAATCTCTGAGAAATATTCTTGACTATCCTTTGAATATTCTTGAAAATAGGACTGGTTAGAATGAAAAATATTGTGGAACAATCTATTGTGTTAACATATAGTGCTGTAATAAACAAAAAAAAAACATATATCTAAAGTGATTAGTGTATATACTTACAGTGTAATGAAAACAGCTATTTTAAT
Source organism: Rhaphigaster nebulosa (assembly GCA_948150685.1). Classification (NCBI taxonomy): domain Eukaryota; kingdom Metazoa; phylum Arthropoda; class Insecta; order Hemiptera; family Pentatomidae; genus Rhaphigaster; species Rhaphigaster nebulosa. The sequence goes on along the minus strand of OX411308.1, from coordinate 173,866,451 downwards.
TCAAAATGTTGTAATTTATTACTGAATAATGAATGACTTATACTCTAAGAACTAATTAAAACTGTAAGAAGTGAAGTTTTTAGGTTAGTTTAATTTTTCCTTAGCTTCACAGTGTAAATGTACTAAGTTGTTTGAATTATGCTGCTTGTAATTGATAACCATAATTGACAATAATTGCAAAATAAGCATCAGTTAAATTTAATTGAAAGAGTTCAGTGCATAAAGTATGTTACAAAATTGAAAATAAAATTAAATGATATTACATAGTAATAATTTTCTACCCACTAATACAATGAAATAAAACTGAAATTTAATTTAACATGAATTTTAACGTTTTATGACCTTAACAAAAAACTTAATTAAACATCTTAAGAAGGTTACTTTATACTGCTCTTTGAGAAATATTACAATAAATTATTAAAGAATGGATCTTAAACTAACTATAAAACTACTATGATGGTTCCTAATTTTATGTTATGATATGCATAGTCATAAATTATGTCTGATTAAAATTAGGAAATTAATCACTACTATATATTATCACGGTAGTATAGATCCCTTTTCCGGCTCTCAGGAGCGATGGATTTTGACGGGTGATGTATCAAAAGAAAGGGAATTTTACGGAGATGTGAAGAATTCTGATGTTGTTTCTTAAAATCTTACTAGGGCTTAAATAAAAGTGATGGAAAAACTGGAAGGTTTCAAAACTTTTACGACTGAGAGTAGGCGGATCGGAAAGGGATAAGTTGTGTTTTAATGATTTTGACGCGGGCATCAAGATCATATACGCTCCTACGGAGCGTACTGGTTCAACCAGCGCCACCTATAGAACAAGGCCTGCCGACTGACCCAAAACTAGCCTCTGACGTCAATCACAGGAGGCTTTGTCTAGTCTGTGATACATTCTGTTTTTGCAGCGCGTTGCACGATATTTATTTAGATATATTAGTGTTATGTACCGAATTGCAAAAGCAATTATGATAATGAGATTGGAAAAATCAGTGTGTTTTTAATTTCCAGATAGCCTGCAAAAGAAGTGGTTAAAATCTATCAGCCGCAAGGATTTTATTATAACCAAATATTCTTGAGTAAGTATTTGATCTTTGCGTGAACATTTCACTTACCTATTTCCATTTTTATTGATTTATTGATTTCAACCAAGTGTGACCTCTCTGTTTAAGGTGTGTGAACTTCATTTCAGAAAAGCAGATGTTGAAAGAGTTACAAGCATGTAGGATGAGAAAAGTGGAAAACTATTAACATGCTCTTTAAGATACCCAAGAGTTGTACCAAGTAAGCATTTTTTAGGCATAATTAATCAGTTCGTGTTATCTAAAAGTTAGATATCTTAGACTTTCATATATTAAAACATGTTTTACGCATTCTTTTAGCTGCTGTGCCTTTCAACCTGTCAGGATGCCCATCTTATCTCTCATCTACAACAGTGACTTCAGTTTCCAGAGAAAGTCCAGCAGCTCGCAGAGAGAGGTTGGGCAATGAAAACTTGCAGAAATCACTAACACGGAGTACGGAATCATGTCATTCTCGTAATGAAACTATTTCCTTCCGAACATTTGGTGAGATAGGTTTGATTAAAATAGACAAGTGCGTATATAGACAAGTGCGAGAAGTTAATAAATATCATGTTAATAAAAAACTGTAATAACCCCAAAGTGGAGTGCTGTGTGCAAATAAGTGAAAATGAACTTGGAGTTTGTGTTATGTCAGTGCTCGTAAACGAAGTTATTATACAATCTCTCGGTCCAACAACTTTCCCAAAGACAGTAAGTGACATCATTACCATTGAAACAATTATGCGGCAGTTGTATCGTGAGTGCTCTATAACAGACTGTGCTAATCAAAGTTGCGTTCAATTAATAAACGCTGCATGTGATCAATTACAAACAAGAATGCCTGAAAATAACACGATTGAATTTATCAAAGAACAAGTTAGTTTTCTATCTGTATCTAAAGCAAGACATACATTTAGATTTTTGAAGCCATCGAATGACTTTAGAGTGCCTAGTGAGTCTACCATTCGACAAGTGTGTAGTAAATTTAAATGTAATCCACAACTTGAACAAAACAAACAAGACCTTCTGTCTTATGTGTCATCAAAATTTAGTTTATTATCTACTAATGATAAAACAGTTCTTTTACTCGTGGATGAGATCCATTTGAAAGAGAACTTGGATTATAAGTATGGAACTATCGTAGGGAGTGCAAGCAATAATGAAAGTCTAGCTACCAGTGCTTGTGTTTTTATGATTACAAGTTTGAAATCATCCTACAAAGAAGTTGTACATATTTTAACTGTAAATAAATTAACAGGTGATATATTATATTCATATTTATATAATATTATTATAGCTTTAGAAAAAATAGGGTTTGATGTATTAGGAATGGTATCTGATAACCATGCAATAAATTAGAAGACCATGCCTCTTTTCAGTAATCCTCCTGAAACAATAACTGCATTTAATCACCCTGCAGATACTAGTAAACCTTTGTATTTTGTTATTGACACTGTTCATATTCTGAAATGTGTCAGAAATAATTGGTTAAATAAACCTAATCAACAATTTATCCATCCAAGTTTTGCTGATGCATGCTCTAGTAATGTAGCTTCATTCGGTGCTTTAAAATAAATGTATGCCTCAGAAAATGGACTGATTTTAAAATATGGTTGTAGTTTGTCTTTAAAAAGTTTATATCCTTCTAGTATAGAAAGGCAAAATGTTAAATTAACTCTTAATGTTCTAAATAATAATATAATAGTTGCACTACGAGAACTGGGCCCGATAAGGCATTTTGATAATTGGGAAGGCACAGCAAATTTTATTGATCATATTTGTAAGTGGTGGGACGTAGTTAATGTGAAAACTCCATTAAAGGGCCAACGGTTGCAAAATGTTTTTCAAGAACCTATAACATCTCATTCTGATCATGTTTCTTTTCTCCATAGTTTTTTTAAGTTGGCTCAATAATTGGGAACATTTAAAAGGTAATGATTTTGCTATAAAACATAGTACTCAAGCCTTGGTAGAAATGTCTCAGTATTGCTTATCAAAGAAAAATTTTAACTGTTTCTTATGTGGAAAAGTTCAGACCGATCAGTTAGAAGCTCGTTTTTGAAAAAACCTATCGTTTTCGAGATAACCACGATATAGGACCGCACGGGCCTCATGCCATCTTGCGTACGTGCCGTTGTCATGGCAACTTTATATCAATTTGAGTCTGTTTACAAAAACTTTTAATGAGTGGGAAATTATATACTGTTTCCCATGATCAACCCTTACTGTTAAACATGAAAACTACACATAGAAAATGGTACAGCTGAATCTAATTGCCTAACGGCTAAATTGAACGGGTGTTTTCCAGTGGGTTCAGCTAATTACATATTAAGTATGAACTGTAATTTCAACATAGTAATTACAAACTATGTAGCTTCACCAAATGTATGAGTTAAATAAACTTTTGTGGTAATATTATATTTTTTACACGAATAAATATGTTTCCCTAATATCGCTTAAACTTCTAATGTATTAGGCATTAGAAGAAGGATTGATATCTAATGCGAGAGTTCTCGCTCGGGTATACTATTATACATAAATTGGGATATTAACAAAATGGCTGATTAATGAACTATGTATTATTACTATTATTATTATTATGTATAAATTATCATATAAATAGTATACAAATCTCCAAAAGTTCCTTTTTAATTTGAGGTCGGGCCCTTACCCTAATTTAAATGATTACTACAACGTAGTTTTAATGTTCAATTATCTTATATTAATAATAATAATTATCATTTAATTATATTATTTAATTTAATTTAATGTTGTGATATTCATTTAGTTGGTATCAATGAATACTGCCAGAACCTACTCAAGTAATGTGAGGGTTGTTGTGTTGTGTTAATTCGTGTGAGTTAGTTAAACGTGAGAACTATTTTATTTTAAATGAACCTTAATACCACTACAATTGGTGACCCTTGACAGTAAAAGTGATTCCGGCAATTAATTATACCAGAAGAACATAAAACGAGTGAATCTTTGAAGAACATTGATAAAATTGGTGTTAAACTACCACTGTTTCGGAAGGACAAACCTGAAATTTGGTTTTGTCAGGCCGAAGTCCAATTCGATCTTGGCGGAATCGCCAAAGAAGATACGAAATTTAATTAGCTGATTGCTCAATTGGACCTTAAGACAGTTGAAAACATTTACGACACTGTCTCAGACACGGAAGAAAACAAATACACTGTTGCCAAGGGAACACTTTTAAATATCTTCCGAGAAAGTAAACTAGAAATCGGAGATAAGAAACCAATTTATTTACTTCGTAAAATGAAAGGATTAGCAGGTGACGATTTTTCTCATATAATTTTGAAAACATTGTGGCTTGCCAAACTCCCAATCGAAATAAAAGTATTTTGACTATTTCAGATAGTGGTTTGGATAAATTAGCCGATATCGGTGATAAAATATGGGATATCAAACCCTCGCGTGATATTAATGTTGTCAATCCTAGAGGACCTAAATTCAACTCAAGGCTGGAGGAACTGAATAAAAGATTATCTGCACTTGAGTCTAGAATTCCCCGGAGTTTAAGCAATGGTAACTGGTCAAATCGTTCTCGTAGTAGCAGTCGAAATAATCGTTATAATCCAAAAGGAAAGTACTGTTTTGGCCACTTTCGCTATGGAAAGAAATGTTTACCGTCCAAGCGCACACCTGAATGTAAAAGGAATTCGGAGAAGGGGCACTCCTCATGGCAGACACAGGACTGACCTGACCAACTGTGCTGCAGTAAATATTCCAGGTCATCAGCATCGTTTATTCTTACAAGATAAAAATACAGGTATTTGTTTTCTGGTTGATAGTGGTGCAGATGTCTCCATTATACCAGTTAACGAATTTAAAGCAAATCAAGATACTGGAATCAAATTATTTGCTGCCAACAAGACCGAAATCCCGACATTTGGAACCAAAGTTCTTCAAATTGACCTAGGACTGAGATGACAGATGGAGGTGGACTTTCTTTTTAGTTAAAACTAATAAAGGTATTTTGGGAGCTGATTTTTTTTACACAATTTTGGTTTATTGATTGACCTGAAAAACAAAAAAATTAATTGATAACAGTACAAAACTCACTGTTACGGGTGAAGTAGCTGCAATCGAGGAGATGAAATCGTTGAGATCTTTCAAAGGCACTTGTCAATTCTCACGACTTTATTAGCTGATTTTCCAGATCTAACCAAACCGTTTTCATTGAAAGTAAATGCCAATAATGAGGTGAAGCACCACAATGTCACTATAAGTTGCTAGTGGCTAAACAAGAATTTCAGAGTATGCTTAACAATGGAATTATTCGAGCTTCGAGTTCGCGTTGGCTACCTAAAGAAGCTTTAATTAGTTTCATTATTTTGTATACAGACTCATTATTGTGTATTATTATCTATTTTCATTTTGTGTGCATATTTATGTTTTGATATTGTAATTAATTTTCTCTTTCAAGGTGGGTGGGATGGACAGTTTTCCTTTAATGTTTTTGCAATTTCAAATTTAAGTGTATTTCCTGCCATTAATGCTGCCTTCAATACAACGTATCATCTTCTATTTTTATATCGATTATCGATTGTTTGCTAGGCAACGCCCTCTTTGTTCAGTTACAAGAAGTAATTTAGCGTGGGTACATGTCTTGTGCGTTCAATATACATTCAGTATTTTATTTCAAACAACCTTAATACTGTCCACTTCAAGAATCAACACTAAAGTAAGCTTGAGGATGACTTTGTTTGTAGAACCCTTGGCCGACGTTTTGGACAAAAAATAGAAGAGATTGTCACAACTCAGGAATAAATAGTATCGGTCGGTTTATGCAAATCATGGAGGATATTGGTAAGGAAAGAATCTTGGGGAGAAGAAGAGAAAATTATAACGCCAGGAATTCCTTCCAGGGGCACCAAACGAGTGTTCCCAGAGGAACAACAAGGCTACGGAAAAATCCCACGAGGCCCACATGAACCCGACAAAAGCTCTCAGACTAAAAATTGGTATCATAAGGGAGGATACACCCAAGAAAACCAAAGAGGAGAAAATAGATGGCAAAAGAGGCCAACGCAAAATAGGGACCAGAATAAAGGCCCTAATGTAAATGAAGTAGAGGTGCACAATGAAGATAATGAAAATACATACTGGCGTGGGAAGAAACGTAAAAACGTTTGATATAATCAGAGGAGGAAATTCACTACTGAGGAAGAAGGTCCTGAAGAACATGATTATAATGACATAGAACAATGAGAATGAAAAAATGGGGATTCGGAAAGGGATATTACATCTCTGTTCCGCGAATTCACTGACCTACTGGCCCTGGAATTAGCTGATTTTAAAACCAATTCCAAAACACTGTTTGCCCTCAAGTTATTTTCCAAGGAAGTTTTAAAATAATGACCCTTTTGTTATTAGTTTAAACCATTAAGTTTAAAGCGGTACTGTAAACACGTAAATGCCTTGTATTGGTGCAGCCAGTAAACAACTAGATAATACTGTTGCTCACAGTTGTTAGCGTCGGCTCTCCGCCAGTACGACATTCTGTAACATCCGAGTCAAAAGCATTTACGTGCGTTCCATTTATTTTTTTGTACGTTCTCCAGCTAGAACCATAACCATAGGGACCATTCAAAATCATTTCGCCGAATGAAGAGACGCAATCATTAACATCAGCACGATTCTCACTCCACGCTAAAATGCCAGCCGGCTATCAGTTCATAACTCCCTACCTCTCTTTTTATTATTTTTTCAATATTCTAGTAATAAGTAATCACCATAAACATTGCCTTAGTCACATTCAATATTGAATAAATTATTTTTATTTATTTATTCTAACCTTCTGACCGGAACATCGGTACTTTTCACCGTTATCGTTCACCAAACGATTTCATCTGTTTTCTCCAAGATCTCAGAAAACGTCGCTAACAGGTATGCCAGTTAAATTTACCGATATTTCGTCTAGTGAAAATTATATTTTGTGTATGTAATTTTTACCGGTATTCCACCACCTCACTTGTAGTTTTTACTAGTGTTCTAACACCGTTAAATTTACCGATCTTCTGTATTTGGTAACTTTTTTTGTAACCGATATTCCATCATTTTCTCCGTAATTTTTACCGGTATTCCAATGTTTTTACAGCTATTTCACCTAAATTTTGAGTTTATAAAACAGAAATTTTCTGTTTTTCACGGATTCATTTTATAATTTTTCGTGTTTTTTTTCAAATAAATTCAATGGCAGACTTAGGTCCGAAAAATGTTTTTAGTAGAACACGAAAAATAATGGCTATGGTAATTAGACCTGACACAGACGACTCCGATTCAGAAGTGGATTCTGAAGATTCGTATGCGCCCGAAGAAGACGAGGGTTGGGAGTCTTCTGATTATGACACAGCATCGCAAATTTCAGAAGGGGGAAGTGGCGATGCTGAAAGCCCTAGATGAGGGAACTCGAGTTGGTGAATCAGAAACCATTCAAGTCGAAGAAACTCCTAAATATTTCGAGAAAAGAAACTGCTTCACTTGGGAATCGGCACCCCAATGCGCGGCAACAAGTAGTTGTGATAGGAATACGATTCGAGCAATAATTTCAAAGCTCCAGGAACCTGCTTTGGCCTTGGGATACACACCTACGCCAGAAGAAATTTGGCTTTTGTTCTTCATAACTGAAATGATACAAAATATTATTGTACATACGAACCTCAAATTAGCTTCGATGAGGGAAGAGCTAAAAAATGAACACGATCCCTCGTACAAAGATGCAAATATAACTAAGATGAACGCACTTTTTGGAACGCAATTAATTGCAATATTTAATGTTTTGTTTTAAGATTTATAGTTTTGTTCTAATATTGGCTTTAACTTGTTCATTTTTTGTGGTTTTAGTCCATGCTTCAGTGTTATCTAAAAAAGAGGTTTTGGCACAACTATAGAGGAGCGGCGCACTATCAGTGATGTCTAGAGACTGCCTCCGAGATCAACCGAAGACCACTGAACTTACCCGAAGGTGTCCTATCTCCCTAGGCTCTATTTTGTGATCTAGTCAACAAATCTGACTCTAACGTAGAGGGCGTCGTATTCTCACTTATATATAATGCTTTAGGTTACATCTCCGATATTTGAAAGCACCGCGTCTCCCCTCTATTCAGCCATCTACTATCATCGAACTGTCATAATGCTCGATGAAAGCTATTTCCTTTTATAGCGCTATCGTGTCTTTAAGTTGTCTGCTCTATTTGCAATTTTTACTTTACGTAAGGTTAGATTCAAAACTACAACATTGTAAGACTAGTGACCTACATTAGTTTTATTTCTATGGCTGTTAGATTTTACCGATGTATAATTAAAAAATAATAGAAATAACTATTTTCTATATTATTATAGATGTACATTGTTTTTATATATTATATTATATATTTATATTACCTATTTTTTGGGTAAACCTTTGGAATTGCTACTGACGACCGTTGAGGTCTAGATTTTCAGATCAGACTATACTTTCACCCCCTGCGCATGCGCAATTAAATCCTCAAACCGACGGATCCTTCTCAGTTGGAACGCTGGTGTAGGGTTAGGTCAGACTTCCCGCCTGTTAACGAAGGGGTATTGCTACCCCCACCACCTATCCCATTTCTCCTACCATTTGAATTTCCCGCCATTCATTTAAAATTCCCGCCGAAGATATCTTTGATGGCTGATCGAACACGGAGGTATGACGTCACTCACAGTGGGCCATTGGTTGCTCTAATTTGTATGTGATACATTCTGTGTTTGCAGCTTAGATATTTTAATGTTATTTAAAGATAATATTCGTAATTTATCTTATTAAAATGCCTTACAAGTGTTGTGTACCGAATTGCAAAAGCAATTATAATATTGAGAATGGGAAAATCAGTGTGTTTTCATTTCTCAAAGATGATAACCTGCAAAAGAAGTGGTTAAAAGCTATCAGCCGCGAGGAATTTGTTGTAACCAAACATTCTCAAGTAAGTATTTGATTTTTGCGTGACCATTTCACTTACCTATTTCCATTTTATTCATTTATTGATTTCAACTAAGTGTGACCTATTCTGTTTTTGGCGTATAAACTACATTTTAGAAAAGCAGATGTTGAAAGAGTTCTAAGCATGTAAGATAAGAAAAATGGAAAACTATTAAGATTCCCTTTAAGATACCCAAGACTTGTACCAAGTAAGCATTGTTTAGGCATAATTAATCAGTTCGTGTTATCTAAAAGTTAGATATCTTAGACCTTCATATATTAAAACACGTTTTACGCATTCTTTTACCTGTCAACCTGTCAGGATGCCCATCTTATCTCTCATCTACAACAGTGACTTCAGTTTCCAGAGAAAGTCCTGCAGCTCGCAGAGAGAGAGATTGGACAGTGAAAATTTGCAGAAATCACTAACAAATGGAATCATTTCATTCTTATAATGAAACTATTTCCTTCTGAACATTTTATGAGCTTTAGATTAAAATAGACAAGTGTGTGTATAGTAGTGAGTGGATGGTTCAAAAGTGTGAGAAGTTAATTAACATCATGTTAATAAAAAATTATAATAACTCTAAAGTGGAGTGCTGTGTGTAAATAAGTGATAAAGAAATTAATCAACGGTAGTCCTAACTCAAAACAAAAAAAGTGTATAAGGCAAAATCCAAGAACTTCCTCCACTCGATTTTGCGGACAATTCGTTTGCAATTTGAACACGAAACAACGGAACTTTCAGTGACAGAAAAGCAACACATTGACGATCAAATATCTGTTTTCGAAAAAACAAAGCTCACCACTGAACACGAGAACTATATATTAAACATATTTTATATTTTACCATGATAGACGGAATGCTATCACTGAAAAAACATCCACCCAAAGGTTTTATCTGTGTAATTTAACATCTAAAGATTTTAACAATATTGATAAGGTTTTAAAACAACCTATTAGCGATGAATCGAGATATCAGTTTGGACTATCATCATTACATACTTGGGTTCATTTTTTTTTAAAGCGTTTGATTCACCTTTCTTATAGAATGGATTTCAAGCAATGGCAAGCTCGAGGTAACGAAAACAAAGAAAGGCTTGCTAACAATAAAAAACGAATTCAAGATTTATTTTTTAAAGAAATGGGGTCTTGTTGACAGACCTAAGCCAGGCTTTGGAAGCACAAATGACGGTAATACCGCACGCACAGCGTTTTTTTGAAGATGGTTCCAAAGTCTCGCAAATAATAGGAGTAGACGAAGAACTGATATTTAGATTTAGAACAATATTGTTAACAATCTCAAGTGGCTATAAAATAAAAATTGATAGTTTTAGAGATTACTGTCAGGATACAGAAAAACGTTTTGTTGGGCTGTATTCATGGTGCAATATGCCAACCTCTGTCCATAAGATTCAAATTCATAGTTCAGATATATCTTATTTCATGATTCCAATTGGACAGCTCGGTGAGGAAGCTCAGGAATCGCGAAATAAAGATATCAAAAGATACAGGGAATTTGACTCGAGAAAGCAAACCATGGAGGATATGTTTCATAATCTTTTGGTGTTTTCTGACTCATTGATATCTGGCATGAAAACATTATCTGCCAAAAAAATTAAACAATATCATTCAGAGGTTTTGGCATTTTTCGAAGAACCGTTGCTCTCTGCAGATAAGGATATGAAAAGTATTGTGGATAATGATGATGATTATTAGTTATGTATAGTAATTAAATAAATCTACAGGTATAGCTGATAATGTATAATTGGTATTATTGTGTCTTAAATATCATTCAACTTTAACTTGTTTGTTTTCAAGAACCTTCTTGACTAGCTACTTAAAATATTACCACTTCAATAAAAGGAAGAAAATTAACAAAATTTTTTATATTTGACGGGAACAAATATTTAAAATGAAGGCATAACATAATTTTAATTTTTGTTAAAGGTACTCGGTTGCAGCTCGGGTAAGAAAATAAATAAAACTTGCATTTTAAAGATTATGCTTCTATCTAATGAAATTCAGTTACGCCCGATTTATGAACGACACGTTATAAAGAACGGTGGGAGGGGGCAAAAGTGTTTTACTTCCTTTTTTTGGTTAAATATATTCAAATTAGTTTATATTTAGGTGTTTTGTCTTATAATTCTTCGATTCAATAATATTGACCAGCATTTCGGGGAATTCCACCTGTGTGAGCCAGTGAGGCCCTGATAGGCCAAGGCGGGGATTCCTATCCCGGGAGACAGTGCGGTCTTAATCAGTAATAACAGAACAGACTATAATTGGAAATTGTAAATAGAAATGGTAGTGCAATGATAATATAGATTATAATAATCCGTACTTTTTATGGTTATTAACCCCATAAAACACAAAATAACCTTTAAAATAATAACCTTGTTCAATCTCATATATTGCAGACATTGTCGATGGGGGTCACAACGACAATAAATTTGTCTTAGTTTCCAACTTACCGGTGAGGCTTTTAGCAGCTGAGATAAGGTGCTCCTCTATCAGAGACAGTGAAGTTTCGATCAGCCGAGTCTCAAACACGGTTGTGAGGTTGCTCATCTCCCCCCTGAGCGGATTGTACGAGCACGCATAGTACCTAGGTCCTTCTGGTTCTCGAGGAAACCATAAAACCACAGACCTCGAGTACATTAGTGACCCCGACGTGATGGCGCCGTCACCGCCCAGAGAACATAACCCACAAGACTGTACCACCGGTCTGACATCTTTTGGAAGCACCAAGATGTCCGACCCTCCCCAGCAACAGGGCGAGGATAAGGATACCACAATTACACAGCAACAGTTGGAAGAAGCACTCGCTCGACTGCAGCCAGGCACTTTTCCGCCTGCACCGTCACACGTTCCGGATTCTGAGGTCTCAGCGTTTAGAGGTGCTACTAGTCGCCTACCAGCCTTCTGGGAACCGAACCCGAAACTTTGGTTCGCACAGCTCGACTGTGTCTTCAGCTCGTCGAAAATAACCTCTTCCTTAATAACAGAAAATTACCACAGACTCCTTTGCTTACCATGACAAGGGTTCATAGTTCAGGCTGTAAAACAATGTCTAATGCCTCCAGTTCCAATAACCTCAATGACTCCTCAAATTTTGTTAGTAAGGTAGATCTGGGCCCAGAAACCACTCCAAATGAAAATCTTCACCTGGTAAATGAATCGAATAAGAAAATTTCATGTCATGTCATGCAGCCTTCTTTGTAAGAATATCATGACACTTTGTCATTGCTGTGATCTTATCAATATTTCAGTGACACAAAATATAGAACCTTCTTCTGGTACTGAGCAACCTTCCGCTCCAGAAGCAACTCCTGTAGGCTCTCAAAGCTCTACAGCCTCAAGGGCTATTGGGTCTTATGGTAAAGTTCCATCTTTGGAAATGACTTTATCATTAACTCCATCGTCGTCTAACATAACCAGAACTCATTGTTCTGATTTTATTAGGAGCACAATTCCTAATTGTTCTAGTTTCAATTACCTTTATGACTCCTCCAGTTTAGATAGTAAGGTGGAACTAAAACCAGAATCCATTTCAAATGGAAAATCTCACCCGAGAAGTGAATCAAATAACACACTTCCATCTTCCAACTGCCCTCTTCTCTGTAACACTGCCGACTCACTGTGTCATTGCTGGGAACTTATGAATATCTCAGCTACACAAAATTTAGAAAATTACTCTGGTCCTGAGCGTCCAGCTACGCCAGAACCAGTTATACCCTGCGACATTTCGCTGGAAAGAGTGTTTCAGCATGACAACGAACAACTGTGGATTACCTCCAAGAGTTCCCCAGTTAATCATCTTCATCTTACCGGGCTTCTTGAGCCTCAAAGGTTAGATTCTGGTTGCCCAGTTACACTTGATCTTCATAAGTCTAGTGACATTTCGCTGGAGTACAATGTCTCATTAGACGACCTGCGGCGATGTCACTTCTCCAAGAGGTCATTAGTTAATCGTCGATGTCACTCCTCTCGGCTTCATAAGCCTTGGGACATAGAATCTAATTCCCTAGTTGCATTAGATTCTTATGAATCCAATAACATTTTGTTGGAAGATATTGTTAGCCCAGATGATCCACAATTGCGGCGCATCACTCAGAGGTTCCCAGTCTCAGGCCAACCTGATCCTTCATGGCTGCAACAGCCAGATCTCTCAGAATCTGATTGCCTAGTCATGTCATACTCTGAGAATTCCAATGATATTTTGTTAGAAATCACTCCCCAAGATCATTAGGAATTAAGGGCCACTTTCATGAGGTCTCCAGGCAAACATCTTAATGCCTCAGGGCTTCATGAATCCCATGCCTTAGGATTTGATCGTGCAGCTACAACAGATCCTGAAAATTGTAATAGCATTTCTTTTTAATGTATCCACAAACAATATAATGCAAAATGGCAATCTAGTTCCAAGAGATTTTCGATAACGCATGGATGGACAGTTTTCCTTCAATGTTTTTTGTGATTTCAAATTTGAGTGCATTTTCCGCCTTTAATATAATGTATCACCTTCTATTTTTATATCGATTTATGATTGTTTGCCAGGCAGTGCCATTTTTTGTCCAGTTACAAGAACCAAGTTAGCGTGGCCACATGTCCTTTGTATTCAATATCTATTCAGTCTTTAAGAATGCATTTTATTTTTTAAAAAACCTAATACAGTCCACTTCAAGATTCAACACATGGTATGGTATCCTCCGGCTGCATAATCATCAGCAGCAGGCTTTTCCTGAGCATTTTCAATTTTCCATACCTTTTAACCTTAACCTCGTGTCTCATTGTTTACCCATGCCTCATTGTTTTTATTTTCTAATTTCTTCTTTCGTGTTTTTGCATTAGTTACTAATTAACATTGATTTCATTTCGTAAAACCTTTAATACAAACTGTGATGGCTAAAATTACGGAATTAAAGATAAAAAGGGATCAGATCAAAGCCAGACTTGCCAGATTCAACAATTACATTAATTCTTTAGGGGCTGATATAGAAGATTCAATACAAATTAAATTGAGAATTAAGAAATTAGCGCCGATTTTCGAAGAATTTAATGAAATTGAGTTAGTCACAGGTGTAGATGAAACCCATGAAGAGAAGGAATGTAATAACTTTGAAACCAACTATTTCTCCGCTTTAGAGACAACCGAAAAACTTTGTAAGGCTATTGAATATCGATCTAAACGACTTGACAAAACCCGGAATCCCAGGGAAAACTCAGATGCTAATGTCATTGAACCATCCAGCTTAGGAGTTAGGTTACCTCAGATGCAACTCCACAAATTTAGTGGTAAATATGAAGAATGTCTGCCATTTCATGATCTTTTTACCACCCTCATCCATGAAAATTACTCATTAGCACCTTTACATACATTTAATTATTTAAAATCTTGCTTGCATTTAGAAGCATCCAATATTATAAATTCCTTGGAGTTGACGAATGAAAATTACACGGTTGCATGGACACTTCTCACAGACAGATATCACAATATGTCCTTTATAATTCAAAATCATGTGAAATCTTTATTCTCAGTGGATAAGGTTGAAAGGGAGTGATCACAAGAATTACGTAGACTTCTTGATGGAGACATTTAAACACATTAGGGCTCTCGAAGCACTAAAATAACCAGTAGATAAATGGGATACCTTGCTGAAAACATCTAAATTAGACACTTCTACATTGCGGAAATGGCAGAATGAATGCCCCAATACTAATCTACCTACTTTACAAGACCTTAGGCAATTTTTAGAGCACAGATGCCAGATCTTAGAATCATTTAAATCTAGATCATTAAATCCTTCCTTTAGTAAAACTGGTTCACGACTGCCATTCAAGAATTCTTGGTAGCTTTGTAGCAACAAATAATACTAATAATATTTTTTGTGCTCCTTGCAGTGGCACTCATTATTTATTCATATGCAAGAATTTTATTAAACTTTCAATTAATGAAAGGGTCAACAAGGTTAAGTCCTTAAACATACGCATTAATTGTTTGAAAGTTGGCCATTATAGTTCTACATGCAAATCAAAATCGTACAAGTTTTGTGACAAGCCCAATAATTCTCTGCTACATTTTACAGAGAGGCTACAGCAACCTACAAATTCATTTATCGCTACTACATCCAATACATCATCTGAATACACTATGCCAAATAATCATTCAGGTCAGCCACCAGTATCTTTAAATTTTTTTGCTGTTGAGATTAACCAAGTTCTTTTATCCACGGCAATAGTTTACATTTTTGACAGAGATGGAAACCCATTTCCCTGACGTGCTCTCCTTGATAATGGCTCTCATTCAAATTTCATCTCAGAAAGAAGATGTTATGATATAATTATGCTAAGATGTTACGATTGAAAACTTGCCAAATCAATCAGTCCATTAAAGGAATTGGAGGTGTAGGGACAAATATATCTCAATCTGCTGTGGCAGTCATCAAATCTAAATTTTCTGATTTTTCTTCAGAACTTAACCTTTTCATATTGTCTAAAGTATCAGAATGCATTCCGGTTGCTCCTATTGATAGGTCTTCATTTCAAGTTCCTAAGTCAGTTTATATGTAGATATGCTATTAGGAGCATCATTGTTCTGGGAAATCCTTGATACTGGGCATATTTTGCTACATAACCTCTCAGATCGGATAATAAGGGGAATAAGCCGTTAATTGTTATTAACCACACAATCCAATTGAATCCCCTTGTTTTATTTAAAAGTTTTGTACATAGAGGAGATAGCTTAGGTATAGTTTTTTTTTTTTTAATTATAAGTAGAAACTGAACATCACAGATTGAAATCAATTGTTCTAGGTTGAAAAATTGTAAATACATTCTTGTGAATATGTAAATAGCAGTAGGATGGATCGGTCTAGATTATAGGATAAATGTGGATCTAAACCATAAGGAGTGATTCAGGACTAAATAAGATTAGAATATTTTTGTAAATAAAGAGATTTGGTAAATAATGTGATATTATGTATCAATCTTAAGTAAGATAAAAAGTAAAATAAGATAAATAACAGACTTAAGTGTAATATCTATAGAGTTAATTGAAAGGCAGGTAAGGAGGCCGTCCCTTGTCAAGGAAGGTTAATTGACATGTGACAGCAGCTGTCACCAAAACACTTAACCAGCCTTTACACCTTAGAAATACTAAATAAGTTAATTTAAAAACCTGTAGAGAATTAGGCAGCTGACATCAGTCAAGGCCAGCTGGGACAAAGGCAGGAAGTGGTTCGTCTCAGAAGAAATAATCAATTTTATGAACGAGTGACCCTCGGATCCCCGCTTACCTCCCGAAAAAACAGCAGAAGCCTGGGAAAGGTATTATCTAATTAGAGGATGGTAAAGCATTCGGAGATAGTACCTGTCACTGACAGGGGAGGAGACAACCAGAAAATGCTGAGAATTTTCTCTCTAAGGGGAGAGAAATTGGCCAATCACGAAACAGATACCGCCTATCGCCGGGGATCTAGCCAATCAACAAATTTCTTCTACCCCCTACTAATTGAAAAGTGTGAAGACCATGTGAATATATTAATAAAAATTCACAGATTATAAATATAAATAGTTAAGTGAATAAAAACAATTGCGAAAGGCATTCCTTCTTATTTTGCAAGAGTCAAATAATAAAAGTTCACACTAAAAGCAATTAACCAGGAATAATGACATCAACAGTAGATTTGGCGGGATAGCACTGTAGTGGTGCAGTTCATTTGTCTAACGCTAAATTTCAGGAACAATCAAAGACACCTAACCGCCAGAAATTACTTTATAATGGTGCACACAATTCCCTTACATGGTTTTATATATATGTATTCATGTAGTTTTATTTCACATTTCCAATATAAACCACTTTGAATTACACTCCACAATATATAATTTAAAAAAATATTTTGAGTTACTTTTTGAGTCAAGATTAAGGTTTTAATTAGATCTCTCAGCGAGAGCTCTTACTTACTACATGATTTTTAATCACATTTTCTAACAATCGTCACAACTGATTCATCTCACTTTTAAGATGGACCATTATATGATCATAATATAAGATCGTACTGATTTATAATCATTACTGATTTATATCGCTACCTTGGAAGAAGACTGGCACAACTCAAAGATTTACGATCTTCCAATTTTTGTGTAATCATAATCAACGAGATGATTATTTTTTTATGATGAAGAAAACCACAAAACATTCATTGTGTGACCGCAGGAGAGCAGTTGTTTTTTAAACAAAAGTGTCAAGTAAAAAAATTTAGGTCTAAAATTATTAAAAAAAAAAAAAATACCTTACACAAGTTATCTTCAAGCATATGGGTTCAAGAAAATATTTATACAATTGTAAGGAAACCTGTAATGATCAGTTGAAATTTGATAATACTTCAAGCACATTTTTCTCAAAACTAAAGCTTTCGGAGTTGTGCCAGTCTTCTTATAAGGTAGCGATATGCCTTTTCAAATCTTGAGGTATAGTATATTTATGGTCACAGTGAGGACACTAATGAGGCTTCTCATCTATATGACCGGCCATTATATGTCTTTTCATAGTACCAGATTGTCCTTATTTATAATCACAACGTGCACAGTGATAAGGCTTCTCACCTTAATGATGGGTCATCATTAAATGTCTTTTCAAATAATTAGGTGTAATATATTTATGGACACAGTGAGGGCATTGATGAGGCTTCTCACCTGTATGATGGGCCATTATATGAATTTTCATATTTCCAGAGTTAACAGCTTTATAGTCACAATGAGGACATTGAAAAGGCTTCTCACCCGTATGACGGGCCATTACATGTCTTTTCAAATCTTTTTGTGTAATAGATTTATGGTCACAGTGAGGACACTGATGAGGCTTCACACCTATATGATGGACCATGATATGATTTTTCATACTTTCAGATTGTACTGATTTATAATCACAATGAGGACAGTGATGAGGCTTCTCACCTGTATGACGAGCCATTATATGGTTTTTCAGCGCTTGAGATGTAAAAGATGTGTTGTCACAGTGAGGACAATAATGTGGTGTTTTACCTGTGCAATGGTCCATCAAGTGTCTCAAACTTCTACACTGTATTGATGTAGGATATTGATGGGACTCCTCATCTCTATGGAAACTACCTTTGACATCTATAAGCAATAAATTATCATATTAAAAAAATTAATAAACATCTGATAGTCATATTGATGGTACAAAAAATTTTATATGCAACAATCAATTATTACATTTCTGAATTCAAAAAGAAACCAAAATAATAAGAATTTAAATACAATTAAATCTGATAAAATGGGAAAAAAGTGAATATTTGAAAAATATAGAAAAATTGTTAGGCAATAAAAATATCTACAGAAAATTGAGTATAGTGATAAGATGAGGTTTCAAACCTGTGTGATGGAACATTAAATGACTACATACTTCCAGTATTGATGTCGTTTTTTGAAAAAGGCTTAAGGACTCAAAATTTAATTTTCAACTTATTATGAGATGTAAACATTACCTCTATCGATTCCCGTTCACAAAATATCGAGAAAAAAAAATTGGAAGTGGTCTAAAAATTGACTATTGATGACGTAAGCATCTAATACTGACGACTCTCAGTCGTCACTATTGCCTTGACCAGTGCTAAGTCTTAAAAATATATTCTAATTATAAAAGTTTTGACATTTTAATAAACTCCTACTGTACACGATAAAGAATAAAATTTAAAAACAAAAAAAAATTTGTTATTTGGGAAAAAATGTTCCATGTGTTTTCTGCAAAGTTTGCATGTGGCGCTTAAGCCTTTTTCAAAAAATGACGTCAATATGTCTTTTTAAATCATATGGTATAATAGAATCTCACTACTTAGGTGATGTGCTGTAAGGATAAACAATGTAGAACACATCACAATGTAGAATTTTAGGGAGGTAGGTAGGGAGAGAGAAAGAAGGAAAGAGAAAGGGGGAGAGAGAAAGAGGTAGGGAGAAACGAGAAGAGAGAAAGAGGGAGGGAGAAAGGGGGTGAGAGAGAGATCTGCCTATATGGTAATAGGAAGATGAGATGAGCACAAATTGAATGTGAAAATCACTATTTTTCAAGGAGCAAAAAAACTAAAGCATTCTTCTGTATATAAACACCTATAATTTTAATTTTTTTTGTGGATGTTGCATTTCTTTTATCTCCTCATTTACCTTTAATTTATTGTTAAATAATAATAATGCACATTCACAAATCTACTGCCCATTACTTTTAGTTTTAGGCATCATTAAAATATTTTGGCTTTATTTTTTCAATTAAAAATAAGATTATTCACATTTCATGATTCAATCACTTGTTATTAAAAATATTGCAATTATTAGGAGTACAAATAAGTTCGGTCCATTTTCAAAAGATGACTGTGGCTGTTATGACAGCTTATTTCGGCCGTTTTAGTGAGGTTAGACATCTTTCAATAATATTCAGTTTATATCGCTTTGATTTCATACAAAATCTTCTTTTTTACTGTGTTGAATATGTCAAATTTTGTGTTAACTAAGCAACATTTATGGGAGGTTTTATAAACCGGTGACCTGCCAAATCATGCTGCATCCGTCTGAATCAGCAATCAGTAATCAGAAGAAGCAATGCCCGGAGAATACGGCGGGTGCAGTTAAATATTCCACTTGAGCATTCAAATGTGTGCATAATAAATAAATAAAACACTGTATCAGAATTAAAAACAATTGATTTCAGAAGCTGCAGATTCATAAAACAAATATTAAAGGAAGAAGTTGGACGGGAGTTGCGGTCAAAAACTAGCGCTTTAATAAGTAATACTTATTAAAGTGTTAGTTTTTGACCGCCCCACCCGACCAACTTCTTCCTTAAGTATATCTACGGTCAACCAAAACTCACTCCAAAATAAATATTAAACATTATAAGAAAGCATTTTTATTGAAGACAAAAATAATAGAAATACACTAAGTGGTATTAATTAAGATTGTTATGATTTTACAAAATGAAAATTTTATTCTTCTTAATCTGTATTGTTAGGTTATGACTAGACTATCCCTAGCTGCTTGTGATGTTGGTAATGAATAAAAGAAAGCATGGTATGCTCCAGGAATCAATTTCTTGGATTCAAAGAGCTGCCAAAGGTGCCTTTACACATTTACCAAACCTAGGAAAGTCAAACGGCAAACATGTTAGGGGGTTTACAGAAACTTAGGAAACTAATCTATCGTGCCTATACTATATGGAATCTATATTATTCTGAATATTTTTGTGGGCTGTTAATTTTGGTTTAAAATAGTTTTATTTTAATGAAACAATTAAAAACATAAACATATAATTTATACAAATACACAAATATCTGGATGCAACACTAGCGCTGACGTGGCGCTCCTGCAAGAACTGAGTCAGACTCGAACATAGAGAAGCCAATCCAAGCCAAGCAAAACTATTGCCTTAACACATTTGATTTGCCTAGGCTTGGCAAATATGAAAAGGCAGTTTTATAGATACTCAATAATAAGCTTCTTTGTACAGAACTATTGTGTCTACACAGTTAATAAGATATACGTTTCTCACCTTCATCTGAGACAAGCAGCTCTTCATGTTTCAAATATATTTCTTGTTTTACATGAGTAACTTCACCTACTAACATGAAAATAATATTTTAAAACAAGGAACAGGAAACATCTCATTACACTTATTTAATAATACCATCCTTAATCACTAACAAGGAAGAAAACAAAATTTCAACACATCACTCTTCTATATCAGTTAGCACACTGTACAATGATTTATCTTTATAGACAAGCTCAGAAATGAAAAAAAAAAACTTATCAATGTATAGGTTACTGCTATCTCTATCATCGGTATAATTTTTCAATTAAAACAAAAAATCAAATAAGCGGCTGAAGTGAAAGGATATTTAAAAATTACTACTAGGAAACCAGTAAAAAAATAGAACAACAAATTAGTTATGTCATGATGAATCATAGCAAAAAAGGTTGTTGTTTCCTTGTTATTTTAATGCAATAGCTAACATAAAAATGTAAACTTTGTAAAATTGGAAACTTAATTAAATAACTAATTTTTTTTTTGAGGTATGGTGGCCATCAGTCAAATTAACATTCAATGGTATACTTTCCAATAATACCGATACAAAGGTTGATAACCTCATTTTTTGCCATTAACTGACTATATTTTATAAAATAAATATTTTAGATTAGACGGTGGGGAAAAACTTTCAGAGTACTCAAATTTAGAATGGTTTTCTTTGTATACCAGCATTCCTGTTAAAAGGCTAATAAAAGAAATATTGCTCACCTTCATCCGGAAGAAGCATTTCTTCTTGTTTCACTTGAGTAAGCCCATCTGCTGACATGAGAATAATAATTAAAACAAGAAAAGAAAATATCACATTGCATATATAATAAATATTTTAAAAATCTGGATTCAATAAAAAGAATGAAACAAAATTTTAATAATCTGTTCTTAAGTTTGATTTGATTGGTTGATTTTAATTTAATGAAAAAGATTATCTCTTTTTCTACTCTTCAGATATGAATAAGGAATCTTCTAATCACTGATCATTTTGCTAATGTTATGCCATCAAACATTTTATATTAGTAACAAAATATAGTTAAACTAAAGAGGGGAAAACATCAATAAATCATTTTGGGGATAAAAAGTAAAATAATATGAATATGGTATCAACAAATAATATTTTCAAAGTAAAAAAGAACCAACATATGTATGTAGAAAAATATTTCATGTAAACATATTGTTAAAATATTTACTTTTATTCTGGAGATTTTAAATGTTTAATGTTACAACAATATGGCTTAAGCATTGAAACGACCCAATCCTGGCAGAATCGCTAATGTTAAAATATTTACTTTTTAGTTTAAGATTTTAAAATTATTTTTTATTATTTACGAGTGAAGAATGAAAATATTAAATAAAAATTAATTTGGTTGGCTGTTATAAATCGACAGACAGAAAATACAATAAAACAAAAATTGGTTTATTAATAATAAATAAAAATTATACACTTAAAATTATGGAAATTGAACAATCAGAAGATTCTAGAAACTTATATATAAAAAATAATTAAAATTGTAAGTTTTTGTATTTTTACAAATAAAAATGGACCGGCTTAATAATATGAACTATTTGAAAAATAATAAAAACAATTTTATACATATCTTAACTCTAAGAACAAACTATTAAATTTAAATTTTATCTTTATTTAATTTTACTGAATTTATAGATTGCATATGATTTAAACCTTGTTTTAGAACTTATATAATTTATGATAAGGCATTTATTTATTCTAAAATGGGATCTTCATTTATGGTTGAAGGAAATAAATAATTTCAGATCTTTGCCTATTATAATAAATTGAAGTGTAGAAATGCAAAAAAAACAAAATTTTTTTCTATTTCTTCAAACTTCAAGTTCAAACACAGCCGAATGAAGAAGACAGGGCTATGCACTCTGAAGTTCAAATCCGAAAGTTCATAGACACAAAGTACAGGGCCAAAATCGATGAAAAAAACCCAGCTCAGAACAAAATAATCGTATTAACTGCTATAAAAACTGCAATATAAACAGTTTAGATTTTTCATTATTAATTTTAAAGATGTTTCATATTAATTCAATATTTTTCTCACCATTATAAATTTGCTCTTTCTCCTCTTCTTTGATACTAATTGTGGAAACTGTAACAAAATCCAATCAATAATTATTAAATATGATGCAACAATTTTGGCAGCTGCATTAATTCTTTGCTACATTAATAAATTGTATTAGAAATAATATAAAAATAAAAGAGCATAAACTCAAAAAGGGACATAAATTAATTGCTAGAAAACAACTGGGAGTTTCCAAAACACGAAGCCTCAAGTCTGTAAAATACCGGGAAACAACTAACCAGTCAGCATGTCGCCAATTCAGGCATCAATAGGACATAAACCATAAAATAACATCTATAAAGATCAAATGCAGCACATTTCACATCAGCCGTCCAGAAAGACGCCTCAACCAGAGACAGCACATCACTCCAAGATATCTAATCACATACTTCTTGTATGTGTCATATAGAGTGAATAGCTAATGCGAGATTCACTCCATTTGATCTTTATAGATGTGGTTTTTTGGTTTATGTCCTGATGATGCCTGAATTAGCGAAACGTTGACTGGTTAGTTGTTTGCCAGTATTTTAGAGACTTGAGGCTTTGTGTTTTCGAATCTACCAATTGTTTTCTAGCAATTAGGAATAATAATAATAATAGAAGAAAAAAAATTATTAATCCTCCAAAGTGAAGAGGATAGCATCAAGTTCTATGAACAAACAGAACAACAAAAAATAAATAACATAAAACATAGAATGGCTAATACAATAAATTTTTCTCACCTTCTTCTGGGATGAGCATCTCTCGTTCTTGTTTCACATGAACCAGCCCACCTGCTGATAAATAAATAATACTTTAAACAACATAATACAAGGAAATAATTTATTGAATAATAATAATACAGTTTAGGAACTTTTTTGGATGATTTTTAACAACACAATTTTAAACTAAAAATATATTTGGCCAGCATCTAAGTTAGGACATTTCTTATCTCAAGAATCGATAATAGGGGTGCTCACAAAAACTCAGATATGAAATCACACTCATGACTGCCAAAAAATTGTAACCATAAGGGGATGAAGAAAATTTGATTAGAAATTTGATTAGATTAGCATTAGAAATATTTGCAAAAGCTAGCTAACGAGCCAAATATTTCCAAATCCGTTCGTAAGATTGCTCTTTCTCGGTTGACTTTGATGTGCCGGAGTGATGATGATATGGCAGAAGACGTGAGATCCCAAGTAGTTTTGTTTACACAGATGCAAATATTTCTCACAAGCGTTTCAAAAACCAGGACAAAGGGGAAGAATGGTGGCAACTGGTGACGGGTGGGGCTATAACCTTACTGAGGCCACGCCCCCTTTGATAAGGACATGACAGTCGCCGATTAGTACCTTTTAATAATTCCAATGAATACAAAGGAGTCAGCTAGCACAAAAAGTGCTAGAGATCACTAGTGCGGGGGACAGCTACTGATAAGATGGCAGTCTGGGGAAGTTATACCGTCTGTCAGTATTATTCTTCCCAATCACAAACCCGCTACAGTGAAATTTTTTCCATTCTGTACCTGCATCTGTTTAATCTTGATTGAAATATTTAACTATTTTTGTTAAATAGACTAAGCAGATTGCTATTAAACACCTCACCATTGATGCCATCTATTAAAATAATGTTTGTAATCATGTTTGTTTTGAAACCCAATGATCCAAAACAATATTAAATATTTCATATTCTGCCATGGAATCCCTTGATTAAAACGTCAAGAAGCAGTGAAAATCAAAGGGATCCTATATAACTTTGAAGCATTCAAATAAACGGTTTTAAAATGAAAAACTTACATGAAGGATTAGTTTCATCCGCCATTTCTTTGAGTGCAGAAACTTCAAAATTGATTGTGCCTGGACAAATAAATAAAATACATGATGAATTTGTGATTTACAACATAGCTACAATATATGTAAGCATTGTTTGTTGATTTTAGCAATTACCTAGTTAAATCTTTGCATAAGTTATAATTCCAACAATAAGTTTGAATGCTGGGAACACAAAATTAAGTATGATTACATTAGTTTTAAAGTCCAGTAACTTTTTTAAATCTTTTCTAGACATTGTATACAAAAACCTAATTTCGTTAAAAGTTAATATACTATCAAAAATAATTAGCAAAATGCGATTGGACCTAATACAAAATGATAAGGATAAAAATCCTCCATTACATCGGCATTGTTTACATAATCAGTTGACATCCGCATGATGGTATAGAAGGATCAATCTAATTAGGAATTGATAAATTATTTGCCACTTCTATAAATTTGTTTTATTGAAAACTAGTTTCGAATGTTATACATTCATCCTCATTTCTAAAAACACACAAAAAATTCAAAAATAAGCAATTCAAAATATAGTTGGTATTATTATACATATTAAATTATATAAATCAGTATTATAAAAGATTTATGAATTATGAATTTAATTAAGACAAGAAATCAAATACATGTTGGTTCTCACCAAGGTTTAAATGGATTATATCAAACAGAAAAGTTTGTATTGGTTTCTTCTCGCATTGTAATGACAATGAACGAGAGATAGACAGGATGTTTTTAGGTAAACGGTTTAAGGGTCAGGGTTTTACCAGTAAGGCCGGTGAGTAATGGTTTTTTCTGTAATAGATTGCAATTCATTTAAATGAAAATAATCATAAATTCATCAAAGACTCAGGAGTTACTAATACAAATTAATACATCACGTTGAAAACAGTTTCAAATTAAATATATATGATGCACTTGAAATAATGAAATCCTTCAAATCCAATCCAGATTTTTGCTTAAATGACCAAATAATAATCTCCAATAGTCCAATCTTAAATTTATTCCCGTCTATAACAGAAAAACAATTACTCATCAGCCTTACTGGGAAAACCCTGACCCTTAAACCGTTAACCTAAAAACATCCTGTCTATCTCTCGTTCATTGCCAGTATAATGCGAGAAGAAACCAGTACAAACTTTTCTGTTTGATATAATCCATTTAAACCTTGGTGAGTACCAACATGTATTTGATTTCTTGTCTTAATTAAATTCATAATTCATAAATATTTTATAATACTGATTTATATAATTTAATATGTATAATAATACCAACTATATTTTGAATTGCTTATTTTTGAATTATTTGTGTGCTTTTAGAACTGAGGATGAATGTATAACATTTGAAACTAGTTTTCAATAAAACAAATTTATAGAAGAGGCAAATAATTTATCAATTCCTAATTGTTAACATATTTCAGGACAAAGACATCACTACTCGCACAAATGATGGTCTAATTATCAATAACAGAACTAAAAAAATATCACAAAATATGTAAAAACGAGATGCTTATAGCAAGTTAAAAGCCAACTTATAACAAATCAGTGTTAAACTTACATAAATTAATTAGCAAGAGAATGCACAGGAATTGACTGAAACAAGCCAATCAATTAATTTGATTATTGGTGAGAAAAAAACCTTTCCCAACAACTACCTAGTGACGCCAAAGAGGTTGAATGCCTTCCGTCTAGAAATTAAGTATTTTTTTCAAAATATAGTTTTTAGTATATAGTATATAATGAATGTAATTTCAAAAATACTTAATATCGTAGAATTCAATGATTGCTTACCTTGCGTTAAAATGAACTATAACAAAAATCATGGCTCTTAAATAATTAGTGAACGAGATATAGTAGTTTAATAATTCTGATTTTATTACTATTTTTTGTTTTGTGAGATATCAGACTTCAATGTCTATAATCGAGACAACGAAAGAATTGACACGGATGGTGGGAGTAGATATATTGAAAAAATATCGATAAATCGATATTTTTTCTTGATATAATATCAGTATTCAAATTTCGAGTATCGAAAACCGACATTTTTAAAAAAAAAAAGTAGGTTTTAAGGTTTAAAAAAAAATTCTACAAGGATGGTGGGTTCATAAATAAATAAAATATATATATATATATATATATATATATATATATATATATATATATATACATATATATTACATCTTTTCCTTATATGGTAACCCCACATAAGGACCATTTATTATTTTATACATGCTCCATGCCTTAGAGGCATACTACATGAATGATAAGAATAATAAAATTTACATATTCAGAGAAGTTGAACAAAATTTTAGTATTCAATTGAAAATAAATAATTAATAAAAAAGAAAATATATAACGAAAACAAAACAAAACTGAATCAGACATATAAATAAACTAAATACAAATTAAAGAAAGCCAACAAGAAATTACCTATGCTGCCCATCTTTGGTCAGTGAGTCGAAGTCTATATTTTTAATAAATTTAAGCAAGTCTGTCTTGAATTTAGAAACCAAATTTTTTTCTGTTTCAGGCCTTTGTCCATATATATAGGTGATATATTTTGTATTTAAGTTTATTTTTTATGGGAAGAGCTGATTTGATTTTGTTTATAATTATGAAGTACTATTAGGACAATTAACCTACCAGAAGTGATACTTTATTTGTAGCTCTGCATAGATTTAGATTATAAAGTTGTACCATAAACTCCTCACAGTTAGATCCCAAAAACGTTTGTAGTGCAGGGAAGTTCTTACCCTGATTTTTTTTTCAATTCGTTTGGCCCAAATTCCGGAATTGCTTCAAGCTTCATTCTTCCACTACAAAGATATTCACATAATGTCCTTTTAGACTCAAATTTAGCTCATTTAAAGGCCCAAAAATATCAGCTTGAGCTTATGTAATCAGGTTAAGCTGCTGTACAGAGCCAACCAAAATCATTAAGTTGATTTGAAAATTTTGTGTTTAGAAGAAATACTCAAACTGGAGGACTCTGAGTTCGAAAAATGTCTTCTCTAGGGAGAACCAATGAATCTGATGGTTAGTATGCAACAAGAGCTAAATATGTCCACTCTGCATGTCCTTACATAAGGCTTCAAACAACCTGTATTGTAGGGGGCATGATTTAATGAAGAGACCTTTTCCGTTATCTCACATCCAGTTATTTTTAATTGTTATAAACACATATGTTGATATTAAAAACAGTTAATTTTATTATTACAGATACATTAAAAATAAATAAACAAATAACAAACATAACATAAGCTCAGCAATATTTCATAAAATTTACAGACATCCTTATGTCTCTGTTGCCACATGAATTCAACGAAGTAAGAATTTAACATTGATCTGCATAGTTTAGGCTTTGCCCACATAGTCTCTACGCCTTGGAAAAAAGGAGAAAACAAGAATGTTGTAATGACATGTGTTTTAACCTATTTTTATATAAAATAAGCAATGAATTCATGTAACAGATATTAATTGTTACACATTGTTATTATAAATATAACTATTTTTAATATCAATATATGTTTTTATAACAATAAAAAATTGTTATTATAAATATAACTATTTTTAATATCAATATATGTTTTTAGAACAATAAAAAATAACTGGATATGAGATAACAGAAAAGGTCCTAATGAAGTTTATTATGTAGACAACTCCAACAGAAGAATTTTTAAATGTTACTGACATATATCTTTTGCCACCAGTGCCTCCCTGTGAGTACGACAGTCCACTTAATATGCCATGCGACAGCACTCAACTTACCTAATAATCCCGTTTTATATCCAGACATTGGTTCTGAAACAAGTTGATCAATGATATTGAAAATGTCTTCACTTTTTAAATGCATCATTTCACAAAAATTTTTTTAAAAATTCATAAAACTGGTAATCCCAAATAACTCTAACAAAAATATCATAGTAGCTTTTTGACTATGTCTGTGCTTTTATCTATTTGTAAAGCTGATATGTCACTCATGTGTAATTTCAAAAAATATTTTTAGATCACTGCAGTAGAAGAATCTCGTAGAATATTTTTCATATCAACTCACCAGTCCCCAGAAATCATCTCTTTAATGCACCACTGGCGGCGAATCAAATTGAATCTAGTGGTTTGAATAGATTTTAATAGATACCAGCATTCCTATATTCTTTCTCTAAAAGTTTTAATCGGGTCCTGCCTAAATTTATATGGAACCATTCCATTTGTGTACCATTTTGATTAAAAAAAGGAATCATTGAAATCGGTTTAAGAATGGTAAATTTACGCATGGACATACATAGAACATAAAATCAAACTGATAACCTCCTTTTTTGAAGTCAATTAAAAATAGAATAATTATCAAAGAAATTAAAGAAGCAGATAATAACAAAATAACTAATAAATACGCAGGGATTAAGAACATTATAAATAAATAAATAGAAAAATGGCAAAAAATTAAAAAGGATAGAATTAATAAGAAAATAGATAAGGCAATTTATTAAGCAAAGATTAACAAAATAAAAATAAATATACTTATTAATAATGATGACATTAACAAATTGACAATCATTAATGCTAGCAATCTTCACTATAATTCTAAAATAAAACACATTGATGGTATAGATAAATACAATAACTTGTACAAAATTAATAATAGGATAGAAAATAAAACATACAATATAGAAATACCCAATAATACAACAAATTTATTATCACAGGCGACAATTATAATTTCGGTTTAGTTAACATTGACAAGGAAATAGTAAAGATATTTACTATTTTATATTTGTATCATATCATCAAATAGAATCTTCAGATATCCACATATTTGTCAACACCAATTCGCGGCACATCTGACTGCTGGGAGTGGCTGCGTTTACTACTGCGCATCCCATTTGTACAGATACAAATTTTATCAATAGTTTTAAATAAATTTTCGTTCTGAGGTTCATATAGTTATCTTGATTTATTTTTCTTTAAATTCCGATGTATAATTGCTCTATCTGCCATTTTATCAGGCCCCTCCAACACCTCACCATCATTATTAATCACAACACCATTCTGCAGTCCATCTTTACCACATTGAATATATTGTTCTTTGATTTCATCTTCTGGTTCATATTTATGTTTTTAATTTCTTCTTGAGTATTAAAATTTCTATTCTCGCCTAATTCTTCTTGTTTTTGTACACAATCTTTGTTTGAAATATGACTTGTTTTCATGTTTAATTTATTTTTATTCATGAAATTGATTTAAATTATTATTATTTCTATAATTACTATTTTGGTAGTCTTTGTCATGTCTTTTATTTTCTGATCTATTGAAATGTTGATTAAAAGAACCGTTTTGTGAGATATTAAATCTGGTATTTTTATTATATCCATAATTTTTATTTTATTATGATTTTTATCTAAAATTTCTGGTTTATTAATCTGCTGAATTGTCTCCTGATGATTTACTAAATTAAAATTCATTCATAGTTCTGAACATTACTATTTTTAATTCTCTAATAATTGAAATTAAATACTGGATCAGATGTTTTTAAAATTCTAATTTGCTGCCACTATCCATCTCCCGCATAGTTTCGCAGTTTAATATTCATTTAGTTTTATAGCCAATACCTATATTGATGCTACTTAAATCTAGAATGAGTTTCTTTTTCATATCTTCAACGCTATTTTCTATGTCTTTATATTTTTTTAAATTATCTTTTCTAACTGATCCTATTTCACTAATAATTTTTTGTTAATTTTCAAAAAGTTTGTTGTTTATTAATGAAATTTTTTTATCTAATTTTTTAGTTAATTTATCAATTTTTTCCATAAATGTGTTTTTATTTTAAATTGATTTAAATCAGCTCTTTGATGTTCTAAATTTGTCTGTAATTGGTTAATTTCTTGTTTTAATTTTTTATCAAAACTGTTTGATAATTCCTGTAACTTATCACTTATTAATTCAAAATTTAGTTTATGATCTATATTTTTCTCAGACGATTTATCTATTTTATCAGTTAATTATTTTTTTTTAATTAATAAAACTTACTAGTGTCTTACACGGATTTAGAAACAATTTATTTATATTTCCATGAAATATTAATAATTTCAAAATCTACATGTTTTACCTTACTTTATATAATTTATAATTATTTAAAAATATAAAATTTGTATCTGTACAAATAGGATCCGCACAGTTATAAATTAGTTTGGCTCATATTAAACAAATGGATTTCTGTCTGGCAAATTAATTTTAGGTTCTTCGATAGCATAATATATCATATTCAAATTTCAACTATACCAAAATGGTTTGAAAATAATTGTTTTTTAATTGCTAAAATAGAGTCTGACACGGATTTAGTAAAGACAAAACTGTTTGGCAATTTAAACTTATATCGCTAAAAGGATATAGAAAATTATAAAAAAGAAAAAATTAGACCTAAACTGATTTGAAAATATAAAATTTGTATCTGCGCAGTAGGTAAACGCAACCGCTTCCAGAAGCCAGACGTGCCGCAACCCCACCAAGCTTCGATGATAAAATGAATATCGAAAGATCAGCCGATCTAAAATTCTTTCTCGAAATCGTTGCTAGCTCTCGTACTATGACGTAAGAGTAATTATCCTCTGAATTTCTTAAAAAGTGGATGTTTGCAGGCAGGTCTCTTATACTCCATATAAACGGCATCATCAGCTCCGGACATTGATGCCATGGAACCATGAGCCCTCCTTGCTCCACCGAACCGAGGCCCATGAGATGGGTCACCAGGAACTCTCTCTTCATCGGCATCTATATCAGAAGCAGCCAGAACCTGCTGGAGAAGCAACCCTTGTTCATCTCGTGTCTTGTATAGTAAATCTTGATCCTAAAACCAAAGGCGAAGTGAATGATCGTTATTCATAAAATCTTGAACAATGATTTTAATAACCTAATAAGTCAGAACAAAACATTTTTATAAGGAAGAATGCTTTTAATAGTTTAGGAAATTCTAAAATTCACACATTTTCATAACTGAAGTTAAGACGGATAAGAGTAAAGAATATTTAGTATAATAATTAATAGAAAACTGAAAGCATAAAATAACTCTAAGATTTACATTATCGGAATTTCAGAACCAAAACATAAATTTAAAAAACCTATAAAAAAAATATGTAAAACAGTTATCATATTATTGAAGAAGTTAAAAGTAATTGTAATTCCATCCATGCATTTTCTAACAAAGCAGAGAGGATAAGTACTATAAGTAATAAAAAATATTAAACCCTATCACAAATATTGATACTATAAAACATTTTTACCTATATAAGATAAAGTTTTGATCATTTAAATGTCCTATTTGTAATTTTACAAGAGAGATTTCTAATGAGAATGAAATATTTAGAAACTAGCAGTTTTGTAAACTATAGACCTCTAAGAAAACTCACAAAACCCATTAATTAAAAGAATAATTTAATCTCCCCACAATAATTTCAATTATCTGATTTTGTTTTCTTTCACCATCTGTGTCAATGAGCATACAAAAAATATAATAAAACGTATTCAAGAAATAAAAATTCTAATACACTTTCATAAATGCCTTCAAGGAATATTCGTGTCAAATTTGAAGAAAATCAAACTACGCATTTGGTCATGACTATGAAACAGATTTTTGATGATAAGTGTCCATTAAAACGACTGCCATCTTGGATCGGAATAAAAATCCCTACACTTACGTCGTTTTTCCTGATTGCTAGGAACATTTCTGCCAGATTTGAACAAAATCAAGCGACACACTTGATTGTAATCGCGTAACAAACAGACGAACAAAATATCAAAGAAAAAGGACCTTGATTACGCTCGCTCAATAATTCTAGTACATCTTTTTCATAGTAGACGTTCGTTGTGAACTTCAGTGAAAATGATAATTTTAGACATAAAAAAAAATGAGAGAGAAGTAAACAAAGTGACTGTTTAAGCCAAACTAAAAAGGGAGAAAAACCTATTGCTTATAAAAATACGTATTAAATAGTTCAAATTTAATATATATATATATATATATATATATATATATATATATATATATATATATATATATATATATATATATATATATATATATACAGTATATACAGTATATATATATATACTGTTAAGACTATACCTCATCCATGCCTGCGAGTCTTGTGATGACTTTGTATGAATAACCTTGATTAACAAGAAATCTTTGTCGCTTTCTGGAATATCCCATTTCTATGGTATCTTGGGAAACCAATGTGTAGAAGAACGCATTGTACTCTTCAGCAATAGCTCCTGTTAAATTAAAATAATAAATAGATAAGATAATGATGTTTATCATAAATAAGTATGACACAAAAAAGTCATTTAAATACAATCCTTGATTACTAAGGGTTAAACTCATTTAGCTAGAAGAAATGTACACTCACAAACATAGACTAAAGAAGTTTTTCTGCCATAAAGATGCATTCCTTGCATTGAAGAAAGCTGCAGAAAGGTTGGACTTGGAGTAAAAAAAAAATATAGGAAATATAATCACCTAATAGGAAGAGACCAGCAGCCACTCAAGGCTAATGTTGGGTAGTTTAAATTTGGAGTTACTAACTAAATTTGTGTATCTTGGCTCTCAGGTAAACGCTGACAACATCATGCAACAAGAAATCAATAGAAAGCTAATAGGTTCTATTTTGGTTTACAAAAAACACCTTAAAAGCAAAATGTTACCTCGGGCTACGAAATTCCGCCTATGCAAGACGGATTTAATGTGTGTGTGTCTGAATGCTGGATCTTAACCAGCTACCATGAACAAATGCGGCTGACATTCAAGCAATTCTCAGAGCAAGGTGCATTGATAATTTCTGGAGGAACCGAAGGAATAGGGAAATCATGCTTCATTACAGCAATGTTGATATAGCTTGTTTTATTAAAGTTGGAAGACTTCGCTGAGCCGGACATGTGGCCAAAAATACTCCAGAAAAATCCTTGGTCCTGAGTATTCGCAAAAGTAGAAATGGTTGGTGGTTTAAGCTGAAGGAAGATCTTACTTACATCGAGTTGAAATGCCAGGAAAGTAAGAAGAAAGCTGGTAAAGAATTTTCTCTCAAAACAAATACGGCAAAAAAAATTTATCATAAATAGTATAAACATGTTTTCCTGAAAGATTTTTCCTGAAAAATTTATCATAGATAGTATAAACATGTTTTCCTGAAAGACTTTTTGATGTGATAAAACCACATAGTTTTAAGTTATATAAAGTAAGGTAAAAAATATAGATTTTGAAACTATATTTCTTGAAAATATATTATTCTGTTAGTCTACCTTGGAGTGACTTCAAAATCCAATCATTACAACAAAAATTGATTTCACAAAAAGTGATTAAGTCAGAACCTAGTAATATTAAAACATTTGTAAAAATAAATATCTTTGAGTAAGAAAATAACAGCGAAATTAATTGTTAAACCCGTAAAAAAAAAATTGTAAAATGATGAGAGAGTGTTATATTTTGGATTCATCAGATAAATGATTTTTAATTGTTGAGTAACAAATGTCATGTTTGTGCAAAAACATCCGACAAGCCAGGAACCTAACTAGGATCAGAGAAGAATGGTAGTCATGGTAAACGCTCCTCAATGCTGAAAGGCACTATGAGGGTTTAGTGAAATAAAAAGAAGATATAACAGATAAAACGGTAGACATTATTAATACATTTTCTTAACCGCTTATTATGAATCAAGGAAAGTGAATTAAAGTATACATTTTTTCAGGAAAAAGTTTTATGTTTAATAAAAGTAAAATTAACAAAAATATAATCTACTATTACTAGGAAAAACAATACCTATTGAGCTGTTCAAGGGTTTAATATTTTATATATTCTAGTTAAGCATCTTGTACATAACTCTATTCTTTATGGACACTGTCATTTTTGTACAATAAGAAAAGTATAATCGAAAAGCAAAATAACAACACTAATCTAATTAACATGCTTAATTTTTTACTTAATGCAAAATATAATCTTATTATTACAAAAAAAAAAAAAGAGAAGCTAATTATTGATATGTTTAGACAATATTAATTATTAATGAAACTTACCTTTCTTTGCTCTGAGGATTCTACCAAGACGTTGCGCTTCTTGCCTCCTTGACCCGCCATGGGAGGAAATTTGAATCAATACGTTAGCCTCAGGTAAATCAAAAGATGTATCAGCAACTTTACTCACAAAAATTGTGTTCACTTTGGGGTTGAACTTAAAATTCTGAAGTATCTGAATTCTTTCACTCTGAAATAGAAACAATGAGTTATACAATTATAACTTTTACAATTTTAAGATTGGGAAACTATATAATTTAGTGAATACTTAACATAAAATTATATTATAAAACAGGGGTTTTAATAGAAAATATAGTTTGGTATTATTATACATATTAATCTAATTTAATATGTATAATAAATAATACCAAATTATATTTTGAATTGCTTATTTTTTGTGTTTTTAGAACTGAGGATGAATGTATAACATTCGAAACTAGTTTTCAATAAAACAAATTTATAGAAGTGGCAAATAATTTATCAATCCCTAATTAGATTGATCCTTCTATACCATCATGCAGATGTCAACTGATTGATATTTGTTTCGATATAATTGCAATATTTTTTTTATTAAGTTCATTTCCAGCACAATGTAAATATCAAGAAAGAGGTTATCTCCTAATCTTCCTCCAATTGGTTTAGACCTTTTTTTTTTATTAATTTAATAAAAATATTAACAATATTTTTATGCCGAAATTATCAAGATATATATCAATATGGTTAGCCAATATCAATATCGATATTTTGCTTTCGACCTTCCATTACTAGTACACAGCAACTATAGATAGTATCACGAACACTCCACAAGTTTTTATGGTTCTTTGTTTGTTGAACCTGAAAAATATCGATTTTCGATACTGAAATTTTAATATCGATATTACGATATATCAGACAAAACTATTGATATATTTTTTTTTTAATATCGATATGACGATACTTTTTCAACATCCCTAGTTCTTAACCTTACCCACAACAGACTCCTTAGCTTAGATAGAGAAGTTAAGGCTGGATTCCTTCTCAGCGTAATAATTATTTATATTATTTTAATATAATAAAAATCTATTAACTATATTTATGTAACGTAAGTTCACCTAAATGCTTCTATAGTAAGTAAGTAGCTCAAATAAATGCATATAATTTGAGTTTAGAAATAGCATAACAATATACTGTTATAACCACTATTCTATAGATCAGAGATTCTCAAACTTATTTTTCTCATGGATTAATGAAATTATTAAACAAAATTCATGGCACTGCTATAACAATTTTTTTTTTTTTACAGTTAGTAAAAATATGAAGAATGGAAAGCAGAAAATAGAAACACAAATAACATGGAATTGAAATTAAAAGAGAGAAATGTTTATCAATTGTCAATTATAAAAAATTGAGTATTTACATACTAAACTGTCGATCATTGATGTGGAGTATAACCTACTATTATAATTACTGTTTAAATTGGATCACAACTGTCGATTTCTGCTCACTATGTTTGCCCAAAAGATGAACTAATTTCTAACGGATCCTTTTCAGTTGAGATTGGGGCCTTAATTCGCATAAATACAATTCAGTTTATAGTGTCAGATTATAACCTCAATATATGGTTAATCGTTTAATTGTTATAATTATTTATTTTATTTTATTTACTACCTAATTTAATTTATTTATTTAAATTTTTACAGAATAAATTCCTAAAATATATTATTATGTAACATTTTTCATATACTTCATTACCCCTCAATTCTGGACTTCATAATAATGCTAAAAGTTCATTAAATTTCACAGGAAAAGGAATGTTAAATTAATATAATTTAAATGAGTATGAATATAGAACCTTACCTGAGATGTCGGGCCATAAATATATGGTTTATTCATTTTTATAGCATAATGTTTAAGGGCAAAAACATTATCTGAGAAGACAATTGTTTTATCACCTCTTTTCTCATGATATCGAATCAAAAATTGAGCAGCTCGGAATTTGTTTGGGTTCATAACGTACAGTAACTAAAATAATGATGTTTTTCATTAGTAGCATATTAACATATTAAATTTTTATAATAACTTATTTAACTATTAATTTGCGCTAATTGGATATATCATGCAAAAAATTGTGTGCTTAAATTGTATAAAAACTTCCTATTGACATACCAATTTCTTTGAAGTTCGACACTGTAAATACTCTTTATAGAATTCTGGGGTCATGGGACACCAAACTTCAGCACACTGGACTCTGGCTATGTAGCCACGAGATTGCAATTCTAACCAATTTGCTTCGAATAACTTCGGACCAATCAAGAAATTTAAATCTGCTATTTTGTCATCTTCTCGGAGTAGAGTGGCAGTTAGACCAAGTTTACAGTGCGATTGAACGATGGTTAGAACCCTTCTGAACATTTTCGCAGGAATGGTATGTACCTCTAAAAACATAAATAAATTAGTCAAAACATCCTAAGGCCATTACTATAAATAAATATAAAAATTACTTTTTTAAATGTACCATAATTATTTATAAATAGTAAGATATGTAAAACATAAAAAAAATAAAAGGTGAAACCATTGCAACAAATTTAATCATATAAGGTCATCATTATCATTCTATAAATTCAACTTGAATTTCTTTCAAGAAATATTTTTTTTAAATCTATACTATTAATAAAAAGAGTTTGTTTGTATGAACACACTAATTTCAGGGAGTGCCAGTCCAATTTGAAAAATTATTTTTTGCATTACAGAGGCCGTTTATAGAGGAAGGCTTAGGCTTATATCACGCTATGAACCATAGGAATGAAGCAGTAACCATAAATACACTGTTAAGAGAAAAAGCGTCAAACTTGTGTACTTTTTTTTGTCATGACAACTTCATCTATCTCTCTATACTATTATATAAAGCTGATGACATTGAGTATATGAATACGCTAATTTCAGGAACAACCATTATCATTAGAAATATTATTTTTGCATCAAAAGGGTCTCAGTATGAAGTATTACAACTCCATACCCGTTGGACCAAGTTGACTCCACTAACTTTTTAATTGAGGTGTTGATGTAGTTTGAAGAGATGATGGTATGATGCATTTCTCTACCAATTTTTATATTTTATACTACTAAATTTTTAAACTTTAATAATTTTCTTTTTTTTTTTACTTAGACCTGATTAACAACAACTAAGGCTGAAACTTTGGCACACAATAAAAACAAAAAGTTCCACTGAATTAGTATGTTTTTCTTCATTGACTGTAACCCCTGACCAACTTCTCCTTAAATTAAACTTTTTAATAATTGTGACATTAATATATGAAAACGTCATTTTATAAATAAAATGGGAGGATAAGATAAAAAAAAAAGAAAAAAAAAAAAAAGAGTGAAAATGTGAAACTTTATTGTCGTTTATAAATTTAGTTTATCGTTCTGCTCTTGTTGAATTTGTCTAACAAATGAGACTAAACAACATATTATAGGTTATCATTTAAAAAGTTATTTTCTATTTTAGTGGTCAATCCAAATTCGAAAAAATAAAGAAATACTTTTAATTATCTGACAACGGCAAAGCCACAAGTAGGGTAATGTGTTTAGCTTGACCGTTAGTAGGTAAATAATGATTTTATGAGCGAACAATTCAACCGATTTACAAGTCTGATGGCTCAAATTATTCGTTATGATCCCGTAAATCTTTTAAAACATTCTGACATCAAAATAGTAAAGAAATGTATTTAATTTGTTAAATCTGTCCGTTTGAGGGTATTCAACAATTTTTTTGAGGACTGTACAACTGATTTTAAAGTTTGATGACTCAAATTACTCAGTAAATTCCAGTGAATGTTTTGAAAAATTGTGAGCTCAAAATACTGAAAAAATATTAAATTATATTTGAAGTATTTTTATTTATTTTTCTCCAATTTTTCTTAATATATCATTTGTAAATTCATTTCATGATCAAATGGTAATAAATTTTAAATAGTCAATACTTGAAAAACAAAAAGTGTTAAATAAAATTTACTTTAATAAAAAATAAAATCCCAAATGGAAATAACTTATATCTTACAACCCTATTCGTCTTAAGAGACGGAATGGACCTGCATATCTGCTGCTTAAGAGCATTGGAGGGTTGTTAGTGAAGTTAACGCTCATGGATATTGAATCTTGGTGTTGTAGTCGGGTGCTTTCCACTCTACATTAGAGCCTTTTGAAAGTACATTCCGTCCCATTCATCTATGCATGTGAAAATACAGAAAGCTCCTTGCATCTATGCATCTAAACATATAGAAAGTAAATTCAGGTATTGAGTAAAGACTATAACACCAACATTCAATAGTCATGGGCATCAACTTCACTAATAACCCACTAGTGCGTTTAAGCAGATATGCAAGTATATTCCGTCCCTTAGGACGAATAGGGTCAGGATTTTTATTTTTTATTAAATTAAATGTTTTTAAAATTTATTTATTGAGATTTAAAGCTGCAACAAAGATACAATAATGCAACTGTAATTCATATAATATGTCATTGGCTAGTAAAGAAACTACTGATTGGTAGCACACAGAAATACATTTATTTATGACTTTGAATGGCCAAGTGGAACATGTTTTAAAAAACTGATATATGCTATTAACATTAATGAATAATGAATAAATAAACAATAAATTTATTTTAAAAAAAATCTGATGTGGTCATCCCATGGCTTCCTTATAGGCCTATTAAACTATAAATCGGTGGCTCACAAAGTGACCCTCAATTTGGTTACTAGTTTCTGAAAACAGCAATGTCTCAAAAACAACACTCGGCATAGCGCACACACACAAACATATAAGCTCTTGTTTTTGGAAGTCTCATTCAGTTATTATATGTCATTTTCTTTCAGTTGGTAACAAGCTCCCAAGAGATTTCTTCGTGTTCCTTGACAACATTAGAACTGTCTGTCACTAGATAAAGCATTGGAAATCGACAGTTTAAACATTTTAAGCGGAAGAACTCACTTAACTTTTATCTTATTCTCCTGCTGTAGACTTGTTCAGCTCACAAATGGGGAGGAAATAATGGTATTTTACACTAAAAACAAATAATAAAATAGTTTAATTAGAGGAAAAAATCGCGTTTATAACCTTTCTCACAGAACCATATGATCTCTGTATTAAATGTCAATATAACTTTTGATGTAGGTTTATTATGGCCTTCAAGTAAAATACCCCTTTCGGCTTACCAGTTCCAACCAAAATCTATTATATTATTTATATTGATGTACAAGTCTTATTTACCAAATTTGAGATGTTTTACTTTATATTTTAATATAATTTTTGGTGAAAGTTTATTATGACCACTAAGTAAAGTACAACTTCCGGTAATCATCCAGTGAACAAAAAGGTTGGTTCACAACTAGATTTTACAATAATCCTAAATACAATTTTATAACCTTTATATTTATCCTAAAATTTAAAATTTATAACAGCTAAACTAAACAGCTAACCGTTTTTGAGTTATGCGAGATATGTATGAACGAACGTACGTACAGACGTCACGACAAAACTTGTCAAAATGGATTCAGGGATGGTCAAAATGGATATTCTTTTGAAATCTAAAAACCGAAAAATTTCGCGATTACAATACTTCCGTTACTGCGAACAAGGAAGTAAAAAAAGTAATAATATTAAATAAAGCATACCATCTAGAACCATAATTCCCCATTCTTGTGTTTGAAGCCATTTCATTGTTTGTTCTGCTTCCCAAGATCTCTTTTGAGTGTGAGTAATCATAGAATATGTCGTGACAAGTATACCACACCCCATGGGCTTGTCCTTAGCTTCAGAAGTAAATCGACAAATCATGCTATCATCGGCTACAAATAAATTAAAATTATAATATAAATAAAATATTTAAAAAATAAAACCATGAAAGAAAAAATAAAATAATAAAACTAGCCTGTAGACCACATTTTAAACTGTTGTTTCCATTGCTCTACTGATACTCCAGAGTTACACAGGACAAGAGCTCTTTTTCTGACTGTACAACAAGCAGTGACACCGACTAAACTTTTTCCAGCACCTAATAACAAGTTTAAAATTAAAAAAAAAAAAAAAAAACGAATAAAGGAAATGAATTATAAGTTATTTAATAAAATGTAAGATAACTGTTATCCGATCTGAGAGGTTTAATAGAACCTTTCCTCTCGCCAGAGTAAATATGTACCTTAGTATAAAGTGTAGGATGGATTTTCTCATCATTAATTAAAATAAAATGTCAAAAAATTAACATGAAAGGATTAGTTACCAAAACTAAAATTTAATTTGTAAATTCTTTAAAAATCAATGGAAAGAAAAGAAAAAGGAATAAACACATAAAAAAAAAAAAAAAAAAAAAGATGCAAGGTTAGTGAAATTTGTAAATATAATAGTTATCTATATACATTAATAAAGAAGATAAACAAATAAAATTAATGAAATGGATGATGCATCCCTTTTATAATTAAAGATAAATTTATAGACAGTAAAAAAAATTATCTTATAAACAGCTTAAAATAAATAAATAAAAAATAATTTATTCAATGTTTAATGTGCCTAAGGCAAGGTTTATGGTGATTACTTATTACTAGAATAAGGAAAAATAATAACGAGAGAGGTAGAGAGTTATGAACTCACTGATGGCCGGCCGGCATTTTAGCGTGGAGTGAGAATCGTGCTGATGTTAATGATTGCGCGAAATGATCTTCAATGGCCCCTGAGGCGAATATGGTGATGTTTCTAGCTGGAGAACGTACACAAAAATAAATGGAACGAAAATTGTTCGTCCAAGCGATCTAACTCACTCAGCAAGTAGAGATGCTTTTGACTCGGATGTTACAAGCAAAGTGTCGTACTGGCAGAAAGCTGACGTAAACAACTGCGAGCAACAGTATTATCTATTGTTTATTGGCTGCACTGAATAAACAGCATTTATGTGTTTACAGTACCGCTTTAAACTTGTAAGAGTGTTAGGGTTAGGTTCATTAAGTAGTCCAATTACAAAAGGAAAAATCAATATATTTAAAATCTTTTAAATAGTTTAACTAAAACTACTTGCACATAATAAATATAAATTAAAAAAAAACAAATTAAGCATGCTTCTGATTTGGTTATACAAATTGACTAAATTAACTATACTAAAGAAAACAAAAAAATAAAATGTAAATAAACCTTCTTCTCCGTTGCGCAACCAATTCACTAACAATTATACAATGAAAAAAAGGAAAAAATAAACAGACTATCCTACTATTTCTCTCAGCAACTACCACTACTAGCTACACAAAAATAAATATGTACAAAATTGAGCAAGCACGTTACACCGGCAATCACACACAGAGGGATAACCTTAACATAACCAACGTGATAAGAAGTCCCCAGCTGTAAGTGTCTTTGACGGTGTTATTACAGGATGGCTGTGGCTAACAATACTCCCCTCCAATAACAGCGTCTAAGAAGCGCACATTTGGTCTGACGATGCGGCCTGACCTGGTGACATAACCGGAAGGTGCACTGTCGGTTGCTGTTCCTTCAGTGAATCCAGTTGGTGGAGTGTCTGTTGATCCTGGTGAACGGGGTAGTGTTTTGGCAGGCATATCAATATCTTCTTGTAATAGAAACGCAGGTTTAAGCCTGTCTATAGAGACTGTCACCGGTGCACCGTCTTGGAGCTGGATCCTATAGGTCTTCTCGTCTCTTCGTATGACCTGATGCGGACCCGTGTATGGTGGTTGTAGAGGTTTCTTAACTCCTTCCACATGCAGGAACACGTGAGTGCAATTTTTCAACTCTTTGTGTACAAAGATGGATCTTCGGGACGCCTTAAACTCTGCTGGCTCCATGTCTTTCATGGCTTCTTTAAGCCTTTGAATTGTCTCGTGCACAGTACCAGAGGTGCCTGTGGCCGAGAAAAATTCTCCAGGGAGTCTGAGAGTCTGACCGTATACAGCTTCAGCAACGCTGGCATCCGTTCCTGCTCTGACAGAACTTCGCAGACCTAGTAACACCATTGGTAAATTGTCTACCCAATGTTGATTATTTACATGGGTTGTCAAAGCAGATTTTAACGTTCGATGCCAGCGCTCCACACATCCATTAGACTGTGGATGGTATGCGGTTGTGTGGATCTGCTTGATACCTAGGAGATTGGTAAGACTTCTGAACAAGGATGATTCGAATTGGCGGCCTTGGTCAGTAGTCAGTTTTGAAGGAGTTCCGAATCTTGGTATCCAGGCGTTATAAAAGGCTGATGCTACTGTCTCTGCCGTGATGTCAAGAATAGGGATAGCTTCAGGCCATCTGGTAAACCTGTCAATCAAAGTTAGGCAATACTTATTTCCTCGAGACGTTGGTAAGGGTCCTATTAGGTCAAGGTGGATATGTTCGAATCTGCCAGATGTTGGAAATACACCTGGAGGTGCAATGGTATGCCTTGTTACCTTGGATCTCTGACAAGGTACACAAGTTTTAGCCCATTGGCCGACATCTATGTTGAGGGAAGGCCAAAAATATTTCTTTGCCACCATTCGTCGACTCGCTCGCACACCAGGGTGGCTAGGTGAATGCAAAACATCAAATATTTTCCTGCGGTATG
Organism: Rhaphigaster nebulosa; assembly: GCA_948150685.1. Classification (NCBI taxonomy): domain Eukaryota; kingdom Metazoa; phylum Arthropoda; class Insecta; order Hemiptera; family Pentatomidae; genus Rhaphigaster; species Rhaphigaster nebulosa. Next base: position 173,823,292 of record OX411308.1, on the reverse strand, counting down.
CCAGTGGTAAATATGGACGAGCTACTTCTGTAGAGGTTTCACACCAGATAGGGTGAGCTGAGTCTGGCAGTTGAAACTGCTGGAAGTGAAGGTTTAACTGTTTTCTGAGTCCTGGAAGTTCTGGGTCTTGCTCTAGGTCACTTGCCAGCTGGTCAAAATTAGGCGCTAGATGGATCTCTTCTATTCGAGACAAGGCATCTGTGATGGAATTTGAACTGCCTTCGACATGTTGTATATCAGTGGAGAACTGGCTAATATAGGCTAGCCATCTGGCTCTCATGGGTGAGTCCGGGCAAGACTTTTTCTTAAAACAGTAAACCAGCGGTTTATGGTCCGTATATATCGTGAACTGCCTCCCTTCTGTCAACGGTCTGAAATATTTTACCACTTTAAGAATTGCTAACAATTCTCTATCATAAGTGGAGTATCCCCTGTGGGCTGGAGAAAGAGATTTGGAAAAGAAGCCAAGGGGTATCCATTTACCTTCTTCTCATTGCTGTAAAACAGCACCAACACATGAGTCTGAGGCATCGCAAGACAAGAAAATCTTTGCATCCCATGCAGGATGGCCTAGTATAGTTGCCTGTTTAAGGGCATCCTTGCATTTAATGAAAGCCGCTTCACTTTCCGGATCCCATTGTATTTCCCTGCGGTCATTTTTCTTAGCGTTATGAAGAAATTTGTTGAGTTCCTTTTGAAGTTCTGCAGCATTCTTCAAACAGGGACGGTAAAAATTCAGCATGCCTAAGAATCGCCTTAATTGGTGAACCGTGGTTGGTTTGGGATACGCATTAATGATGTCCACCCGGCTTTCCAATGGCTTAATTCCCTGTGAAGTGACTCTGTATCCTAGAAAATCTATATCCGATTGACCTAGGACACATTTATCGGGGTTGACCGTAATTCCGTGAGCATCCAATCGTCGAAATACCTCTCGCAGGTGTTGTTCATGTTCTTCTAGATTCTTGGAAGCAATTAGGATGTCATCTAGATACACAAACATATATGATAACTCTCTGAAAATGGAATCCATGAAACGCTGGAATGTTTGGGCCGCATTTCTAAGGCCAAAACACATACGCTGAAACTCGAATAGTCCAAATGGAGTTATTACAGCGGTTTTGGGAATATCTTCTTTGGCTACCGGGATTTGGTAGTACACTCTCACTAGATCTAACCTAGAAAACATATTCGTGCCATGGAGCTGGATATTGAAATCTTTGAGGTTTGGGACACCATACCGATCAGGAAGAGTTTGGGCATTTAATCTATGATAATCTCCACATGGTCGCAATGTTCCGTCCTTCTTAGGAACTATATGCAAAGGCGAAGTCCAGGGGCTTTTGGATGGGCGACATATTCCGTCTTCCATCATCAGTCGGAACTCTTCTTTTATGGCTTTATACCGTTCTGGAGCTAGCCGTCGAGCTTTGGCCACTACTAGTGAACCCGTCGTCTCAATGAAGTGAGATATGGTATGCTTTATAGGAATGCAAGCGGATGATGGTCGTGGGACGTTTGGAAATTCCTTAAGTATATGTGCGAAGAGAATGTCTCCTGGAATCGCTGATATAGAGGTAGTATTTACCTTAAGAATTTGTCCTCTTGACGTGATCCCTGATGTTTGGTCAATCAGACGGCAACCTTTCAAATCTACCAGTAGACCATATTGGAACATCAGATCAGCTCCTATAATTGGACGAGGTACCTCGGCTATTATGAAGTTCCACTTGAACATTCTCCTTAGCCCCAAGTCTAGTTGTAGACATTTTTCGCCGAAGGTCCGTATACAGGTCCCATTCGCCGCGAAAAGATTAAAATCTTTCACCTTAAGTTTTGCCTTTCTGGGCAGTGGAAGAACGGATACTGCTGCTCCCGTATCTATCAAGAAAGTCAGTTCAGACCGCTTATCGGTTATGAAAAGGCGGCGTTGAGATGGTGCAGTGCTGGGTTGCGCCCTTGCCAGCACTGCATCTAGTTTTCCGGGGAAGCATCTCGCTTTAAATGTTTCTTTCACGCGCAGGGTCCCTCGCATTTCCTAGCTTTATCCCGGTAGCGGTGGTGATAGAAGCACAGCCATTTATTATTATTACGATTTCTGTTCCGGGATTTGCTTCGGGATCTAGGTGTGCTTCTGTTTCTTTCCGGTGAACGTGGCTGCCTGTGGTCGCAAGTGTGGCAGGTTCGGCGAGTCATCAACTCCGCCACCTGCTGTGAGAGCCTTTCTATTTGTGCATGCAGATTTTGATGGGTACTTGGGGTTGCGATAGAGCTTATTTCTATAGGACTCTGTATCTTGTGCACTCTATCAGCCATCTCTGCCAACTTATTTAAATTAGTGTGCTCTGATGCAGTTAAGATAGCCTGCATGCTATTGGATAGCGACCTCATCCATAAAGATTTTAACATTTCTTCCGATGCCATCTCTCCCGCTAACTGTCTCATGTGGCGTAACAGTTGTGAAGGTTTTTCATCACCTAACTGTTTTCCCTCTAATAGCTGCCTTATTCTACGGTTTTCCAATTTGGAAAATGCTTCAATGAGTCTGTTTTTTAATTCCTCATAGGAGTCTGGGCCTGGTTTTTTAACAATATCTGCTGCTTGCTGTAGGATATCAAAATCTAAGGTTCCTACTAGTGTTTCAAATTTTGTTTGATTTTTGGTTATATTATTTCTAGCAAATACAGCCTCTACCTGGCAGAACCATAATGCAGGGTCTGGCTTCCAAAAGGGTGGTATTTTATAATTTACTGACACTGCCTCTACATAACCAGTATCCTCACTGCATTTAGCATCATGCTTATTACCAGGCATTTTTCTTACTTAATGAACCTCAATATCATGTTATTATAATTTGAAAAATAACTAATATTAAAACTAAGATTTATTTACAAAATTGAGCAAGCACGTTACACCGGCAATAACACACAGAGAGATAACCTTAACATAACCAACGTGATAAGAAGTCCCCAGCTGTAAGTGTCTTAGATGGTGTTATTACAAGGTGGCTGTGGCTAACAAACTTAATGATTTAAACTAATAACAAAAGGGTCATTATTTTAAAACTACCTTAATGTTAAATATACATAATTGGTATGATTACAATTAAAATATTAAATTAATTATTCTTTTTTATAAAAACAAAAACAATACTTCAGAAAATATTAACAAAATACTTCTCTTTCGATGTTGCCTCAACAATAACACTCCAGAATTAGTACAGTGAAATAATTGTGATACGACAAGGTTGTTTGTTAAGCCCATTTCACTTCCCCCTCTCTTCGTTAACAGAGGTTGGGATGGATAACTGATTAAAAAATTATTAATATATTATTAATGTATTCAGATGACATAGTACTATCTTCTGACAGCCCAACTAAATTAGAGAAAGATTTAAATTTCAATCTGAATATAGAAAAATCAAAAGTATTAATAAACAGGATTTTTTAATACTCTTGTATATTTTTTTTATTTGTGATTTGTTTTTTCATTATTTTTCTTACTTGCGACTAGAAAATTTAAACAGAGGATCAGGACCCTATTTGATAATAGAGGTTACAAGTTATTTATCGAAATGAAACGCATAGATCCGTTGAAAACTGCAAACCGAAAATTTCACCTGATTACAATACTTGCTTAACTAGTAGTGGAAAAATAAAAATTAATAAAATGATTATTATCTAATGTCGATAAGTAACTTGAAATCTCTAAACACGAACATATCCACTTATATTTGTACTTTTGTACTGTGAAATAGGGCCATATAGGTGGTGTTCCTCTTATGTCAGCAACAGCTTGAAAAAAGCTATGGTAGCCTCATACTTTAATCTAAAAATGAAAGGTATTTTAAAATATATTATTCTGAGTATCAAACAATGATCATCATCAGAACTGTGACAGTAAAATAAAGAATATAAACAAATAAGCCCCAAATTTTTTTTTATTTTTACAGCCTACAGAATGTCAAGTGTTTGAATGAACAATTTGAAATTATGAAAAGCAATGAATATCTCAACAGATCAAATTAATGTGTATAATATGCTTAACTTTAAAGAAAAATTTAAGATAGTCTAATTAGTGATAAACTATGCTTATTTCAAACAAATAACTTATTAAGATGGAAGATAATACAATCAGCAAATATTATTCATCTAATAAATAAATATTCCGAATTAAATGATAAATTTTTATTGATTTCATAACTAACTGGTTAATTAATATTCTTACCACAAGGTAAAACAATAACTCCTGATCTGGCTCGACCATTTCCAAACATTTTCCTCAAGCTCTTTTCTTGATAAGGTCTTAAGACAGCTGAAGGTTTCAAGTCTATACTAAGAACAGAAGGTGGAGAATCAAAATCAATAATAATCCAACTTATTTTAAAATGTTTTTTTAATAATTTAAGAATTCATTTCTACCAAACTACATTGATTGCTCCTAATATATTAAAAGGTTGAATAATATAATAAGTTAATATTTTAATGAATTTTTTTTAATAGAAAAAATGTCCAAAATGTTGTTGAATTAAAATTTTAAATAAATATTATGAAAGCATGATGGATGTGTGTATATATACTGGCGTCGTTTTTGAAAAAGGCTTAAGCTCCAAAAAATAAAAAATTTGGGTTTCAATTTAAAAAAAAAAAAAAAAAATTGAATTGTCTAAAAATCAACTCTGTCATCACTCTGGTCTAGACCAGTATTACAAGCCTAAAAAATATATTGTAGTTATAAAAGTTTTGCCACCTTAATAAACTCCTAATGTACAAAATAAAGAATCAAATTAATATATATATATATATATATATATATATATATATATATATAAATATATATATATATATATATATATATATATATATATATATATATATATATATATATATATATATATTTATATTAATATTTGGTGAAAAAACCTTGAGTTTCCTATAAAGTTTGCTAAATGGAGCTTATGCCTTTTTCAAAAAATTGCGTTAATATCGACATCGTTTTTTTTTAAAAAGGCGTAAGCCCCATTTAGCAAACTTTATAGGAAACACATGAAACGAAACGATTTTTCTCCAAATAACAATATATTTTATTCTTTATTGTATAGAGTAGGAGCTTATTAACCTGGCAAAAACTTTATATAATACATTTTAAAGAATCTAGCACTGGTTAAAGCCAGAGTGACGACTGAGAGTCGTTAGGATTTAATGCTTACCTCATCAATATTATATTTCTAGATCATTTCCAATTTTTGTTTCGATATATCATGAGCGGGAATCTATAGATGTGGTGTTTACATCCCAAAATCTATTGAAAGCTAAATTTCGAATTTTTGGCACTTAAGCCTTTTTCAAGAAACGACATCAATCAATTCCTGCAACTGAATCACTAATAAATATAGCTTAAAAAATTCCGATGAAGTCCTAAAACGTTTTGCTTAACCTTTTCTCAGTACTGACATTTTTTTTTTTATTATACTATCCCGGAACCCACATGGTAAAGCAACATGCAATGAAATCCATTGGATTCATACAGAATAAATTTAATTGCAATTAAATAATTTGTGATTTATTAAATTTTGATATCACCAGTTTGATCCAAATTTCTATATAAAAAACAACCTCTATCTGCAGACTTATTTGAGATTGGTATAACCAGGACTACTTACTTTATGTCCTGATTAACTGTATCATTCCGAAAATCATACTCAGCCAGGAGAGGATACTCGAGTTCGATGCATCTCTTTTGTATTACTTCTATTTTTTCCTGCAATATTAGATAAGTTTAAATGGTTCATATCAACTATAGGTATATTTAAATACTGCAATTGATAAACAGAGAATAGGATTGATAAAAAGAGTCATTTTCTACAATAGCCTCCTCCCCATCAATATATCGATAGCAGCAACTCTGAAATCAAGTCACCCGGCTGCCGATGTTAAGCCAAACCTGGGTGTAATACTTTAGTACATTGGAAATCACCAATAATGACGTCAGTTATAGTGACGAACCAGCTATAGCGGCTTTATCCTAAACTTGGTATACCTATTGCATGCAATTTTAAGTAAATAAAACATCATTTATAACAACATATCGGTCATAGTGACTCGTCTTTCATTTACATAGGGGGTAAAAACATCGGTTATAACCATAGGCAGTGGAAAAGGAAAGAGGGAGTAGGAAGAGCAGGTTTTTTCAATCGGAGCCCCTTTGGGCTTTACCGAATCGGATTCAAACTTTACCTAAGTTTTTACTAGTTAACAATGACCTTTAGAGTGACATCATCAAATAGGGTATAGATGCTAAAATATCTTATCCATATTATATAAATAAATGCTCAAAGCAGTGCTGCATAACTGATATTTTTACTTCCTTGTACACAGTAAAGGAAGTATTGTAATTGCAAAAAATTTCGGTTTTCAGTTTTCAACGGAAATATCCATTTTGACCATCCCTGAATCCATTTTGACTAGTTTTGTCGTGACATCTGTATGTACGTTCGTTCGTACGTATCTCGCATAACTCAAAAACGGTTAGCTATAGAAAGTTAAAATATCGTATTTAGGATTATTATATAATCTAGTTGTGAACCTCCCTTTTTGGTCACTGTATAATTATCGGAAGTAGTACTTTACTTGAAGGTCATTACTGATTTTCATCAAAAATTATATTAAAATATTATGCAAAACTTCTCAAATTTGGTATTTAAGACTCACATATTAATATAAACAACATAATAAATTTTGGTAAACATTGGCAAACCGGAAGTTGTACTTTACTTGAAGGTCATATTAGACTTTCATAAGAAGCTATATTAAAATATAATGTAAAACATCTCAAATTTGGTAAATTAGACTCTTATATCAATATAAATAATTTAATAGATCTTGGCTGAAATTGAAGATCCGAAAGAGGTACTTTACTTGAAGGTCATAAGAAACTTACATCAAAAGGTATATTGAAATTTATTACAGAGATCATATGTTTCGGAGAGGTTATAAACGCAATTTTTTCCACTCTAATTAAATATTTTTATTACTTGTTTTAAATGTTAAAATTGATTGCGAAATACTGGTTTTCCACCCCATTTGTGAGATGAACAAGTCTGCAGCAGGAGAATAAGATATAAGTTAAATGGGTTTTTTCCACTTAAAATGTTGAAATTGTAGATTTCCAATGCTTTATCTAGTGATATTGACAGTTTAAATGTTGTCAAGGAACACGAAGAAATCTCTTGGAAATTTCAGTTACCATGAGACCTCAAGAAACAAGAGTATGTCTGTGTGTGTGAGTGTCGATAGATGGATGTCGCGACGCCGAGTATCGTTTTTGAGATACTGCAATCTTCGGAAACTAGTAACGAAATTCAGGATTACTTTTTGAGCTAGCGATTTATAGTTTAATAGGCGTACAAGGAAGTCATGTTTTGCCCACATCAGATATTTATAAGTATGGATTGATAAATTATTTGCCACTTCTATAAATTTGTTTTATTGAAAACTAGTTTCAATTGTACAATCTTAAATTTATTCCCATCTATAACAGAAAAACCAATTACTCACCGGCATTACTGGAAAAACCCTGACCCTTAAACCGTTACCTATAAACATCCTACCTACCTTTCGTTCATTGTTAGTTCAATGTGAGAAGAAACCATTACAAACTTTTCTGTTTGATATAATCCATTTAAACCTTGGTGAGTACCAAATTATTTATATTACACTTAATTTAATATTTATAATAATATCAAACTATATTTTGAAATGCTTATTTTTTAATTTTTTGTGTGTTTATAGAACTGAGGATGAATGTATAACATTTGAAACTAGTTTTCAATAAAACAAATTCATAGAAGTGGCAAATAATTTATCAATCCCTAATTAGATTGATCCTTCTATACCATCATGCGAATGTCAACTGATATTTTTTTAAACAAGTTTAATGTTATATTAAATAAGCTTAAAGCTATATTAAACAAGTTTAATGCAATATTAAACAAATTTAATGTTATTAAATGTCCAATCTATTTATTTTAATTGAGAAATTTTGTACGAAAAATGGTATCAAAATTACTCTACATATCGAATATCCAGAATGACAGACACAACTCAAAATTGCTAATGTCAAAAATTTTAATAGTTGGACCTGTACATCCCAAACAGCAGTCAGCCCTCAAATGTCAGGCCAAACCAATAGACACAATAGGCGATCTACCAGCAACTTATTTTAGTGGAAACACCCTGTGGGCTTCTTTATTGAACTTAACATATGTTTAATGTTCGTGCTAACAAAAATACATTTTTTGAGTTATGTCCCCTTTCATTCTGGATAAGCGATAATGATATGTAAATCTTTAGAAAAATCATGTAAGAAAAACCAACAAGTCCCTTCTGGGTTGTTATAAACGATATCCAGATTAAGTATAATTTCAGGTACCTCTTCATAATCACAAAACATGAGTAAATAATAAAATGTGAAAGTGAAACTTATAATTCACTTTAATAAATTCTAAACATTTTTGTTGAAAATTGTGACTTTAAATAAAATAAAAATTCTATTCTCTTGTATAATTAAACACAATTATAAAATAAATTCATTTGGATTGAACCAACAAAAGTGACATTTAATCTGAATTCTGTAGGATCAGAAGGGGAAGCTAAAAGCAGAACACTTCTAATTGTTCATTATTACATAGTAAAATGATGTGCAGATATTTTAAAGATGTTAACAATTAAGGAGATCAATACCAAACCCTTTAATTCATAACACTGGTCGACAAGATTTTCTTCACAAGAAATCCGATTACTGACTCTAGTGCATTTTTTCATCCTTAATGTAGATATGTAGTCAGAATTTTTCCATAAGGCATAGTTATCCTGTGACAGCCACTTTATAATAAAATCTGATTTCAGCGTTCTCTTTGACCTGTCATAGAAACATTTTAATATAACCTTTCTTTCTGTTTATAAGCGCATTGTGTATGTTGTGTTGTAGTGTTTTGTTTTTTCATCACGCTAAGAAAGTGTATAAATCATGCAGGTAGTTTCTGCTATATTTGTGGCTAGCTGACCTTTATGTCTCAAGAGGCATAATTTCATACCACTTGTAAAAAAGTATAACGAACTTTACTTTGGATGTCAAGTTGGTTATTTTGATGAGAGCTGGGCCCCAAATATATGTTGTTTTTCGTGATTTAGACTGTTGATTGGGTTGAAAAATGGTACACATCATTACGCCATTAGCAATCCCATGATTTGGAGGGAACCGAAGGATCATTTAACTGTGATTGTTATTTTTGTTTAACAAATATTAAAGGAATCATATCTATGATATTTAGGGATTGATAAATTACTCAGCAACATGAGCACAAATATGTATTTGATTTCTTGTCTTAATTAAATTCATAAATGTTTTATAATAATTATTTATATTACACTTAATTTAATATTTATAATAATACCAAACTGTATTTTTAATTGCTTATTTTTGAATTTTTGTGAGCTTTTAGACCTGAAGATGAATGTATAACATTTGAAACCAGTTTTCAATAAAAACTAAATTATAGAAGTGGCAAATAATTTATCAATTCCTAATTGGATTGATCCTTCTATACCATCATGTGGACATAAATTGATATGATATTTGAATTAAACATGAAAAACACTACTAGAATCTGTTGTTTTTATTATTTTGAAAGAAAAATAGTTTTTTTTTTTTTTTTTTATATCAGTGTTATCAGACCCTTACTTCATAGAATTATGAAAAAATAGAAAGGCATCAGAAAATCTATTGTCAGCGGATGAACAAGAGAGAACTGTATTCTTATTACCTGATTAACTTCAAATGAAACGGTGCTCGTATGAGCATCTTCATCATCTTCTTCATCAGCTTTATCCATTTTTGAGTAAAAATCTGTGATATCTTCCGGAACTGTGTCTGTAGTTGTTAAATCAGTTTGCTCAGGAACATTAGCAGGTTTAGCGCCAAACTATAAAAATAAAATTTGTAAATAAATGTGCCTATTAGTCTACCTCCTACTAAACTAGATATTTATACTTTACTATAAACATATATATCGTCGGCTTATATTACTATAAACATAAAACTAATAATTTTTGATAGTTTCACAAATTTGTCAATAATGAAGCGTAAATTTGGTTCAGGTACAGGTAGATAGCAACAAACTTCATCTTCGCAAAAATTGTAGTTGATTACATTTACCTTCAAATCGGCGATATATTTTGATTTGAAAAAAAGAAACATTGGCTAAAATTCTTAACCATAATTTTGGAAAAGAGGAAATTGATATAGCAAAGTGTGTAAACCTTGTTTCATATACTAAATGGCTCTGTTTCAAATCCTGGCTAAAAAAACACAATTCAATATTTACAGGAGGGCTTTGTCAGGATCAATCGTCAGGTATGACAGATATTTCCAGGATACTAAAATGAATATCTGATATTAGAGAGGAGATAAATGATAGCATAGTACTGATCACATCGTTTTTCAATAATATGATAAAGCAACTCTATCTAAGACCTGGTCTTCAGACCCTGGATGGGCCAATACAAGAATGATTCATTTTATTTATTCATGAAAATTATACCTTAACTAAGAATAACGAACTACACTTACAATGGGAGCTGTTTTCTTTTCTTCTACTTGGGTTAACAGTTCAGCATCCCTGCGCAGTCTACATTCTTGTATAACAGGATCCTTCAACAATTTTTGAAGAACATCCGGAAATGGTGACTCGATAAAATATTTGTTATGCTTCAGTACTAGTTTTACCTAAGTAAAAATATAATTAAATGGGAGAAATTGCCGCTAAACTATAAAATAAATAAAGTAAACGAACCTTTCCATAAGAAAGAGTACAAAGTTTAATGAATTCTTCAATTCCATTTGGAATAGATGTTTTGCTCAATCTTTTCAAATATTCAATGATATCATTGGTCTCTAACCCTACGCTTACAGCAGCATATAATGAATAAGCAGTTAGCTTATACTGAAATATTAAGACAATCAAATAATGAATCAATGCTTTTTCGGTGAATATTGAATAAAAAAAAAAAAATAAATAAATAAAGTACCTCATGAATATGCTCAGGACGACATACCGGTTCAGCTATTGCAATTAAAAAATCATGAGCATGTTTATAAACTGGAGAAAATGTTTCAAGAAAAATGTGTCCATCAGGTCCCTGTAAATAAGTCCGAAAATCAATAAATAATATTTACTTCTGTAACAATGTTCAATCTGGTAGGACACCTCTGCTCACGCCATTTAGCAGATCCTTGGATTCCGACATAATGATTAATAAATAAAGGCATCCTAACTTTAGGATGAAAAAAAAAAAATGCCAAGTAGGGCCAGTATAGCTTTCTTACCATTTCTAATGGATACATAATTACCTATATTTTTAGGGTAAATGGTTTATCAATCGAGAATAAAATCTATGGGACGAGCCATTTTTAAAATACAGACTTGCCAATGAAAATAAATTTGCTCATGCGTTAGTGAAAGTAGTAGATGGAATTTGATAAAATTAATACTGGAGCATTTTTATATTAGTCCCCAACTTTGGGCTAAATCGGACGAGCCGTTTTCAAATTATAGATGTCCCAAGGAAAATATGTTTGCGCAGGCTTCAGCAAAAGTAGAGGATAAAATTGATATGGGACCATCTAGGTACCAAACTCGCACGATCCCTGAAAATTTCATCAAAATCGGATTAACAGTAGTAGATGTTATGCCCGTCACATAGAAGGAAACCTTGGTTGAAAATGGAGGAAATTAACATAAGAACAAAAAAAATTGCATAAACGGAATTATCATACATAATTTAATAAAAAACAGCATGGATTGTGTCAAAGATTGTAAATACTAAAATATCTAATATACTATAAACATCTAACAAAAATGCATTTTGCAAGTTGTGTAGTGATAACTTTAAAACAACTTGTAAAAAATTGATAGAACTATAATATTAATTCAAATTGACCAAATATTTTATTTTTCATTGATAAGTCTGAAATTGTGAGAAATTTGAAATTGAAGAAATTCTTTAAATAAAAATCATTATCATTAAATAACAATTGCCATCTTACATGGATAAAATTGATAACTAAATTTGATAGTTCAGAGAGGAATCGTTAGAAGGTATTAGAAAAATAGAGTTTTAAATAAATATAGAAAAGAAATAGCAAGGAGATTAGAAGAGGGAGAATTCCCGATAGTGATGGAGCGAACAAGAAAGGAATATCGAATGCTGTAGTTTTGTGAATCAGGGCATGAAATTCAAAAAGACAACATCTTATGTGCTGTGAATAGACTAAGGATTCTAATTAAAGGAGAATATAGAAACAGGAAGGAAGACGGTGTTAATAATTTGGTAAAGGTATGAAATAAGCAATTTTTTTTTATGATTTCCTGATTTTCTTGGCCCTAAAAGAGTGTTATAAGGAAATTTTACTGTATAAACTACCATCGATTGATAATAAGCTGTTTGAGATGCATTATAGGTGGCCAGGAGCTGTATATTCCAGTATAACTAAGCTTTAGCATTTTATGTTTAAATTCAATTAGATATTTGATTATTATCAAAGATAATTAGGAAGTGAGGATGCATTATAAGACCTGATTGGTTCTGCTAAATGAGAGATTATACAATCTTAAAACTCAGTCCTACATAATAAAATATCAGGGCTCGAAAAATTAGAAATGAAAAAAATTCTTACCACATATAGGGGTCTATTAGTATAATCGTTTTTGAGTGTCAATATCTTTCTGTAATCTTTCGCTCCAAATTCGTCTTCCAGACCTACATCAGCTGCTTCTACATTTTTTTTAGCAGCATCTGGAACCCCATCTGAAAGTGCAATGACAAATATAAACTTACAAGGTAACAAAGAACAAAATTAATTTTAACGATGCAATGAAGCAGTCCTCCACCATTTTTAAACAAGAAGTAGAAGCTCATTTATTTCTGGCTTAAGAGTCTTTAACCTGTCCTTGAAATATATAAGGACCAACAAGGCTAACTAAAATAAAATTTACATTGCTGTACACTCTCTGTTGGAATGGAAGGGTAAGATTTTTAAAAAAATCTAAACCCTCTTACCCTGGACTCTGGTAAATTCAGAGGGCCAATAGAACAAAATAACAATAAAAACACAGAATGAAGTATTAACAAGTAATCACAATAATTGTATTTAATCATTTATACATAGGAAAATAAAATATCTTTATATAAATGGACTATTTTAAGAAAAATTAAACTCAACTAAATAAATATAGAAAGAAAAAAAAAGCACAAACTGTTGGATACATATCTTATTTTTCAAGTTGTTCATCACGATGCTATGAAAAAGTTCTTACAAAAGAAGCAGCCTCGATCTTCTTGGTTTCTCTTCAGTAAAATAACAACTTCATAGGTATTGATAATTAAAGATACAGAATTCCAAAACTAGCCTTCCAAATTTTATTTAACAGTTTTTGTACTAGATTATTATTAAGTGAAGGAATTTCGATAATAGTTCCGCAGGGCTATTGGTGGATGTGGCCTCTCAACAGGTCGGCTAATGTTTTTGGGACAGTCTCTACATCGAATGCTGAGTCTGTTAAGGCGGCCACTGATAAGCACTCACTATCACTTTCTTTGTTATTATATTTTTAATTTTTACCTTTCTTTTGAAAGATCATTGATTCCACCCTTTTTTTTAATCTTTGGGCGGGGATATCAGTCTTAACGAATTTCAGTTGGTTATTATTTACTTGTTTATTTGCCTCTTGCACATTTTTGATTTATAATTATATAAGCTATTTTATTGAAATTAGGGAGTTATGTTTATGATTTGTGTTTGTATAAATTTTATTTTGTTTTCTATAATTCAACATGGTTATATTTATAGCGGGTTATTATTTTTTGTCAAACTACACAAATTTCTTCAGTTAGAACTTTTTCATATTAGTAAAACGGTTATTTCATAACAGACTACAGATAGGGTTAGTTTCTCTTGTGCATTAGACGAAGGAGAGTCAGAAGCACCGATAATCTCATTTTAGCCAAATAATTACAATTATCAAACCAGATAAAGATTAACACCTAATACCAAACATGTATGTGTATTACACAAGAATAGCTGGGTAATATACATTATATGCTGATTATAGAAAGAAGATACATAAACTAAATGCTCGCCCTATTACTTATGTTAACTTCATTATTTAAAAAAATAATTAAAATTAAATAAGCTGAACCTTACATTTTGGCATTTAAAAAAACATGAGGTAATTTAATAAACAAAGATAATGAACTTTAATAAATTAGGCTATAATTTTTATTACCTAAACTCATATAAGTTTCTACTTGATAATTATCACCCCAGGACAAATCTCTCAATTAAACACCCTAAAAATTTGTAAATATTTGAATTTATTTCTCTCTACTTCCGTAAAAAGAATTAGATAAATTAATTTCACAACCATTCCAATTCACATCTAGAAATTTAAAAGTGAAGGAGAAAATATTTAAAACTTAGGTGCAATCAACTACACCAAGAACTGCAGAAATTTGACAGGTAAGAGAGGATGTCGCAAAGAACTTTTAAGAAATGACAGAATGGTGGGGAGATACAGGTTTTCAAACCTTAGGAATAAATAGAGCAAAAGTTAACAACACAGTATGGAATCTGTCTCGATAGTTTTAAACACAGTATGAAACCTGTCTCGATAGTTTTAAAGTGTAGCAGTCAAGGTGTGTGCGTAAGGCCGCATTTTAATTTCTGCTGAAATAAATGGAATCCAGTTTGTCTTAATATTCTATATAGACTCAACATTTTGAAAAAGTAAAGGGTTATTTGCTTGGTTAGACTTAGAAAGGAGGAAGTAAAACTTTTTGCATGTCTTTAATATGGTGTTATCTATTGTGGACATCTGACTATTAAATCTTCCCTAGGGTAGATTTTAGAATCTTTAAAGTTTGTTTGTTTATTTACATGCCATTTATTTTCAATAATTTTTCTAACCGATAATCCTTGTAACACCACAAATGCCAAGTTAGATTACTAAGTTTAATTATTAGTATAAAAGAGCCAAAACTCAGAAAGAGACAAAAATTAAGATTCCAAACTCACTGCCCTGAGTCTTTAAAATATCAGTAAATAACTAACCAGTCAAGGAATCACCAATTCTAGTAATCAACAAGACAGAAAAAACAAGATCACATATATACAGACAAAATACAAAATGATGTTAACTAAAGCCCTCAAGGATATAAGAAATAGAAAACATTATGATCCATTAGTAAGAACAATAATATAAACTAATTGTTTTATTTTTCTATGATAACAATAAATTTATTTAATAGGTTAATTATAAACTACCTTCAACATTTACATCAGTCAGGGTATCTTCATCAAATACTTCTTCTTCATCGTCCTTCTTTTTCCTTCTAACTTTTTTATCTCCTACAATTTATTAGCAATTAATACAAAATTAAAAAAAAAGAATAATAATCAAAGTTTCAAGGGTTCCACTAACCATAACTGTTATCTTTCCTGTATCTTTTGGACCCTCCTGCCATGATGAATTTTCACCAACGAAAGAATTAAAACTGTTCACTAAAATATAATATATTTATGATAAATATAGTTATGATATATTCTTTGATTCGGAAGGTTTACGCTAACAATCTTTAACAAAGTTAATCCTACCGGCCATTCATGGATTTGACATTTATGACCGCTCGAGACCGATTTTACTGCGCATGCTCAGAATTTGACTGTTCTGGATTGTGTTGGAACGCTTTTTCCTCCAATCTCGAACTACTACTTTACCAGCATTAAAGGGAGGGGGTTGGGTGGCATGCTCTACTCTCCTTCACAGAAAAACCCAGCCAATTATTACACAATGGTTTATTATTTCCAAATAGTAATATTTCAAAAATATCTGGCCTGTCCATTCACAGGACTTAATATATGGCTTTGGTTTACAGTTCAGATGGTACAACTTTACAAGAGGTGCACGTTATCACTGGCACTCCCGATCTTACCCGAAGGATACCGGACTAGCATACTTTAGCGCCATTTTTGGTAATTGCTTTGCATTCAATTGTAACATTCGTATTCATTGCAATTATTTAAATTACTACTGCCTTAATTATATATTATTTAAAATTATTAGTGCTGTCGACTTCCGCTGATCTGGGGAAGTTGTAGTTATAATTTAAATTACGGTAAGGACCCGACCTCAACTGAAAAATAACTATTGGGGTTTGTTTATCTCTTGAGCGAGCGGAAGTCGTCAGCTGTGATCTAGTTATAGTAGTAATAATTGAAATTACAATAAGACCCCGACCTCAACTGAAAAGACAAAATTATAAAAGTGGCAAATAATTTATCAATCCCTAATTAGATTGATCCTTCTATACCATCATGCGGATGTAAACTCAACTGAAAAGGACCCGTTGCTGTTTTGTTTATTTCTTGGGCGAACGTAATGAACGGAAGTCGACAGCACTAATAATTTTAAATAATCTATAATTAAAGCAGTAATAATTTTAATAATTTAATGAACACGAATGCTACAATTAAATGCAAATCAGTTAGCACAAATGGCGCTGGAGTATGCTAGTCCGGCGACCTTCGAGTAAAATCGGGAGGAACAAGTGATAGCGCGCCGCTCTTGTAAAGTTGTACCTATCTAATAAGTTCAGCAAAGAAATTAAGCAGTAGTAGGCTGAGATGGTTAGGACATGTAATCTGAGGGTGAAATGGTACAGAGGAGAATGTTGGAGGTGCATTTCAGTGATAAAAGAAAAAGGAAAGACCATGGAGCGGAACCCAGGAGCCCACAAATGATACCGTAAAATGAAGTCACGTTGTTACAATGGGGTGAAATTAGTATAAACCGACGATTTTCCTCTTCACTGGTACTACAGTGTCGGCTTTTGCCTGATGAGAGCGCCCGAATCGTTTCGAGGGCCCCTCAGGACATCCAGTGCACTTCTACATTTCAATTATTCCTCTGTGGAACTTATGTCAGGGAAGGTTATTGATCAATAGGTGTTTACCTCTATATTTACAAAGCCTGTATTGCTGTGTGATTTACATTTCCCCTGCAAGAACTTGTTTTAAAGAGTAAATTATTTTCATAAACTCATCCATCTGGCTTATAGCATGATATAGTTTTTTCTTCTACTTTTTTCTAATTGGATCTTATTTTGAAAATTGAGGAATCGTGGGGAGTTTTAGTACACATTTTTTACTAAAAGCTCAGGCTATGCACCAGGTACCATGGCTCCCCTTACATCAATTACAAGGCTGAAAGTATTTATCGCGAATGGACATAACTATGGACCTTTGAGGATTGGTTTGAGGGGACGATGATGCCGTTACTCAGGAAACCCTCTGGGAAGAAAGTTCTGATGGGGGATAATCTTAGTTCCCATTTGAGCGATCAGGTTGTTACTAAATGTAAGGAGGTCAACACAGTTTTTTTTTGTCTTCCTCCAAATTCGAGCCAACTGACCCAACCACTAGATTTGGTTGTCTTCAGATCGATGAAGGGCTGCTGGAGACAATTTTTTTTACAAAATTGAAGCAAACAGAGATTGGCAGAAAGTGCTCCACCATATCAAAAACAAAGTTTCCGAAACTTGTTAACCAGTTTATAGAGAAAATGGAAGAAACTCTGGCAAACAACTTGCTATTAGGTTTCCTAACTTGTGAAATCTTGCCGCGTTTAGTAAATAATATTATGAAAAAGCTAAACATTGCCCAGTTAGAGGCTGAAGAGGAGAATCTGAAAAAAAAAAAATGTCCGACACCTTCTTGCAGCAATTACAAGAGGTAAGGAAGGACACAATTGGAGCCATAAAAATAGAGGGAAAAAGTGAATGTTCCTCCGGGGCAAGGAATCACTCCCAAGGATTTCCCTCCCGATGAGTGTCCCTCCACCTCCTGTTCAGGATCAAAACAAGAAAAGAGAGGAAAGAAATCTTGCATCAAGGAACATTCAGATTCTGAAGGCGGTAGCTCAGTGCAATATGCTGAGACTGAAGATGAAGATCTACCTATAGGGAAAAATATATAGCACAACAGCAAGAAGAAATGGAAAGGAAAGAGGCTACTCTTGATCTGTCTTCACTTCAGCTCTTAGTACCTTTGAAACTGGTGACTATGTCATCGTTTCCTATGAACCTTTACGTTACCCAGGTTTAATTCTTGAAGAAAAGGAAGATGACAAAAATTTCATGTCTGGTCAAATGTGGAAAGTATTGGAAGTGGCCAACCTCTTACACGAGATATGGTACAAAAGGTCCCAGGTTTTACGAAAAATCTCTCCTCCCAAACAAATTTCAGTACAAGGGAAATATACTCCGTTGACTTCAAAAAATAGGACAATTTGCTCATGGTTTTGTACCCAATGAATGGGCTTTATATACATGTGTGTCTGTGTATAAAAAATATTTTCAATTATTTTTAAGCAGAAAACTGTAATTGTTTTTTATACTTTTCACTGCAACTTTCAATTGTCCTGTCATAAATAAAATGAGGCTTCGTTCCATCAAAATAAATTGTACTTAGTAAAACCCTAATGCCATTTTCAGATTTTAAACTGATCATTTTTGGCTCCTGTAAGGTAATAAACACTGTATTAAAAGGGTGATATTGTTACATGGCTCTCTAGCTTAGGATTTACCATTAAAAATGTTGTGTACTAATGTGGCCCAACTCGATGGAATGCGATTAGTAAAAAGAAAAACATTTTTTTTTTTTTTTTTTTTTATGATTCAGTTGTAGATACACACTCGAGCCACAGCTTAAACTATTCAGAAAGAATTAACGTTTTCAGGAAAAAAAATAATTTGAAGAAAATAATTTGATTTGTTTGTTGCACATTAACAAATATATCAAATCTTTATTAACTCCAATTTATAAATATATAAATTATGACTCCATTTTATGGTGTCAGGAGGTTTAGGGCCACACCGACCTGTTGCGGCGGGGAATTAGTTTACAAAGCTCATTACACTATATCTCAGCTAATGCTTGTCCGATTTAAATCATTTTTATTTGTTTTTTATTTTAAAGGAAATTTTATCACCTTCCGATTGATCATAACAAAAACCAAATATGATTAATAAATTACCGAGTTATGGGCTTATACAATCTCTAATCGGCCACCATTTTGAAATAAAAAGAGGATGGTAATGTCGAGTTCCGAGGATCATCCTGGGGTGACGTGTGACTTTGGTGCCGAATCTCAAGAAAATCGGTTCAGTAGTCTAGGAGAAAAGCCGCGGACGGAATGTGTCAGCATGACGGAATCAGCATTTCGGGGTACATCCAATTGGAGTTGAGGCTCTGATGATAGTCGGGACTGAAGTTCCGGTTCGGGTGGTCTACTTGAAGGAGCTCGGTTACAGGATGTACCACCTGCGAAAGCTCGGGTGCTAGGTGGTCCTCTTGAGGAGGTTGATCACCGTCTTGTTCTACAGCAGGAGCTAAGTGCCTTGTAGAAACTGTCAACTCTCTCCCATCTGGTAGTCTGACTGGGGCGTAGTCTATATTGGTTCACTTCATCAAGTAGCGGTTCGAATTTCCTAAGGAGCACCAGTCCCGAATTGAGTAGCCATGCAGGGAGCGATGTACCGCTTATTGATGTTCTAGGATGAAGGAATATGCATTCATGCGAAGTGGCGTTTATAGCTGTTCACTGCAATGATCTCATGCTATGTAGTGCATCATTGACGACGAGCTCCCACTGTTTGGTTTCTAAACTGTGGAACTTCGAGGCCAATGTGATCGTATTCCAAACTAACCCATCATACCGTATGCATTGACCATATCCGCTCCAGTTATAGGAAGTAGTTCGGCTCGTTGCGACTCCTCGGGTACGTAAGAACAGTTTGGGTTCTTGTGACTCTTATTCTTTGACAAATTAGAATTTCTACATATCATAAAATAGTAGCATTTCATACGAAAATTCGTTAAAACGATTAAGAATGATTGAACAACAGTTTTTAAAATATCATAATTTATATAGGGTGATGTGGGGTAAGTGCCAACATCCAAATGCTCAGCATGTCTTTTACTGGGTATGGGGCCTAAACACTGATGTATCAGACATCAGCCACGAAAGTTCGCTAAGGTGAAGTATAACGAGTTGTAAAAATATTAGTTCCAATCTGTTGATAAAGTTGTGCCTTTCAACTTTTGCAGTACAGCTGTATCGATGTTCATCTACCAGTACGATTTTTTTTATTTATTTTTTGTCATGAGCTGAACCTTCAGAGGCTGTTCTTCAAAATACTTTGGAATTTACATTTCTTCTTCACAGTTTTCTATTTTTTAAGCATCGCCCGCAGTCACTCAGCAAAACATGGTGGTAAGACATGCAGACCTCTGTTGTGTGACAAGTCTGCGTGGTGTACACTTACCCTTAGTTATCATGTTTTGTTGTGGCAACTACGGACTAGCGCATTAAAACAAAAAATTTTTTTTTCAATACATTTATTCAATTATATTCCACATCCCACTTTCATAACTCAATGAAGAATGTAAATTGTGAATCTCAGACAAGCTTTAACCTTTTTTGTCGAACAATCCTTCGGAAATCGAACTATTTTGCATTTGCCCCTTAACAACTCTTACTTGAATAATCAGTCTTCGAATAGTGTCTAAGAACTATTCAATCAAATTATAAATCTCATCAAAATGGACGGGGCTGAAACAATGCTTTAATGTTAAACATAATCGTCTTTTTTTTTAAAAAGATTCTTCTTTTTCTTTTTAAAAGAAAGTTCTTTTTTTTTTTTTAAGGAACATTTAAAAAAAAAAAAGAAGAAAAATCTAGCTTCAAAAATAAAATGTTTACAATCATGTAAAGTCGAACTTTGAAAAATTTAGTGCACACATGCCCCACTAAGTTTTGGGGTCCATACTCCTCCATCCTCAGAACATATTATAA
Organism: Rhaphigaster nebulosa; assembly: GCA_948150685.1. NCBI lineage: Eukaryota > Metazoa > Arthropoda > Insecta > Hemiptera > Pentatomidae > Rhaphigaster > Rhaphigaster nebulosa. The sequence goes on along the minus strand of OX411308.1, from coordinate 173,802,321 downwards.
TAACGATATTTTGATTCTAATTATATCGGAATATCGATGTTTTATATTAAATAATTGTAATTTATAAATTTTCTGAAAATATAGATATTTAATTCTCAATATCATTGGTAACACATTTTCAAAACAATTAATTTTAAATAATCTTGTAGTTTGCCTCTCCTTAACAAAAGCTGTTTAATTCCTGATGTTTTTTACAACAAAAAAAAACATATATTAAATTCCATTTGCATTTTACTCTATTCAGCTGCAGCATTTTTAAAGATACTAAAATTGAAATTTAGTTTTCATTACTTATTTTTGGGAGTTAGAGCCAAACCAATAAATGATTACTTTATTTAATTGAATTGATTGCAATAAATTTTAATCAATCATTAAAAAAAACATTAATCAGGAAAAAAAACAATATCTTTACCGTTCATTGTAGTAGCCTTCATTAAAATCAACTTGTTGAGTTTATAACCCTTCAATTGTTTATCCTTTGATTCCCCCAGTTTGCAATAAAACCAACTCTTGATTATAAGTCACCTCCCCTTCTTTGCAATTAAATTAAATTCTGAAAATCAAATTTATCGATTTCTAGAAATAGATAAAATAGAGGTATCTCTAGCGACCCCTGGCCTATTCAGTGTTAATGTAACATAATTGTAATTTATATTTTTTCTGATATTACTCGAATTAAGATATTTTATTCTCAATATCATCGAAAAGACATTATTTGAAAGGATTAATTTAAAATAATTATAATTGATAAATTATCGGTTGAAAAATTTCAAAATCTAACAAAATTGCAACATTTCCTCTGATTATTTGGTAAAATGATTCAACAACAATAAATGAAAAACCCTTTTTAAAATATCATAATTAAATAAATTACTTGTGTACATAAGTAAATAAATGCATCATCAGGGCTAGATGTCGGCTTCTTCTTCAGAGATGTTTATTTTAGATATTGTAACAGATAGCTATAACATGTGGAGCTTTTTATGACTTGCAAGTCTGTCTGTATGCTGCTCTTTACAGCAAGTGGCTCTCACTGGCACATACTTTGAAAAGGGTTGAGGGATTGCTCATACTATGTGCCTTAGTTTTAATTACATATATGCAATAATGACTTGCGCTATACATTGTTGAGTATGCAGTTACTGCTCGTGTTAAAGTTTTTACCGCTGTTGTTTATAAGATTTTATTTTGCATGATATTTCAGTTATAAAAATAATTTTGATTTTATGGTTCCTATGAATCATGTTAAACTGAAAAAATCAAACCAATCTTTATTTTTAAATAATTTTATTTTACAAATACATCATTTGTACACTAATACTTAACAAAACAATGTGACATTTATCATATTTACATGTTAACTAAATTCTTTCTCTTCTTAAAATATGTTTGCTCAAAATACCAAAGAACATATATATATATTTTTTTTAAAAATTATTTTATCAATTATAAAAAATTCAACATTAATAAATGTGTGACCTTTATTGGCAATATGTGCAGTAGGCCGCTTATTCGAGAATTCGGAACGACCGCCAGGTCGCTAAACATATGATAAAAATATAATTTAAATTTTTATTTATTTATTTATTTTTTTTTTTACATAATACACATATAAAATCCCGTTAACACGGAATAAAGAAACTGAATAATAGTGGCCACTGCAATCAGTCTTTCACAATCTATAATAAATATATTTCGTAGTACATTTATTTTAATATACATACTATTGAAAAGTAGTAAATAGTTATAAAATATTTAGGAAAAAACAAGAACACAACCATTATTCAGTAGATTTAGAATAAGAACAAATATTGTGTGATAAGCTTTGTGAAAGATAATTGTGCAGATTCAATATGCTTTTTCATTTTCATTTAATATTTAATTTATTAATTATAATTTTTTTTTTAATTACATAGTCTGGGTAAATATGCAATGAACCTATAGACTCAAACAAACATTCATAGCAGCATACTAACTTAGATAAATATTAAACATCAAATGCTTTTTTATAAGGTTAACTATACATCAGGTTGACGATGTCCAAAGGGTGATTCCTTTATTATAAGCAAAAAACAAAACAAATATAAACATATAACATGTATATACTATACACACATGCCTAAAAAATCAGTATCAACATCCTTTGCCATCATATATGCCAACATATATAAATTACAAAAGTTTTTCCTCAAAATTACTTAAGCAAATTGGATGTTGCCAAAATATTCCAGGTCACACATATAATCTTATATACAATCACAATATTCAACCCCCCTTATAAAGGGTAAAGTTATACTTGAAATTTAGAGCCCGTGTTAAATATCATAAATACAGCACAACTTTACAACGGATATGAAATATTTACAGTTTACAACATTTTTTTTTTTTTTTTTTTTTACACATAGGTATGTACATGTTCGACTTTTGAATCACATGGACAAGTAGCCTAAGAGATAGCAATGAGTTCGATACATGGTATGCTTTAGCAGTACCATGCTGAGCTTGATTCCATTAAGTTACCTCTAACGTTAAGACAATAGAAGGCCACAAGTTGGTTGGGTCAGTTGGTAGCAGCTTTAAGTTAAAATTTTATGGGTAACTTGTTCGGTGGCTGTATTTTTCTTTTTGGCATCGGTGAACCAGCCACGTATGACCTCTCGGACCGGATCTAAAACAAAAAATAAATCAAATTTATTTTATTTAATTTTTGAAGATTACATTATAATATAATCCCATCTATCTCAGTAAGAAACCCGAATTCTTATATGTATGTCATTGCTTTTTAATTATGAGAATGTTCTTAAGGATAATTTACAACTATTAGTAAATAAAGGTTTTAATAAAATCTTCTCCATGTATTGTTAGAAAGATAAAACCTACAAATTCCGAATTTTCTACTTTAGGAGTTTTGTGATTTAGGTTTATATTTTTTTCAACTTTGATACATTCTGGGCAAATCACTTATATCTATGTCCCAACTAATGAATAAGCGGGACATAGATTTGGGTAGAGGTTAGAATGTACCCACAGAACTTCCACTTGTCGTTAAAGGTGACTACAGGGTAAACGGGGTCTCTTGTGCTGGGCAACAAGAAAATATTTCTAAAGGGAGAAGTTGGTCGGGGGGTGCGGTCAAAGAATTACACTACCATAAGCGAACTTATATATTTTGTGCCCAATTTTAACATTAATTTTTTTTATATACATATTTTTTTAAATATACTTATATCAATACGTTTTTACAGTTTTCAAATCAATTGTTATGTCTTTTTACCACACAGCATTTAAATTTAGTGTTAGTTTTATTTCAAATCAGTGAGTTGGTAACATTGTTTTAACGGTTTTTCTAATTCCCGGTAATCCATTATTACGATTCAGTTGGCGCTCGACCACACGCCTCTCTCGTATGGAATTATCAGGTTTTCTTGACATTTCCTCCTCCTCATTGTTTTCTATCCTTCTTCTTTCTTCACCACATAGGATTTTTTATCTATTTTTGTTTTGGGGCTTACATTACTTTATATTTTACTCCTTCATCTCATAATTATTTAATTACAACAATGTCAACTTCTTTAACATCATTGTCATCTTTTGCATAACTTGTCACATCACAACTATCTCTGTATGCTTTACACATTACCAAACCTTCATACTATTTGTCTTTTTAATTAATAGATTTCATATATTTCACTATTCCCTGTGTAAATATCACATCATTTTTATTTTCAATTAATTTTTACATTGTTATTATATTTATTTTATTTTATTTTATTTTTTCATTTGTCTCTTGTATTATGTAATTTAGTGTTATCTTTTTCTTTTTATACTTCATACTTTTTTATCTTACTTGTATTTTCTGTTTTTTATTATTTTTACTGTTACTAGTACTGTCTCTGTCTTTTTTCATTGTTGTTATTTTGTTTCCTTTTAGCCCTGAAGATGGCCTAAAACTTAGGCCGAAACGTCTTATGGGCACAAAATATATAAGTTCGCTTACGGTAATGTAATTCTTAGACCGCACCCCCCAACCAACTTCTCCCTTTAAATATAAATATACGGTCAACAATAACTCCCTACATTAAGAAAATATTTCAATTCATAGAAATAAAAATGGTCTTGGAAATGGACTGTCTAAACCGAAACTCTCTGGAACGGTTAAGGATTTAAGGATTGGTAAATGGAACATCGGGACACTTAGAGGAAAAGAAGTTGAGCTTGCACTAGAAATAAAGAAGTTTAGACTAGACATATTTGAGATTAAGAAGAAAGGGAACGGAGAGATGAGCCTGGAGAATGGTTACATGCTTTTGTATTCCAGAGTGGTTAAGGGAGCATTTGCTACAGAGGGCATTGGAATTGTTATGTTCCCTGCTGCATTTTGTAATCTGGAATACTTTAGCGTCAATTATTTCCATCCATAAGAAGGGCAGCCCAACAGAATGCAAACATCATAGGCCAATCAGTCTCCTATAAAATGTACACAGGTCTTTTGGAAAGGAGACAATGAAAAAATGTTGGGTGACACTTCGAGTCAGAACAAGCTGAATTTAGACCCGGAAGGCAGATGTACTGGAGCAGACATGGGGCGGAATAAGTACCTTTTCCTAGCCTTCCTCAATCTAAAGGATGCTTTTGACTCCGTTCCACATCTGAAGATATGGAATTCTTTGGAGAATAAAAAATGGGAATCTCATCACCTCTCATGTTGGAATCTCATATTGCTTTTATTGCAGCAACATATAAAGGTCCAAAAGTGGTAGTGCGGATCAATGAGAGAAGAGCGTTACATTCCAGATGGATAAAGGAGTCATACGGGCCGACAGCCTAAACCCTCTTGTATTTATATGTTTTATGGATGAAATACATAAAATATGTAAGAAGAGAACCTCTCCATTGTGTCCTGTCCTCTTCCAGAAATTTGCTGATGATATTGTTCATCTTACAGACTCCAAGGAAAGGCTACAGCAAACCCTTATTGAATGGAAAGGGGAGCGTCATCAGAAGGATATGACAATAAATACTACCAAGATGCTTGTTGTGTCCAGGCATGAATATGAAGATGTACATATGTTTTATGGTGATGAGACTCTTGAAGTAGTGGATCACTTTTCCTATATAGGAACCATCATTAGCAGATGTGTAAAAGTAGATAAAGAAATTGGAAATAAAATAAATAAGGCAAATCTAATATATTACCAAATCTGTTGTAGCATTATTGGCCACCAGAATGTAGGAAAATTAACGAAGCAGGAAATACCTGTGCAGAATAGTTGGTAAAACAAGGAGAGACCGAGCTCTAAATCAGAGAATAAGGGATCAGCTGCAAGTAGTTCGGCCACGTCTGTTATGTGGGAACCCAAAAAGATTATGGAAGCCCACTCGCTGGGGTGGGCAGGAGGCCTGAGATAGTGTTATGTACTATCTCTGATCTGCATGTATATATTCTTTTTCTGTCCCGATGATGCCCAAATCGGTAAATCCTAAACTGGTTAGTTATTTACTGATATTTGAGAGGCTTAAAGCTTTTGGAATATTCCTAAAAATAATTTTTGGCTCTTATTAATTTTTTTTTTTTGAGTTTCTGCTTTCATTAATTAAAGTATAGATTTATTATTACAAACTAAAAATTAAAAATTGAGAGAATAAATTTAAACATTGTGACTAAACTACCTCATCTCACTTGGAGCGTGGCAAACAAGAGAGCGAAAAGAATAAGTATTGCAAGACAAGCGATGACGGCAATAATCGTAACAGTGACAAATGGTGAATATTCGGGCGGTTTTGTTCTCCTGTATTGCGGCTCCTCAGCAGAAAACATTTCGTAGCTTCTCCTCTTACCAGCAGCTACAGAATGAGTAATTTCTCCTGTACATAAAATATAAGTTTACAAAGTTACTAATAGCTCAACATAATTAATCTGGAATAAGATATTAAAATTAATGAGCAGTTGCGTTAAAAGAAATAGAAAGAGTGCTGAAGTGAACACACAGAAATTATTTATCGTTAGGCCACCAAATACTAAAATTTCTTTAAGTATTCAAGCATATTCTTTTTATGCATACTCACATGTTATATCATTTAAATCACTCCCTTTTACTACTAACCATTTATTTTTTTACAACTGTATTTATTTTGAGGCCTAATTATTGAGACTAGCTCTCATCAAAGGTGTGTTCAATTTAATAGTTAATAGTAAAAAACACAAAAGAAAAATAAATTGTGCGATTAAGGTAAGAATTATCACACCATTCTATTGAAGTATTCCTCAAAATTTTGAAATCTACCTGCTACTTTTTTCCTGAGTATTAACTAAATAATTCTCAAGAGGCTTATTTTACTCCTTTTTCTTTGAATGCTAAGGAGGAGCTAATTATTAGGAAAATTCCATGAAAATTGCCTAATCAATGTATGGTTGAATGATGAAACTTTGATCAGTATTGTAACAATAAAGATGAAAAAATTAAAATAATGAATGAAGAATAATGAATTATAGAGCTTCAAGGATAGTGTTCTACAAAGGACACAGGGACCATTTCTCCCCTCCACCCCCCAGGCTTAGATGCACCATATACTCTGCCAGAGCAGGTCAATAGTCTCTGCGAATCTGCTCATGCTGTATGGATTAATCAGTTCACAGAGCTTAGGCTCAATAATGCAATCACATCCAAATTAGAAGTACGTATTCTAGTTAAAGTATCGCACCTGCATATTATATGAAAGGAGGTCTCATTCTCCATGCTGCAAAATCTGCAGATAGGTGACTCTGCTAAACAATTAATTGGACAGGAATTTACTTTAGTGATAGTGACATGTATAAAGTGTTGTCACACTCCTCTAATCCATTGAAAGAAATGTTAAACTTCTCTCTTTGCAGGGTCTATCTATAAATAACTTGGAATGTTGCTGTTTCTAATGTTTCTTCAATGGGGTCTTACCTTATTGCCTAAAGCAGCCTAAATCGTCTTTGAGTATAACTGATACCACAGATAGACTTGGGTGAGGATGATATTTGATCTGAACCTTTCCTAGCGAGGCCATCCGCCTTCTCATTACCTAATATGCCTGAATGCCCAGGCACCCACTTAACCCAGATCTTATCGGTTAGGGAAAGAATGTTTAGATTGCTTTAACATTCCTCCATAAGCCTGGAATGAGATGCATAACTTATTAGGGCATCCATAGCTGCCTGACTGTCTGTAGGAATTTAGATCAAGCTGTCCCTCATGCCCATTAAGCTCATTTTATTAAGATTTAGGCACATATCTTGATTGCCATTACCTCATTCTGAAAGATTGAGTTATGTCTACATACAGGGTGTTCAAGACTTGATTGATACTCCCCTTAAAATCCTCAATTTTTGGAATTTAGAGTTGAAACTTGGTGTGGCACAACTGAAGTTTCCTTTGAGCTCATATTCAACTCCCTTACTTTCTCTATCACCTCTCCAGCGAATATAACTCTGGAATGGGATATATTTTACAGATTCTCATAGGAAATCGAATTCTAAAAGAATGTTATATCAATAAAAATATCAAATTGACGCTTCCGTTAGGCACTAATCACAAAATACTGCAATACATCAGATTTTTTCAGATAAATTTTCATTTTCCTCTAAAAAAGCCTTTTATCAAAAATAACTCCATAATAATTTCTATACGGGGAATACTTTTTTCAATTTTTGTGTATTGGAGATGTAGGCATTGATGGACAGGTTTTTATTGCTATAATTTTTTTTTTTTTGTGAAATTTAGTTTATCTAGTTTGATTTCCTTTGATTTGATTGCTGGTTTGTCTCCTCCATTAAAGTTTATGATCTCTTCTAGATATTTAAATTGGTTTACCATCTTGATTTTCCCATACTTTGTTTCTATTGTTCTTGGATGTTGGGCAGTTAGTCATCATTTCAGTCTTTAAGAAAGAGATTTTCAAGCCCATTTTTTCAACCATTTCTTTAAGCTCATTGATTTGAGCAATTGCCTCTTGTTCACTTTCCGCTAGAAGAGCCAAGTCATCTGCGTGGACCAAATATATAATAACATTATAGCATATGTGTTATTTTTCTCCCAGAAGGTTTTCATAATTTTGTCTAGGATTAGGTACATTGAAGAGTGTTGGAGATTAATCATCTCCTAAGTCCAAATCTTATTTTAAACAGTTTGCTAATTTATCCTTGGATTTTAACTTTAGAAGAATTGTTGGTTTGAATCAACTTAATAAGGCGGCTGGGTGTTTCCTGATCTACTCCATATTCTTATAGTGTATCGAATAGCGTTTCTCTGTCAACTGAATCATATGCTTCGGAAGTTGACAAAGAACATGTAAATGTTTTGGGGTCTTATATTTTATTCCTGTCTTCTTCTTCATGTTCCTCTATTGTGCTTCTCAGCGTGGAGGTGCCTCAAATCCAAGCCAGCTGGGCATTATGATCCTGAGCCAGTGTTCTCTTGGAGTTTTCCTTTTTTCTGTCCAATCCTAGAGATGTGATCGATCCATAACAGTCTGGGGTTTCCTTGAGGGTGACATCCCATGGGCCTGGCTTCAAAAATCTTCTGTGAATCCTTATTTGGCACAGATGATCGAACCACTTCAGCTGTCTCTTTTCGACAGTGTCCCTCAAGGCTGGCACTCCAAAATCCCCATGTATCCGCTCATTCTGACCTGATCTCTCCTTGTTTGGCCTGCCACTCTCCCGAGGTACTTCATTTCAGTGGCTGTTGCTCTACTCTACTGCCTGTCCAGCCGGACCCTGCTTTCACTTCCATAAAGAAGGGTAGGCAGGAAGATGGCCTTGAATATGTGTAGTTTAACACTGTTTTCTATCTCCCTTTTCTTCACCACTGGGACACAAAGCTGATAATACATAATATTTGAATTTTTGGAATTTAGGATGGTTTTTTGACTGTTGGAAAATTCTTGGTCAATTTTTCCATTTCTGCAGAGCACTATTCCAGGATAAGTGTGGTCCCCTCCTGACTAACTATCACTTCTTCTTCCTCACTATCAATGTGCACCACCTTGCTTTTCTTTGAATTCTCGTCTTTTATGTTATAAATTTTATAATTTAATTATTTGATAATTATTACTATAATCCAGACAAAAACTACTTGTTCTATACATTTTTTATTATTCTTAAAGGTAACAGAAATCCCAGAATAAAATTTGTTCTTCATTTTATTTCAAAAAATTATTTTCTTATATGTGCCTGGACTAGTATCAGAAAATGATAATAATTTTATAATTCCTATGTTTTCTAAATTAAAATAAAAAAATTCTAAATAATTTGAACTTACTTAACTGACTAACTGAAAGCTGTGACAAAGAAGCTGATGGTATACAAGTGCCGGCATGAAGTAAGCTACTTTTATCGCAAACGGTGCAATTCTCAGATCCCGGTCCTGCGCACTCATTGCAACTAGAGTGGCAAGAGTAGCACAGGCCAGTGCTGTCATCTTGGTACCTTTGCCTTGCGCATGTTGTACAGGCATATGCTCCTCCACCTGTGAACATCAAAATATTTTAAAAAGAATGTTTAGCTTTATTTATCTCAAATTTATTTGTCTTCACCTTTCTCTCTTAGACACTGGCATCTTTTTAAAATAATTTTAAACATGAACTTGAGAAAATAACATTCAATTACAGAAGGAACCCAGATAAAAAAACAATATGACATTACAACTCTGTGTGGGTCCTGGCCTGCTCAAGGAGCCCTCACCAGACGCCTCTACCAGTCACGGATATTCAAAATATGCCTTCCATCTTGCACCACTGCATCTACTCATGGCAATCTTGGTCTCCCTCTTCTTCTGGTCCAACTTTCCCTTCAGGTTTACCCCAACATTTGGTACTCTTCTCTGTTGATACGTCTTCTCCATTGACCATTACAATTAATAGCCCTGAAAATTCTATGTAGTAGCATTCTTTCAAAGACACCTATTCCTTTTTCCATGGTCTTTGATATGGTTCATAGCTCAGAGGTATATGTGAGCATTGGTCTAATCAGGATACCCAGAAAACTCATATATTTAAAAGTCATAAGTTTAAACGACCTGGTTAAATATTATTGGAACAACTAACTGTATCATTTTACTACAGGAAAACTGCATATTTATTGCACTAAAACCAATATTAAACTCAAAAGCATATTATTATAAATAACAGTAATCAACGTCAACATAAAAATTTTCACATGCTCCATAATCATGTATACCTACACTTATAATAAATGAAATAGAAATATTATAATTTACCATTGCAAGTAGAGCAGAAGTGATGGCAGTTGGCACAGCCGTGGGAAGTACTGTACATGTTTCGAGGGCAGTGAAGGCGGCACTGGCCTCTCGCCAGTGATCTTCCTTCCGTGCACTTGATACATTCATCCCGTCTACCTCCAAAGCAGGATGCGCATCCCAGCCAACATTTCTTACAGACGTTTCCCCATCGATACCACCTTTCAATTAAAAAATAAATAATTTAAAGGTAATTCTCAAACAAGAGGCAACTTTCAAGTCCCACTTGAATAAAATGGTTTCAAAGGATCAGTGTACATATTCCTTAAATACACGATGTGTATATGAGTATAAACATACAAATATGCATAAACATATATTTTCATAGACATAATATGATTCTTTTACATGGTGTATATTAAAAGATTAAAAGTATTATTTGCATTAAAAGTAAAATGTACATAATATAAATTACAACCGTATGTACTGAAATGTCTTGAAGTGATTTACTAGCTCTATTTGCTTAGTTTTAGTAGTGTTGATGTAAGATATGCTATCCTTAGTCTGCATTTATATGATCTTATATTATTCTACTCTGATGCCTGAAGAATCTTGAACAGCAAGAATAATTCTAGAGGCGGCAGAGACAGCATGGGGAAAAAGTAATTTGGAACATAGGATAAAGAAAACAGCTTGATGGACTGACAAAATTAAAGAAGTTAAACTGAAGAAACCCCCTATCAGTTTTTCTATCTCGGGTGCACGTGGTGGGGCTTCCACGCGAACTTTAAAGAAGAATGGTTCCAGTAACCTGTATACTAGTATACTAGAATACCAGTATATTTGTATACTCCCCATACAAGGACCAAAGGAAAAAAGTTAAAGAGATTGTGATGAAAGGAAAGAGAAAATCCTGGGAAGAGTTCGGTAAAAAGTTAGAAAGCAACTATAAGGAAAATCAGAAGCTTTTTTACCGAAGCCTCAGTAGCATGAGGAAGCAAATAGAGCCAGTGCTGAAGTACATTAAAGATGAAAATGGAGTAGTTCTGAGTAGGCCAGAACACATTATGGATAGGTGAGCGAAAGTTTAAAGAATCAAGGAAGTGGAAGCAAACCAACAGCCTTGGAACACAGGAGACACCTGGGAAGAAGATGACTTCATCGGTGAAGAGGCTATAAACTCACTGAAGCTAGAAAAAGCGGCTAGCATAGATGGTATTACACCAAAAATGTTGAGATATATTAGCCTAAAGGGGCTGGCATTGCTCCAACACCTCCTTATTGTCACTTGGAAAAAGAAAGTGATCCCGAAGGACTGGGAAGTCTCCACATAGTCGCAATTTTTAAAAAAGGTGACAATCATAAATGTCAGAACCATCGAGGCATACCCTATTCAGTGTCCCCATATAAAGGTGCTCCAAAAGCGTCTGAGGAGCCTTATAGAACAAAAGCTAGAGGAAGAGTAATATGATTTCTGACCTAACAGAAACACAGTGGATCTGATATTCAAGATGAGACAAATATCCGAGAAGGTCATAGAAAAGAGTAGAGAGGTCTTCACTTGCATTGTAGACCTAAATAAGCATTCGACAGGATGCAGAGAGGAGACATTTCAAGAGCACTATAAGAATATAGAATTCACACAGGACTAGGAAAGGCCATCTTAAGTCTGTATGAAATGCAGAGAAATGTCAGGATGTGCAATCACAAATCAGGGGAATTCCCAACTGAGTAAGGAATCAGGAAAGGCTGCAGTCTCAGTCCTCTCTTGTTCATCCTGATTCTGGATTCCACCTTAAGTGAGTGAAACAGAAAATGAGGCCATACCATCTGGGTTATAGAAACCTCCAATGTAAGGTACCAGCTGTGGGTACCGAATCGTTAGGCTGAATGGAATTTGTCTAGAGCAGGTAATAGATTTAATATACCTGGACGCTCACCTCAATGAGATGGATCAAAGGAGACATCAAGGAGAGAATCAAGATGGAGGGAAGATGTTTTCACTCCCTAAAGGCAGGCTTCCTGGGCAAGAAGGAAGTTTCCAAGACAACTAAGAAGGTTGTCTTCAAAAACAATTTCCACCCTATTCTAACCTATGCAAGTTATATTTCTTGGACCCTCACTACCAAACAAAAGAGCCATATCCAAGACATGGAAATGCGGGTACTTAAGAAAAGTGGAGGGGAAAACAAGATGGGATTGCGTAAGGAATGTTACTATACGAGCAAACCTGGATCTGAGACCTACAGAGGAAATAATTGAAGAGAACCAACTCAGGTGGTTTGGACATGTATCATGAATGGCTGAAGACAGAATTGCCAGGATTACTCATGAGGTAATAATGGAAGAAAAATGGCCACAGGGAAGACCAAGGAATACCTGGGAAGGAGGAGTTAAAGAAGCCTTTAACAGGAGAGGAATGGACTGGAGAAGGAGAAGGCAGCTGGTACAGCACAGAGATTCTTGGGTCAGGCTCTATAAGCAGGCACCTCATGCTGCTCAGCAGTAAAAGAGGACTCGATTAAGTAAGTAAGTAAGAATGAGTTTTTATACAGAGAAAGATAGTTTTTATAGGTGAATATCTAATATATAAGTGCAATAGTTGTAACAATTACCCAATATCACAGGTAGTGACACATGAGTGGTTCTGCCTGATCATTCCTTGAGGGCATTGTGAGCAATTACCGTCAGAGCAGAACATCTCTGTTTGTTGCATGATGCAGTCTTTCAGCTTGGGCCCTGTGCATGCTGTACATGAAGGATGACATTCTACACATCTGAAAAGATAATATTGATTAATAATCGAATGTTCATTAGATTTTTTTTTTTCATCTAATGTCTAGTTTAGTCATTTCAATGTAAGTTCATTACTAAAAAAATATGAGGATATTTGAACTGTTGACTAGAACAATGTTGGATGTTGCAAAGTGCAAATCTTACAGGAGAGCAGAATTTAACAGGAAAGCAATAAAAGTTAGTAGGTCTAAAAGAAAACTTACATCCTACGTTACTCCATTGTTGGAATTTTGGATTTTGGTCGAGGAGAATCATAAAAATTTTGCTTTGGTAAAAATATGTAAAAAATAAAAATCCTATCTCTGCTTATAAATAATAAAGACGAGCGTTTCCTTACCTTTGATGCCTGTTTTCAAATGTTCCTGTCGGACATGAGGGCAAACAAGAATGGTTATAAAAGACTAGGTGGGCTTCACAGGATGTACATTGGTTCGGGCTCTCTTGGCATGTAGCACAGTTCTCGGAGCAACTTAAGCACTTTCGGTTCTCAATATCTGAAAGCAACATACAGTGTATTTAAATGACTACATATATTTTGATATAACTAAAAGAATAAATTAAAATGGTCATAAATGTTACAAAATCATGTTGATCTGTGTAACGAGAGAGTAAATATTTATTATCCAGAGATATAATCTATTTATTTTAATTCTAGCTATTTCATTTTCTTATAATTTAATAATAAATATTTTCAATTGACTGTACCTTGATAGTAGGTGTGAGGACAGGCAGTAATACAAAGTGCCAAGTCAGTGACATAAAAGAGATGAGACGCACAGGTGAGGCAACTGTCCCTCCCTGGGCCAGTACAAGATAAGCAGTCGCTATGACACTCGAGGCACTCTTTACCGCTGCTATAATAACCTTCAGGGCACTCAGCAACGCACCTCCTTTGACAAATCATTAAATAGTCAGAAAAAAAAATACAATAGTTATGAAATATCCTTAATTTAGTTCATTATTTTTAATATATTAATCCTTTTCAATCTTTTCAGAGAGATTGGGATAAAATCAGGGAATAATCGTGATCACTATGATTTCTCGTGAAGTTATTAATGTAGGTTGCAACTGATATGTGCTGACACTACACATCTCTATCTTGAACTACTATAACAGAGCTCACTGTCTTGGCAGTTGTTATTTGGAAATTAGAGATTAAATGTTTTTCCGTTGTTTGTTGTAAGCAAAGCCACAGAACAGATCAGAATTAATCACCTGTTTCACGGCTTCTACTAACATACTAATGATTACACAGTATCCTGATAATACCTACTTGTTTAACACACTTGTTTAAAATGATTTAAGTACAGTATTTTCTTTTTTTATTTGTTGAATAAAACCATGCATTTAGCGTACATAGTCACCATGATCGGGGCAGTGGTGTCTATCTTTTTTGATGCTTGAGATGGTTAAAAAATATATGATGAAGACAAATCTAAATGCCAAATAAATGCAAAAGATTTGAAAAAAAAAAGCAAAAGAAGCTGTTGCTCAAGGCTTACCAATGAGAAAGCCAACTAAGAAGAGTGCAATGTACAAAAAAAATATAATTTTTCTCAGTTACACATGGATATACTGAGGATAATGTGAATCAAAAATATATTAGATATATGAGATGCCATTTAATAACAAACTAAAACAAGGCATATTTATTATACCTCCAATAGGGAAGATTCTAGATGATTTCCATTTTCAAGAAAATTAAATGAAAAGGAACTGGCAGCTGTGAAATGTTTTGTAAGTGTAATGAAAGTATTTCTAGCAACAAGAAAAATGAACACTATAAAAATCTCATAGATGAACTCTTGAAAGCCTATGAAATACTAAGGTGTTGCATGCCCTTAAAATACATTTTTTACACAACCATTTGGATTTTTTTCTAGAAAATTTGGGTGCAGTAAGGAACCAACAAAGAGAGGGGTTTGACAAGCACATCAAGACGATGGAAACAAACTACCAGAGACGCGGGAATCCATTTTGAGCGACTACTACTGGTTTTTAATAAGAGATGATGCTAGAGGAAAAACTGGAAGTTGATGTCGCTGTATGACATTCATGTAATATATTTTTTACTCACAATATTCTCAGTATTGTCTTCCATAACACTTCCAAGCTGCCAATTTCTTTTCATTTAATTTTTCTTGAAAATGGAAATCATCTAGAAGTTTCCTTATTCGAAGTCCACTTCTTCTTTTAGTTTGTCACTGTATATTTCATGTTATGTATTTTTTTTTTTCACATAATCCTCAGTAATATCTTTAGTTAGATTTAACACGTTTTTAATATATATATTAAATAAATAGATTGTAACAATATGTAGTCTCTTTTTTTTTTTCCCCACCATCCATCCTCTATAACAAAAAACTGTACGTGTTACAATAATTAGATGATCATTTTTGAATGTTAGGACTACAAAATATTTCGTATAACACCCATTCTCATCAATGTTACAAAAATCATCTCGACCTGTGGAATTTTAGTTTTTCTGTTTTGATTTGCATAAAAAAAAAAAAAAAAAGAATAGATTTTATTTATTGAATAGTCAAATTTTAAATATGTCATTTTCAAATTTCAAAGATCGAGTTAATTAAATTAAATTAATTAGTTGATAAAATCAAGTGTTAATTTAGTCTCAGAATTAACTTAATCTAATCATCTCCAGGACTTAACTATTCCAACACTAGAACTAAACCTAACTCTTCAGCCTTAAGCCAAATACACACCTAGAAACAACGTATGGGACATATCTTTCAGAGTTAATATAAAATGAGTTGAATTGCAAAGTAATTACTTAACTTAAATTACTTGTTTATCAATTATATTTATAACAGCAGGCAAATGAAAATGTATAAATACATAAAAGTTTAATAATGTAAATGCTATTGGGACATACTTATTTAATTTGAAATGCAGGCAAGAAATACACTGTGAGTTTTGTGGGCCATAGCAACCATCCTTGTCACATTCTTCATGACAGTCATAGACGATTTCCAATCCATCTTCAATATTGTTGTCCTCGTAGGTTTCTCCTATGACCTGGGAAAGCAATTCAGTATGAATATCAAAGTAACATATTTTAGCAATTGAAACTTGATATTTGCATTTATTTTTACGTTGAGGAAAAGTATATATTTAATTTTTGTAGCATCGATCTTTAGATCATTATTTGGTAAATAATAATTACAACATTATTAATATATTTTTTTTTAAAAAGTTTTTTTCTGGTTAATATCATCTTGTAGACAGTAAAGAATAGGTCTGCCGTCAGGGAGAGGCAGAGAGGAGGGAGGGGCAAAATCTATGGGGCCTGTTAAGAGTTGACTAAAAAAATCTGTACAGTCAAAAAGTTTGTTTAACAAATAAATGCAAATAAAAATAATTTCAATCTACAATAAATAATATCACGTATATATTTTTATCATACTCTAGCAGTTTCGTCTAATTTATAAATATGTGTGTTGTTTATAGTTTAGAGCAAAAATAAAGCATTGTCTTTTGAGTCTAGATTAGCAAGAAAATTGAATTTTGACTAGATTATTCAAACATTTTCGCAGAAAAGAAAAGAAGATTGTTGTTGTGAATAATTGTTGCTGTGAATAATTTTGTTATTATAATGTAGTTATAAATTTTGTCTTCATAATACTATGTATTAATACTATTGAAAAAAAAAACAACACATGAAATACTGAGTGGGAGGGATCTGCTGCATTATTTTGCCCTGAGCTCGGGCTCAGCTGACGGTGGCCCTGGTAAAGAGGCTATACAATTTACACTCATTTAGAAGTTAAATAAAGCATGGATTATTTCCTGACTTTGCTTCAACCCCTCTAGAATCAGGGTTGCAAGACTAAACAATTACTGCATTATTTTTTATATTCATTATGAACATTCTTTTAACTTTACATAAATAACTTTAGTTAATTTTAAAATATGATGTTCATAAATAAATATATTTCAATAGGAGTCATACTGGCGGTTCTCAAGATTTTCTATGTCAATAGTAGCTCCTATCACTGAAATGTTTACCTTTGTTTCTACTTCTGTCACAGGACGCTTCTTTTTGAACATCTGAAGTGATGGTGGCCTCAGTCTGATCGGGTTTGTTTCAGTTCCGTAAAACAATAATTCCCATTTCTTCAGAAAACCTAGATATTTATAGAAACTTATGTAAAATAAATATCATAAGGATGGTAAAAATAATTAAAATAAAGACTAATGTGCAATTAAAATACCGTTTGAATCAGCTTTTCTCGATCCAGCGTTGATTATGGTTAGTGTCCACATACCTCTGGGGTCTTCCCCCCAAAAATGGATAGACAGAAAAGCCCACGAGTCGAAGTTGGAAGAAATGACATCTCTGGGTCTCTGAGATAGTAGCACTGAGGGCGTGCCTTGAGGAGATTTCAAGATTATCCTCAGATTGCCTCTCGGGCTGAAATTCAAGGTGAGTCGACATTGGACGTGTTCCAGATATCGTACCTCCTGAGGCTTACCCTCACAGCCAGTGACATTGGTACCCACAGAAAGTTCACTCTCATAGTCTGGTTCCAAAATTCTAAAATTATAAGAAAAATATAATTTGTCTTCAATATCACATTAAAAAATAAATTTGATTGCTATTGATTAATTCATATGATTACTATGATCTTAAATTTCATTTACCTCTTTAGTATAATCACACTATTATATAAAATAACAGCCCATTTATCATTTGAAACCACTAACCGCGAAAACTATTGAACTAATTTCACCAAGTTTTAACTTAATAATCTTCATTGTTTCCAGAAGATTTAGCAAAAATAAAATTACGATTTTTCATTAAAATATTATTAAAAAGTGATTAATGATATGTAATTTTATTAGTCTATTTGCATAAAAGGTCACCAAGGTTACCAGAATGTAATCATGCGATTTAATATTTCATATTAACATTTTAAGGTTATTTTAATCAAGGAATCTATTCAATAGTTTCCTTGATCAGTTATGTCTATCATCCTGAAAATAATTAGGAGGATGTGAAAAAAATTCAAGTAGGTAAAATATTTACAGAAAATCTTAGAAGATAATATAATCTCTTTCCTTCCTTCCGCCATTACAATTCGAGGTAAACCAGAATCCAACAATCTCATTCGGAGATTCAAATCTGTAAAATGATGAAAATATGTTCTTACTGTCCATTTTCAGTTAGTAATTTTTCGAATGGGTCTTTCAATTTATGATTCTATTTGAAACTCTTTGATATAAACACGAGACACAAC
This sequence comes from Rhaphigaster nebulosa, assembly GCA_948150685.1. Lineage (NCBI taxonomy): Eukaryota > Metazoa > Arthropoda > Insecta > Hemiptera > Pentatomidae > Rhaphigaster > Rhaphigaster nebulosa. The sequence continues at coordinate 173,784,041 of OX411308.1, read as the reverse complement.
TTGAAATATAAGTTATTCAGAAGTCCAATAAATTTATATTTTCTCTTGCAATAAAAGCAATTATTGCATTGTTAACAAAGGTTAATCATTGCGAGCTTGTAGACTGAATATGGAGAATCCATGTTTTTCTTCTAGACAATTATACTTTGCATACTCCTGTGTAGGAAAACCAAGGTATATATTTGTTTGTATAAATGTCAAATGGAATCACAATAAGTTATAAAGCAATTAATGAAAGCATGATGCGTTTGGAGTAAAGATTTTTCAATATTTCACTCATAAGTGTTCATGCGCCCATCAAGGATAAGGAAAATGGAGAAATAGGTGGTTTTTATAAATTACTTTTGTAAGAATGTGATGTTAAGATAATTATGGACGATTTAAATGATAATGGACTCATGATCGTTGATTTTATATTGATACAACACTGTAAGGATGGAAATGTTAAATAAAAGATGAAACAAAGCACAGAAGGATCTAAAACAGAACAGAGAACAGCCAACAGGATTTCCACAACTGATAGCGTTACAGGTAGAATCCAAAAAAGAAAGTCTTATGAAGGAGTAAAGAAGTAAAAAAAAAGGCTTCCAACCTAAGACTAGTATTGGCAGGTATGGAAAAGGAAACTCCTTAGGAGAAACAGGAAAAGTGATTGAAATTTGGCAACTTTATTTCGAAGAATTGTTAAATGCCAGTGGGCCTTACATAAAGAGCCGTATATGTAAATGTGATTCCCAATATTACAAAGTAAAAAATGAAAAGCAAGGTCGATGAAAGTTGGTAAAGAGGTTGGCCTCGAAATAAATATGGATAAGACGGAATATATGGAATTAAGTATTTGATGTCTATAATAACTAGAAAAAACGAAATTCAAGAGGAAATAAAGGCACGGTTAAAGGCAGGAAATGCTTGTTTTTTTCCATATCAACATTGCTTAGGTTGCACATTTTGACCAGAAACTTAAAAGTTAGAATTTACAAAACTATTATCATCCCTATTGTTCCGTACGGGTGTGAAACGTGGCCACTAACCTTGAAGGAAGAACAACCCCTTAAGGTCTTCGAGAATAAGGTATTGCGTAAAATATTTGGTCCAAAAAAGGATAGCACCACAGGAGAATTTAGGAGGTTACACAACACAGAATTGCTAATTCACCCTGTTTATATAATCGAAGTGATATCATCGTGAAGGTTGAAATGGGCTTGTAAAGTTGTTGGGCTCAGTAACAAACGAATTCCTAAAAAGTTAATAAAATGCTGAGCCGACTGGTGAATGTCCGACGGGCAGACCAAAACGTAGGTTGGAGGATTGCACTAAGGGTGATCTTATGGGTTTGGATTTGGACAGTAGTCGGTGGACGGAGGTTTGTAGACAGCGATTAATGGTATCGGCATCCAACCTTCCGGTTTGCTAAGCCTTTTATTATTATTAAAAAATGAAAAGGAGCTGAATAATAGATCTTCATGAGTTAATATATCTAAAAGTCTCAATTCTCTCATTAATTTCATTCGCTGGTTGTAATAATCAGTTAGAACAGAAATTTATTTTTATTACTCTGTTGGAATAGAAATAAACACATTATCTAATCTTTAAACATTGCTAATTACTTGTTTTCGTGGATTTCTGGAGTTTGGCATAGGTGTTGATTTGGTACAGTAGTCCATTGCTCAGCCAGTTCTACCATCGCACCTCCATCCATTAAACCAAATCCAAATTTATGGCTCACTATAACAGAAAAACCATTATTAAAAGAAATAAGTATTCAATTATAATAATATGGCATTTCTTACATTTTATGTCCAAATAATATTTATATATTTTATTTGTGTCATGAGCAGCACTTTTTCCAGTAAGCCTTACTTGTATCCCTCTGTTTATTTTTTCTATTATATTTATTTTAAGAAGTGCTTTCTGTTTATTGTGAACTTTTTCACTTCATACTGAACCTATGGATGTTCAGTTTCCTGTATAAATGATGAATGCATTATTTTTTTTTGGTATTTCGCCTTAAGATGTATTCTGTTGCGCTTATTGATGCTAATTTATCTATTATCTACAAGATCCTACACAATATCTTCTCACCGCTTGGGTTAGATTTACCTTTGGGGCTTTTACTCCTAAGTTCAGAAAAAATAAGGGAAATGAGAATTTTTTATTTTTTTTTTAAGTAAATAGAATAAATTTTCTTTTACTGTTCATGCAATGTAAAGGTACTGTGTTAGATTAACACAGAATACATTTTTTGATTAGGCATTTATTATTTTACTTTTTCAACAAATTTATTTAATTTTGATAATAACAATAATTATGCCAATTTTTTTATTTATAAGAAATTTGTTTGTATCTTATTATAAAAACAGTTTGTAAATAAAGAATATAAAAAAAATGTATTCACTTTTGTCAGAATTCAACTTAATTCATTAAGTTAAGATAATTAAGTTATAATTATTATAAAAGTAGCATTTCAATGAGACTTTGGCATTTTATAATATTTAGTGCAACTACTAATTATTCATTTATTTATTTGATTTAGTTATCTTTCAAATAATTCAAAAATTAAATTCTTAAAACATTAATATTATTATAAACTAATAAGAGCAAAAGATCAAAATGAGACAAATATTTTTTAGGACATAAATGAAAAAATTCAAAAAAGAAGCCAAGAGTCTCAAAAATAACAGAAATAAATAAATAAATTATCTGTCGATATTTCACCAATTCTAGCATTATCAGGACAGCAGGAGAGAAATTTTTATTTATTTCTGTTATTTTTGGGACTCCTGGCTTCTTTTTTGGATTTTTTCATTTATGTCCTATTATTATAAACATTTTATTAACATAAAATATCATCACAATTATACATCAACAAAATAATAGTATGACAATTATACAATATAACCAATTCCCAATTTTCTTTTTTTAAATATATAACGTAAAGCAAACTATAGATAAATCCAGTGGTTCCTGTTTAAATATTCCATAAACTGGAGTGTTAATTTTTTTTTTCTATTTTATATCAAAATTGCTTAGAGTAAGCACACCTTTCCTGTGAGCACCGTTGGTTATCCAGCCAGTTTCCTTGCTCAAAGGTTTTGGATTCGCTGACATGACTATTATGTGCTGCATGTCTCTCCAGGTCAGATCAGGATTTGCTTCGAGTGCCAAAGCACACATTCCAGCAGCAAGAGGCGCAGAAGCTGATGTACCTTAACATGTAAATAAATATGATTGTTAATGTCATAACTACCATGGGGAGTCATCAAAGTAAACTGTGACAGTTTCATTTTCATTGATATAATGAAGGTAATGAAATATTTCTTGTAAATTTATTATTGACCAAAAGGATGCATAGATATTTGTTATTAAGAGATTCAGTGAATAAGTCTCGAAATGCATAATAAATCATTTCTACATCTAAATGCCAAATAAAAACCATTATTGCCTTAATAAAACTTTATAATTTTCAATTATACTGGAAGTTAAAAATTTCCTGATTTTATTTCCAGGATCTTTATATACAGTTGACGTACACATGATAGTATAGAAGGATCAATCTAATTAGGGATTGATAAATTATTTGCTACTTCTATAATTTTATTTTTATTGAAAATTAGTTTCAAATGTTATACATCCATCTTCAGTTCTAAAAAAAACAATTACTCACCGGAATTACTGGGAAAACCCCAACCCTCCCCCCTAAACTGTACCATTTACCTACAAACACCTCATCTTTCTTCTATTACAGCCATTTCAATTACTAATTCAGTGTGAGAACAAACCAATGTAACCTTTTCTGTTTGATATAATCTACTTAAATCTTGGTGAGCACCAGCATATATTTGATCTCTTGTCTTAATTAAATTCATAATTCATAAATGTTTTATAATATTAATTTATATTACATTTAATTTAATATGTATAATAATACCAAACTGTATTTTAAATTGCTTATTTTTGAATTTTTGTGTGTTTTTAGAACTGAAGATGAATTTATAACATTTGAAACTAGTTGTGAATAAAAACAAAATTATAGAAGTGGCAAATAATTTATCAATCCCTCTTTACATACAGGTTGTCTCAATCTTTTGTCTGTTTCTAACCAAACCTAAGCACATAATCTATTTTTAAAAATACATATCAAGATTCCTCAATTCCCATTAAACCTCTGATATCCCTGAACACCCTTACACCACCATCTATAGCTTCGCTGACGACACAACCATTTTTCTTTTCACATAAATCATACCATAGCATCTATAGTCCTCCAAAACCAACTATTTGATCTGGAAAAGTGGTTCCACAAATGGAAAATTGGAATCAATGCCACCAAATCAAGCCAAGTTAGCGCCTCCTTTTGGAGCTTCATGTCCAGCAGTAAAAATCGACAACTCAGTAACTTTGAAAAACTATGTATGGAGTCTCGGACTATATTTGGAAAAAATCTCACATGGACCACACATACAAAATTAAAAAGACAAGAACTGACAAGACTATACAAACAAGTATCATGTCTTCTGGACAACAGATCCTCATGAAACAAACGACTAATCTGCACTATTTTACTAAAACCTATTTGGACATACGGAGCAGAACTTTGGAGTTCAGCAAAAGACATCCACACACAAGGTATAAACAACACAATCCAAAATTCTTCAAGAAATTGTAAATGCACCTTGGTTTATTTTGAATTACACAGTACCCAACAACATGAACATTCCAACAGTAAAATGTTACATTCATGATAAATATACCACATTTCACTCTTCAAAACAGAATCACCCCAATTCACTCCATCACTTTCCTCCTCCCTGTTATCCGGTCTACATGGACGAATGCGAAAAACACAATGGCCTAGAGACCTTATGAATCACCATTAATTCAAAATTCAAGACACATTGCCAAGCAGATCGAGGACAAAAAAATTACGACATAGAATTAGCCTGATGCGATGCAACGCAGTTGCAAATGTAGTATAAAAGAATAAAGAATATATCAAGATTTAAGATAAAGATGAATAAAAATTGATTACAGGCATTATGATAAATATGACCAAAGCCCATTAAGTACAGAATTTTCTGAACAATAATAATTTTAGGATTAAAATAAAAAAATGAACAAAGAGAGCCAGTTTGAGAAAATAATTCCAATTCTAATATACTTCAAAGTTGTATTTTGGTTAATTATTTATTAAAATACAATTTACGACAATTATACTTTGAAATAATGTAGAATTAGGTGTTTAGAAATTGTATTTTGCCTGGGTTCATCAAAAAATCAAACTGCAACCTTAATTTTTTTTAGAATATTATTGAACTACTTAGCAACGTTTTAGAGTTTTGAAAAAAGATAATGCCAATTTATGAGATTTAAATTTTATATTTAAGTCTGATGTTTAAGAAAACCTTAAATTATTTAATTTATCATTTAATTATTATCATTTATAAGCATACAATTTAACAACATAACTCTCAACTGACGGATTTTTCTATTATTTATTTATTGACATACATTTTTTTTGGGTTGGTAGATAAATCTTACTATTCTAAATAAATCTATTCATTTTCTAAGTAATTCTAAACTAGGTAAACATATATTATAAAATATCTAGGTTTTATCACCCGTATGTTCAGTCGTGCAAAGGTGTTCTGGACGGAGTTTGGGATCCATGTCCACTGATGCTACGCTCTTGTCCCTTCCGAGTATGCCAGAGCTGTATGTTGTAGCAATAGTCGAGGAACATTCTTCTAAATACCATGGTTTAAAACTGAAAGAAGAATAATTGATCCAAATTAAAGAAAGTTCAACAGAAAATAGTAATTAAAATATAAAAAGGAGTAGAGAATATAACTGTTTTAAAATACAGCATAGCAATTATAATTTGACCGTGTTTATTGTGATAAATATTGCTTTGATTAAGTTACCCTGCTTGTGTAGCACTGGATATGGAGAGAGTATAAATGGTATTGGTGTAGCCATCACAGTTGCAGGAATCAGTATGCTTTCCTCCATTTCCACTTGCCCAGACAAAAATGGATCCCTTTCCATTGCGGCCCTTTAAAAATATCAATTATAAATAATAGTGCTACAATTTATATGGTAGTAACTGTAATGTAGTAATTTAATGGTAGTAACAGTTTCTTATATATATATATATATATATATATATATATATATATATATATATATATATATATATCGTAGAAACTGTATGTTTACAGTTACTACCATATAAAATGTCTCATATATATATATATATATATATATATATATATATATATATATATATATATATATATATATATATATATATATATATAATGTACTTTCGTACTACCGCTACGAAAAGCCACTGTTTTTAACAATCTCCGAGTTCATACCCGTTGAAGCTATTAGGCCCGAAAAGCCTATTAGGAATCGCGTAAGGAAGGGTCGTGTAAGGGGGAGGAGGAGGAGGGGGAAATTTATACATATATTGTTACGCTCTACAAATAATACTAGTTTTGGCGAGGATAGAGGTCCTTCGAGAGGTCCTTATTTCAAAAATAGTCGGTTTTAAAAACGCTTGGCTAGATCCTGCCTTTTTATTAAATCGGAACGGGCTATATTAGTGAGTAGAGGGACATTAGAATAAACGCTAAAATAGTCAATTTTAATATTCCACTCCTTCTTCCCGTATAAGAAATTAGATCTGAAAATTATTTAGGTAAGCTCGCTAGATTAGGGAGAGAGGGAGGCAGGGTATAAATAAAATATGAGGAATTATAAAAGCATATTGGATTATTCAATAATAAATTTTGTAAATATTCTTGATGAATTTATGATTTGCAATTTATGACTTTGCAATTCATTTAAATGAAAAAAAATCATAAATTCATCAAAGACTCAGGTGTTAAATTAATACATCATGTTGAAAACAGTCTCAAATTAAATATATATGAAGCACTTGATATAATAAAATCCTTCAAATCCAATCCAGATTTTTGCTTAAATGACCAAATAAATATCTCCAATAGTCTAATCTTAAATTTATTCCCATCTGTAACAGAAAAACCAATTATTCACTGGCATTACTGGAAAAACCCTGACCCTTAAACCGTTTACGTAAACATCCTACCTACCTTTCGTTCATTGTTAGTTCAATGCGAGAAGAAACCAGTACAAACTTTTCTGTTTGATATAATCCATTTAAACCTTGATGAGTACCAACATGTATTTGATTTCTTGTCTTAATTAAATTCATAATTCATGAATGTTTTATAATACTGATTTATATTAATCTAACTTAATATGTATACTAATACTAAACTATATTTTGAATTGCTTATTTTTGAATTTTTTGTGTTTTTAGAACTGAGGTTGAATGTATAACATTCGAAACTAGTTTTCAATAAAACAAATTTATAGAAATGATAACTAATTTATCAATCGCAAATTAGTCCGGAATATATTTTTTGAATTAACAGCAATTTTATTGGTAGTAAAAAATTTCAATAGAAAAAAATATGGATTCTTAATTACCTACAGAATAAACTGGTGGCACGTAATACAAATTATTTAACGGAGGGGATAGTTTTAATTGATTAAAAAATCCGGAATATCCCAAATGCGTGTAACGATTTGGCAAAATGTTGGGCTAGTAGTCTTTGCAACAAGATGGCAGGAAGACGGTGGATGGGGTAGATACCTCAATAAGTATATTTCCATTTAAATGTGTTTATGATTTCTGTCATAGCTTGTAGTCTCGAAAATACCGTTACTCAACATTTAAAATGATACGTATTTTTATTCAACCCAACTCGTGTAACGCACATAAATTAATAAAAACTAATAATAGTTTATCATTTTTAACCAAGTAACAAAAGCCGTAATTAATTCCTTTTGAGGACGTATTTATTAGTTGAATAGGTTATGCAATATTTAAAATTTGTATTTGAAAATTTACGATCGTAACTCTAACGTGAATGCGAGGCGTCGTAAAGTTTATATTAGAACGTCTTCTATATACTAGGTTGTTACAAAAGTCCTTTTGCATGAACACAACCCTTCATTCCAACTCTCATAATTAATCCTATAAGAATGTTATTGTTCCTACTATTTATGTAAATGTTTATTATGACTAATCTTTTAATTCCTTGTGATTTGAGTTGGCTAGATGGGGTCATTTACATTATTGAAACGCATGTGCTATGTCAGAAGAAAAAATTGTGATTCGCGGTCTTTTGAGACAGTACTGGAAAATAGATATAGCCGTTGAAGAAATTTGAGCCAAAGAAGGAGAGTCAATTATCCATCGAAATACTGCCGCACTTTGGTTCACGCTTTTCGATAATGGGAATATGAGCCATATGGAATATGGTGGAACTTCGAAGGCGTTTTGCATTTTGAGCTTGTTCCTGATGGTCGGATAGAGGCCTAAAATCAATAGCTCATTTTTTAAAAGGTCGGATCTTTGATAATTACGAGGACGTAAAAATTGGATAAAAAGAATTCTTTGGTTCAAAATCAAAGGAGTGGTGCCGGCATCAAATACAATTACTGGTAGAAAGATGGATGAAAGTATTTGAAAAGAATGGACTTTATTTTGAAGAGTTGTATTCAATAAAGCTATACTAATACACAAGGACTTTTGTTACAACCTAGTAGTTAAGTATTCAGATATACATATATTGTATATATACATATATGTTAGGCTGGGAAAGAGGCATTATTATACTTATTTTAGTAATTTAATAAAAAAAAAAATCTTAATTTTAACAAAAAAGAACTGATAATTGAATGGACAGAAGCACCTAATTGAGAAAGAGGAAACCGGTCATCTAAATATCCTTCCACTTTGTTTGCAAGAGTATTCAGTGTTACCATGCTTCATGTAAATTAAGATTTACACATTTATCTAGATAAGATAGATATTAAGCTATAAGACCTCGTCCTATATTTTTTTAATTTGATAAAAAATAGTCGATATTTTGAAATATCGATATTTCTGAGCCGATATAATTATCATATCGAAATTGTTCACCGATATTAATATCAATACATGAATTTAAAATAAAATTATTATAAGAAGATAAATATTCTTGAATATTTTTATAGGTAATGAGTTATGAGATATTATCTTGAATTTTTTTTTTATATAAATGTTAAAGGAGAAAAAGTGTTTAAACGAAAAACAAGAATCGACCCCTTACAAGAATTTACGATCCCACGTCCCACATAACTCGGCCGGATCATGGTGTTCCTCGGATGGAGGAAGAACAAGCGTCGGTCGGAAAGTTTATGCCCGTTGCGGTGGCGGAACGATGAATGTTCGCCGGCAACACATCATCGCGAACTAGAGGAAGCGACTCAGTGTAAGTCAGCCAACACCGGCCTCAGCTATTTCCGCTAGCCACCGATCGTTTCTTTCGTAGCCACGGGCGTACGCAGAGACGGAGAGAAGCAGGGGCGAGGGCCCTTGGTCCCTCTCTAAAACCAAAAGAAAAATTATTTAATTGTGAAAAATAAGAAAATTAAGTTGAAGAAAAAGGGTTTTGGGAGGCTATTATTACTTCAAAACTAGAACTTACTCTAGTTTTAGGATCTTGCGATGCCTTTTGAAATCCTCAACTACAGACCAATTACATCACTTTGAAACCAATTCTTTTAACAAACTGGAATGTTATGCGTTAATTGAAATTTTTTGCAGTCGCGATATTTTCAGGAAACCAAACAGCTGTAATAGGAACTTCTACTTCATTGGCGAACACGATAATGGAAAATCATGACATTGTGATATTAAAACGAACTGAATTCCGCTCCAAAAGCACCGAATTCTTTTCAGAGTTTCAAAAATGTTCCTATTAAAGAATATTATATTCGCAATATTATTACGAGCTAAACTCTGCCCGTGAAAGGTTCAAAGCCTTGACAATTGTAAAAAATATAAAACGAGCTGAATTCTGCCCCAGAAATCTTCAAAACACCCAAATTTTCTTAAGATTTTTAAAATTTTCTCGAAACGCGCGACATTAGAGCTAAATATTCTGTTCGTTAAAATCTTCAGAACATGTCAATCTTCGTCCAATTTTCATCAATTTTCTTGGAAAGAGCGAAATTATAACCAGCCGAATACTACTCCAAAAAGCTAAATTTTAAATTTTCCGATTTTAAATTTTTAACTGGAAACGGATGGAACTGTAATGAGTGGAATTCTGCTCTAAAAAGCCAGAACACAAACAATTTTGCGCCCGATTGTCAAAAATTGCCTGGAATAATGGATAAATTACGTAAATTATCTTTATATTTCAGATATATCGCCTATGTTTATCTAGAGCCGGACCCCTGAAATAAATTCCTGCGTACGCCCTTGTACACATTATATTATTAATAATATATATGCATTTATGAATAAGGATGAGATACTTGAAAAAAGTAAGGTAATGCAGTATTTTAATGTGTGCATAATTTTCGCATTAGTTATAAGCCTTCATCAGATATAAGAAAAACAAGATACGAGGATAATAAAAATGATATGAAAAAATAAAATAGTATATATAAAAATATAGAAGACACTGGTACTGGTACTAGTAATGGTGAGGAGAACAAGTCCGGCCTTTTGGTGCTTTTTGCCAATACCTGAGGGTTAATTAGAGGTTGCCGCCTCGTACTAACCAGAGTAAGAATGTTATTTTTTTATTAAAATAAAAAAAAATATTTTTCGGGACCTTCGAGAAATAAATATTTAACTCCCCTAGGAAAGAATCGTACCTATCCAGTTCCGAACCGGGTGCTTCACTCTGGATCCCTCACCCCAACGTATTGGTCATCAAGATCTCAATACAGAACTTATGAAGAAATTAAGAAAGGAAAAAAGATTATAAAGTGAAATAGTAAATAATTCAAATCTTATGATAGCAAAAATGTAATGGTAATCGTGAGACAGTATCGAAAAGAAAATAGATTAAAATGTAAACATGAAAAGTAAAAAGGAAAGATGAGAAATGACAAAAGAGAAAAAAAACGAGGAATAAGATATGAAAAAAACGTACTTGATTTGACAACAGTAAGCGAACGAATGAGGAATTTTAAACGACCATCTATACGGTGACTGACTACGGAATTATTGCGAGTTACCGGTGCTACTCTCAGGCCAAGAAGTGAATATAAAAGTTATGAAATATTTTGTAAAAAGCAGTACCAAATATTCAGTTTTTGAATAATATAAAAGTTATGGTTAGTAAATTACTTATCTATTTTTCTGTAGTTACAAGACGAAATTCGGTTTCAGAAATTATATAAATGAACGGATGATGACTTGTTATAATGTAAATATAAGTAATATAAGTAATAATATAATAATAATAATATATATAAGCAATATAAGTTATAACTTAGTGTGTTTTAATGTAACTAGTAACCGTTAGAAATCATGCTTGGGACACTTTCAAGATTGATACAGTTATGTTGGAATATTTATAAAATTATATTTTATAATATTGCTCATAAAGCAGTTTTTTTGTTTGTCCAGTAAACAGAGCAAAATATCTTTTGTGCGTTTTTAAAATTAGTTATGTAAATACCTAGGTAGTTTATACATTTTGTTCACCAAGTTTATTTTTTTATATTTATTGTATCTAAAAATAACATGTCTATAAATAGAACTCAACATTGCATTAATAAATTTCATTCATTCAAATTAATAAACTGGTTTTGATAAATGCATGTACGTATTCGTTTTCTGCAGTACAAATAAGCACTTGCATAGCTCTTCTCAGCAGACACTCCTTTGTAATGGGCAATACCGTCGGACCCGTGGGTGTCCGCTATAGAGAGGTTACCAAAACAGAATAAGTGAGAGAGAGGCGATCAAAATATCTCCTGCTCTTGCCATTCCTTCAAAGTCGTTTACGAGCCGGAGCGATTTTTTTCTCAATATATGAGCCACGACTTATTCTAGCAATTGTAAGTAGCTTTTAATGATAAGTTTTCACAGCCAAATTAAAAAAAAAAAAAAAAAAAACAACAACATTCATATTAGGTATCATACACAATTTTTGTTTCTAGATTTTCAAATAAAATAAAATTTCAAATCAGATAATTGCCCATTGCATCATTGCATGTTCCCCTCATAAAATCTGCTTTATGGTTAAACTTTGTTCGATTATGACCCATCGAATTCTGTGTTTAATGATCTAAAAGAAAATATATTTTTAAGGTAGATATACAGATTTTGCACTAAAGGTAAGTTGATTTTAAAAATTATTTTTACTGCTTATAATCAGCTTTTCATATAGTTTATTTGTCACTAGTCAATAGACATAAAGTTTCTAATTTTATGGGATTAATTGATCTTTTAATAAAAAAAAATATTGCTGTGCCTGATATGATTTTTTTTTTTCCATTTATCGATATTTTTCTTATAGTTTTTATTTTTTAAGGTTTATACATTTAATAATTATTTTATCGTTACGCAATAAGTTACTTTTTTTTTTTTTTTTTTTAATGAGACTGAAAATGCTGATATCTAGTCTAACTCTAATAAAAAATGCCAAATTTAGGCAAAATTTGTACATTTCTACAAATAGATGATTAAAACGGTAAAGAAGTATTTTTATCCTTTTTGTTAAATAAACATATAATACACTGTATCTTATAAAGAATACAAACTATCTCATACAGGACAACTCCTTTCCTAATGCAACTGATTTAGAAATTTTTAAAAAACCTTTTTAAATATATTTGCGATAGTTAAGTGAAAGAAAAATTATTATATGAAGGAATAAGATGGTCCGGGATGTGGTCAAAAAGAATGGATCACAAATAGTAAAAACAATTTATTAGAAACCGACGTTTCGACCCACTTTGCAGGTATTCATCACGGCTTGGAGCTCTAAGTATGGCAAAGGAGTTAATTGCACTCCTTTATTCCATGAGTGAATGGCATCCCTTTATCACACACACACACACACAGAGCTTCAAATCCTTATGAAGACCTGCAAAGTGGGTCGAAACGTCGGTTTCTAATAAATAGTTGTTACTACTTGTGATCCATTATTTTTGATCACCTCCCGGACCATCTCATTCCTTCATTTAATTTTTACGGTCAACTATTAATTATTCAATTAAAAAATATTATGTTTATGAAACATAAAATTAAAAATATCAGTACAATATATAATAAAAATTATTGATTATAGATGTTGAAAGGCAGTAGCTGAAACACCTCTTGAAAAGGATCAAAATTGTCATTCTTTTAATATTTTTCCTTTGTGGTGTTGATAGATAGGCTCTTGTCTATCCTTTCAAAAAGGAATTTCCATCACATGACGATTTTTCCTCCGGGCGTATTAATCAGTGTACTCTTCAGGGGAGAAAAGGATATTGTCTCTAGGTTTAATCACGGGGCCCATTGTCCTCTCCTGCCGAGGTGGGATGTTATTATGACGGCCCCAGGCGGCGGGGAACAGAGATTTAAACTCAATGCACAATACAGACATTCGTTCTAATCCGTCCCTTTGTGCAGCGACTTCTATTGAACAGTCGTTCGAATTAAATGAAACAAAAGTAGGCTCACTTTAGGGGCATTGTTCATTCAAGATTGAGCGGAGGGATACTCCAGTGGGTATCAGCTCATTATGGAACTCGAACTGGAATTGGGTCAAAACAAAAGTTCCAGTGATAATATTAATGAAACTCCAATGACTATTCCACAGGAAATATACCCTCCAAAAACAACCACTGAAAAAAAAAAATGGCTCAATTTGAAATACACTCACAAGTATTGGTACTTGCGGTAAATTATCATTCATACGGTAGTATTAACCTTGTGAGAAATCGATCGTCGAAATTGTCAAATGTAATTAGATAGTTGTCAATTTAAATTGTATCCTTTTTATTTTATTTTTTTTTTTTTTTGTGAACAAACTCAACTTCCCCTAATATATCTTCATTTTTATAACATAAACATTTTTTACACAAAACAAACCGACGTTTCGAAATTTTCTAAAATACAACAACACTGTACATATTTTTCGATTATTAATGTAATTTTAATATAATCATTTCAAAAACTAAATTATTTTACCTTAATTTTATTTTTTAGTGTGGTTGTTCGAGTGGCGAAGAGGAAAAGCTGGGAAAAATTGGTAGAAGTCTGCAAAATGATCACAGGGAAAATACCAAGATTTTTTGGAAGAGGATAAAATCAATGAAGGGAAAGGCGCGCAAACCCTTTAGAAATGTTAAGGACGAATCAGGGCGAATGATTACTGGAGATGGGGAAATATTGGAGAGGTGGCGACGCCATTAGTCTGAATTGTTTTCTGGTGCCTCGGAAGAGAGAGTGGAGGACAGGCGGGAAACAGAAGAATATGACGACGTGATATGGGAGGAAGATGTCACCTGGGCTAAAGAGAAAATGAGGAGTGGCAAAGCAGCAGGCAAAGATGGTATTGCTCCAGAAGTTATAATATTTGGAGGTCTACAATTACATAAAGCTTTGCAGGACCTGTTTCAAAATATTTTCTCTTCTAAATCCATGCCTGAGGAATGGGGATGCAACATCATGCCGATCCACAAGAAGGGTAGCTCTAGTGAATGCCAAAACTATAGGCCTATATGTCTCTCCCCTGTAGTCTATAAACGTTACTCCTTTATACTGGAAAGAAAACTCCGATCAAGCGTTGAAGACAAATTGGAAGAGGAACAAGCAGCTTTTAGATCACACCGACTAACACAGGATCACATCTTCTCGCTGAAGGCGATTATTGAGAAGACATGGGATAGAGAAAAGAGCTTGTACCTAGCGTTCCTGGACATAAAGGCAGCATTTGATTCAGTCCCTAGAGAAGAAATTTGGACAACTCTAGCCGCTAAAAATGTGCCCACAGCATTAATAAATGCCATAAAAAGCACTTATCATGACTCCAAAGGCGTGGTTAGAATTAATGGAAGAATGTCAAAGACTTTCGCCATCAGAAGGGGTGTTAGACAGGGGGACAGCCTTAGTCCTCTTCTTTTCATCACTTTTATGGACGAAATATTGAAAATCTGCAACCGGAGGACAACACGGATGGTCGTGGGAAAGTGAAACATGAGGACAATCCTAGCGCAAGTAATGGTTTTTGCAGATGATATTGTCCTCATTGTCGATTCCAAGAAAAATCTACAGCAGGCGGTTACGGAATGGGAGGTTGAGCTGGAAAGGAAGGGTATGACATTGAATGTTGAAAAAAGCAAGGTGATGCACATCGGACGTTAAGAAGAGGAGGTTTTGATTCACTGCAGGGGAGAAACCTTGGAGGCAGGAGGAGTGCTCAGCAGAAATGGGAAAATGGACCAAGAGCTCTCAAACAGGATTAAAAAAGCTAACAGCGTATACTACCAGCTATGCAACACAGTGGGGGTGATGGGGAAAATAATGTAAAATTACATATCTTTGAGTCCATATACCTACCTACCCTTATCTATAGAAGTGAGAGCTGGGTCCCGTTGGACAAGCACTGGAGTAGGGCTACCGCGGCAGAGATGAAATACCATCGGTGAATGGCAGGCAAAACAAGGAGAAACAGAGTTAGGAATGAGAGGATAAGGGGAGACCTGGGAGTGACTGCACTGAGGGAAACAGTGGAGAGACGACAGTTGGGATGGTTTGGGCATCTGTGCAGAATGGATGAGGACCGGGACCCAAAGAAGTTTTTTGAAGCCAGGCCTACCGGACGCCATCCTCGAGGAAGACCTAGATTACAATGAATGTACCACATCTCAGGGATTGGTGAAAGGAAGGGAAGGTCTATAAATGTAATGAAAGCGCTGGCTGGAGATCGAGAAGCTTGGCAGTCTTGGATCGGGCACCTCCACGCTGAAAGGCACTAAAGGAGGACGATATAGAAGAACAAAAGTTTTTTAGTAATATAGTTGGCAGTAATTCCTTAAAGTCTGTTTTTTTTCCATAAGTAAATTATGTCGTCTGTTATGTCAAATATTAAAGTTGTTTAAAACATTATTACTCTATGGATTGTCTGCTATGACTGATATCGATGTCATACTGAAATACATTAGAATTGAACTTTGTACTAATCCATTAATCTGTTTGCTATTTGTCTATTGTTCAACATATTTACCTAGCTCTATTATTTATTTTCTTCCTTTTTTTATTTTGTAAAAATCTAATGCCTTATATGCCTAAATATTGTATTGCTGGTTATTATTGATTGTAGAATAATGGGACATATCAAAAGTAATGACCGTTTTATCAAAGGATGTAAATACGCACTTTAAACCTATTCAATGTTTACCAATAACTAATCCTCTCTTGTAAATGATCAAGTAAGCTTGCCTTTAAACATTTGACCCGTGCAATAAAGCCTTAGTTCATCAGCTGTAACCGAACAAGAAAGATGGTTTCTTACGAAATATTATCGTAACATAAAAAAAACAAACAAAAAACAGCCGCTGAAGCAATACATGAAATTGTTCAAACTGAAGGTGAAGATGTCCTTGATCACCGTAAAACGCGGCGTTGGTTCAAAAAAAAATCAGAAGAGATACGTCCTTGGAACGGTAGATGGATTCAGGATGATCATTGGTGGATATTGATGAGATTCCATGAGGTTCTGACGGATGTTCTAGGAACTCCGAACTTCACAGTGAACAGTTAGATAGTAAACATGCGAAATTATCACTGAGTTACCAAGCTTTGGTAAACCGTTAAGGCGTTCTAAGTAACAGCAGGATAACGCTCGAGGGCACACAATTTCTGTCGGACGCAGAAAAAGTTGAAAGATGGCTGACAATAGTGGATCATAATAGGTTATATTTTGAATATTAATTCTGTATTATATCAAAGAAATAAAAATATTAACTTTTTATTAAAAAACAGTTATTATTTTTGATACACCCTATTAATTATCATTGTCATAATAATATTTTATTAATATTTAGTATATTAATTATATCAATATAGTGACTCTTTAAATTTACTGCATCTGACTTGAAATTTACTGTATTATTTATATTTTTTGTGATGTAAATAGCTTCCATAGTCTTCCTTGCCAGTTGTCAATTTTAGATATGAGTGCATGAAGGTGTTATGTTACTTTAAAATTTTGACGAAATAACAACAACAAAAAGTTTTTATACATTTTTTTATGCAGGAACTGAAAACATTAGGAACAAATTATGTTCTGTGACTGTCCGCCTGTCTGTCTGTAGTCAGATCCATGTGGTATAACATCTACTAGCGTTAATACGATTTTGATGATTTTTTAGGGATTGCGTGTATTGGCCGTACCAAGATGCTCCTATATCAATTTTAACAATTTAATCCACTACTTTCGGTTATGCAAGTGCAAACGTATTTTTCATTGGCATCCTTCTACAGTATCGTCTGATTTGGCCCAAAGTTAGAGGAAAGTTGGCGATTAGTTCAAAAATGGCCCGATATGAATTTTATCAAATTCTATTCCCTACTTTCGCTTACGCATGGCAAATTTATTTTTTTAAAGTCATCGCAATTTTTTCAGACAGTTATAGATTTGTCATAAGGGTTAAATTAAACAATTAAAATATCAAAATTGATTATGACGCAGCTGCTGCGCTTAGTATTGTAAGAGAAAAACTATTATATAGGAAGGTTACCATTATTAAATACCAGTAACTTAAAGATTCTTCTCAATTTCTTATTACATTTATTGGGTGAATGTTCGGTTTCGTCAAAGTAGGAAGATGATGCATTAACCTGAAAGTTATGGTTATTGAAAACAAATCCTTTATTTAGCCGCAATCGGACCAAAACATTAAAGTTATACCTAACTATGTTAGAGAATAGAGTAGAATAGAATAGAAGAACTTCTGGGACTAGGTCATTAAGAATAACACAATCGAACACATAAAACAGAAACAACATGTGGCCATAAGATTACAAAATAAAAATTAATTAATGTTTACAATATTTTCAATAAAATAAATACGCAAACAATATAAAATCTAGTCTCGAAAAATATAATTAATGCGAACAAAAAAAAAAAAAAAACTAAAAAAGAAAAGAAAATACAAAAATAATGAGTTGATTAGCAAAGTTAAAGCGTTTGCATTAAAAACTATTATTTACTTCTGATCTAGATGTTAATCTTAAATTGAAATTTTGTAATTAGAGAGCATCATTTTGGAAAGAAAGAAGGTGTTGAAAAAGGAGAGATTTGAATGAGGATAGATAAGAAGTATAGAAGATATTAGAAGGAAAAGAATTCCAGAGGGTAGAGGAGCGGGCGAGAAAAGAACGTTGGAGTGTTTTGATTTTTTGGGAGGGGGTATGGTGTCTAGAAAGGCGTAATCTTGTATCCTGCGCGTGGACCGAGGATCTAAATTGTAGGAGGCTGTAGATGTAGGAAGGATCCTGGGTGGTGATAGTTTGGGATAGGAAAGACCCGAGGAAATATTGTATACGGTAGGAGGGGAAGAACCACTTTAACTCGACGTAAGGGTGGGGCACATGAGGCCGTCTTGAGGTACCGAAGATAAATCTTAAAAAGCATCTCATGATCCACTCCAATCTGTCCTCGAGCACATTCGAGAGTCCTCCGTATACTCCTGTTAGATGTTAATTGTAACTAAGTGATGTTAACAACTCAGATATTTCAAAACTTCATTATAAAATCAAATCTCGTTCTTTTCAATAACAAAGTTAGACAATAGAATTGTTATATAAATGTTAGAAAGTTGTATAACAAAATTTTTATGAAGTAAGTGTTTTGTTACATACTGTAAACCCAGCTGAAATACCTAATCTTTAATAATTTACAAAAGTAATAATCTCTTATGAAAACTACAATAAATAGGATACAGATGGAGAGAGTAAAGCAATTATGAGGTGCGTGGGGGAAACACTCGACACCAATGAAATCATGGAAATGACAGGTGTTGGCAGCACACTCTGGTGGTAAGATTACGCGGTTTGGGCGGCTATACGTTGGGTCGGCCAGCACCACACCGTTTCCTTCTCTTCATAACCTCCCTCATATTAACCTTCATCATATGCCAAAGCCCACACAAGTCATTAAGGGCCTTCGTGTTAAGTTATATCTTGAGCTGACAGTTCTCAGAACATTTTAAATAAGCTATTAAATATAAAAAAAATAGCTGTGGCCTACGACTTCATCCGTGTTAAATATGAATAAAATCTTTAAATACAAAATAACTTTTAAAATAATAACCTATAATATGTTGTTCAGTCTCATTTGTTGCAGACATTTTCAAAGGACAGAGCCTTAACTGTTTATAAATGTTTATAAACAACTATAAAGTTTCATTTAATTAATTTTTTTTTCATTTCATATCCCCTTATTACACTTCTGAACACTGCATTGGCCAGAGATTCCCCTTTTTCTGCTGATATGCATTTTAAGAAGTTCTATTATACATTTTCATCTTTTATTAATGTTTCATTATTTCGAATTATTATTTAGGTGATGGGGCTCACCTTTCATTTTGGGTCGAACTAACCATCCAAAAAGCAGTTACCAACTGCTTTACAGTCTGTTTCAATTTTTTTCTTTATTAAGCAGTTTGTGTAGTCAACTTGCTTCCATTTTATGAAATTATGAAGTTATCATAACAAAGACACGTACGCAAGTTGGACACTTTTCTCTTAGCAATTTATTTACGGTTACTGCTCTGTTCCTAAGGGTCGTAGAGTGATGTTATATAACCAAAAGCATTGCTTAATAAACGGTCTATCTAACGCAAAAATAATTTTTCAAATCGGATCGGTAGTTGCTGAAATTAGAAGAAACATACTCATAAGCCTTTATATATTAGTACAGATTAAGGTAGGATAAGTGCCTTCTTGACTTCTCAGGTTCAGGAGCCGGCATCCCGAAAAAAACCTTAAAATTTGTACCTTAATTTAGGATCTACTTTTTTTTTTTTTTTTTTTTTAAATCACAATGATAGAACCTTAAAAAGTATAACTAATACTAACATAATTTTTGTAAACTTATTAGAAATAATTTTACAAACACAAATTTGCAATTGTCTAAAAAATCTTTGTTTATCCGACAAATCAAATTAGTAAAATTATTTTCAATGATCGAATGTTTCTATAGTATCGAGTTAATTTTTTAGTGTTTTTGCAAAAAGTTTGAACTATTTTAAGAAAAGTATTGGTTTGAAAAAATATCTGGTGTGCACATTCACACGACTCGATTCGTATATGTTAATTTGTTTTAAATAACTAAATTTTAAGTTATATAAGGGCTTTTGTCGTTTAATAAGGTCGTTAAACGTTTTTGGAGACTGGTAGTTTTCATTAATATATATAAATGAAATACTTACAGTAGTTATTCCACTGAGGAAGGCCCTGGTGGCGAGAGGTCCAGGGCCATCCACAGTCTTGCCATCATCTTCTGGTCCCCAAGAGGCCGAGTAGATGTCGATGTGGTCCGGATTCAAGGATAGAGCCCTGGCTTCTACTGCGTCGCTCACAGTTCCGTCCAACATCCGCACTCCTGCAACAAAATCATATATATATTTGTATGAATATATTGTTATATATACAGTAAAACTTCGTTATAACGTCCTCCTAGGACCCTAAGTAAAAGAGCTCTATAATCGGGAAATCATAAAAAACAACTAAAAAAAATTTGTTTTAGTTTATTTCTACTAGAAATATTTTGATGTTCTTAGTATAAAGATATTTATTTATTTTTTTGGGGGGAGAGAGGGAGGGAGAAGGCTTACGGTAACATAAAGTACTTTAAAAAAAAACTTTTTTCTGATATATTTATTCGTTCAAAAGTTCCGTATTGCACTTGAGATGAGCAGGAAAAATATGTGCAAATCGTCTGTAACGCGCTCAAATCATCTGTTGTCTTTACTGATTTCCTTCCGTTCTCTTCCTCTTCTCCATTTCATGTTTTTTGACGCGGCTAAATCTTTTTGATTTAAATTAGATTTGTCGAATGTTTTAATCAAATCAACTTTTCTTTAATAGACAAATATTATCGCGACATATTCTCTTGAAGTTTAAATCAGAGCAATTAAGGCCAAAACGAATCCATATGCGTAAAACTAACAATCTTTTAATTCATGAAAACATCTTTTTCAACCAAAAACGCTTTGGAATTCTCTACGTCTTAATATCCGCCATGTTTTTCCATATGCTCATTCAAAACCCTCTTTTATACTGTTGACAATGCTTTGTACATACCAGACATATTGTAAGATGACAAAGTACAGATCAAAATGGAGAAACAGAGCATCTCTTGTTTTGACTAAACCAAACTAGGCTCGCTAACTCTTGAATTTAATGTTTTTTAAATTAGAATTTTTTTTCCTAACAATTAGTGTTTCTTGAAGCGGTTCTCTTTTTTTTTTGTGCATTGATGTTATTCTTAAGGGGCATAATCTCAGAAAAAAGTTGTTGTTTTTCTATAGTTTTATCTTATTAGGACTTAACTTTCATTATGTTTCTATGTTTAGGGATTGATAATTCTATACCATCATGCGGATGTCAACTGTTTGTTTCTAAGTTTGTTTTTTTTAAACAGTTTTATTTCTCCTACAAACTTTATTTGATTTTATTCTGATATTCAGCATGCTATTGTTGAAATTCGACGAATAGCACAAAAAGCAGGATTTAGCATTTTAAATTAGAGATTGCGAGCACCCCGTTTAATTTAAGATGTCTTATTAATCGAATTGGTAGCTAATTATTAATAATTATAATTTAACCAATTTATAATCACGACCCACATGGATACTGAGTGAAAAAAGATATACCTTGAATCACATTATTCTTCAGTGAAATTATATATCTTCTTTCTTATTCCCCTGTATCCTTCCCAGTAAAAACACCATCATAAGTAAGTTATTCCTTACTGGGCGGAATGAGAACCCAGGCATCAAAATGAGCCGGTATTAAAATCAGCTTGAGCTATTGATTTTCACTTTTCCTGCTATCCGAGTGCTCTTTTTGCCCTATTGATATGGAATAAATTTACATGGTCAACCAGCGGTTCTTCATCTCTTCATATTTTTTTTTTTTTAAATCTCTCGATTTTTTTCTTTCTTTATTTTTTTTCCCCTCTAACACATATATAAAACAATAAAAATAAATAATACACAGGGTTTATTTTTTCAAAAATGAAATGTGTAAAATATATTTTTATTTTTCTAGATCTTGCTTAATATATACGCTTTGGAGTGCTCTGTTACCTAAAAATGATATTTAAAAATGTAGTAAACGTTGTTATAGACGTTCCTGGTTTATTAAAATCTTTCGTCTTCCTAAACTTCTGAACGGTGATCGATAAAACAATAAAAATTGATGATTTATCAATGCATAATTAGGCCATCACTACTCTGTGGGGCTTCGATGTTTAAGAACTTAGGAAAAGCAACATATAAATGCTTGGAATCGTTCCTGAATGATATATTTAGAAAAATTGTAAAAGGAACTACACTCCAGAAGATTCTTGCCGAGGTACAAATACCAACAATTAATGAAATGATCGATTTATAGCAAAATTTCTTCGATAGCTTGCAACTATCGGAGAATGAAATATTTAATAAAATCGTATCAAGCTCAATTTCCCAACGATGGCGAAATCAAATAAGGAAATAGATTAATTTATGTATCATTTTTAGTTGTGTAAGGCGTATTTAAATAAAGGGTAAACTCTTTATGCCAGGTAAAACCAGATAAAACCTGGTGAGTGTAAATAACTTATAAATACTAAAAATCAATATTTAAGAACAGGAAGTCCTTACAAAGTAACGCGGCTATAGTAGAAGGAAACTGAATGAGTATAAAAAGCATAACAAATGTAGAGACGAAGGGGGTTAAGAAAACAAAACAACTTTCTAACAGATGAGCCCCCGTCACAGGTATGATGACATTTCTATATAATATCAATAATAATTAAGTATTTTAAAATGTCACCAAGACACAAGGATAAAATATAAGAAATTAGCGACAAATTGAACAAGAAGTAAGTAAAAATGGCGATTGAAAAAAAATAAAAATACATAGAATAAAACATTGAAGATGGGACAATTTCTCGTACCCAAAGAATAAAAACAAATTACCCACCCAGTTCACAATCGACTGTGTGCAGAATTCGATCTCAAAAAAATTGCACATCTAGGTTTAAACATCGACAGACGTTCAATTTTTGCAAGCCTCTTTAGACAAAATGTTGGCTGCTTTTAGAGCAAAATCATATGAATTTTACTTACTTCTTTACCACACCACACTTATGTCTAGGACTTAAGATATTTATTTACAACAGGATCATTCGGCCGGTTCTGTTATATGGTGCTCGAATGTTCTCTAACATTACCCCTCATATAGCGAAAATGCTGCAGCAATTCCAGAACGGAAAAATTAGAAAAATATTTCTATGACGTTCTTCCTTCTTGAAAGAAGAATCTCCTAATTTTTTTTTTTTTTTTAACAATCCGCTATTTGATAGCGTAATAGTAGAGAAGACAAGCGAACCGAATTCGAAGCAGGAAAGGATAATGCCAAAGAGGAACCAAGTGTAATAATGCCCTTGGATGTTTCGTGCCAAACCGACGATTCCCCCCCATTTTCCATCGTTCAAATCGGCGGCCACCTTTCCATCAAATGGCCACCTTTACACGGCGTCAGCGTGGAGTAATCTAGTCTCGATCGTGAATGTTTAATCATCCTTCGTCATTACCTCCTCGCAGAGTTCGCGGTTATTATTAGAAACAATTTTTTTTTTTTTTTTACGTGGTAGGGCAGGATGAAAGAATTATTTCAATTTCTGTATAATCGCTTAAGGATTGGTATTACGTAGGGAAATTTTAATTTTCCCGCCATTGCCTGTCCACATTTTCTTCCTTAGATTGACAACGTACGAAGCAATGAACAGTAGGATGACGGTGGAGAAAACAATATTCATTCTGATAGTACTTTTGAGTATCAACGCAGCTGTCCCAGAAGCGTCATAAAGAAGGAAGTTGTCACTACAAAAAAAGGGATTTTTTTTTAAAGCTGAATGGTTAAAAAAAATATATGAGGTAAATTTTTTTTGTATACATAAAATAAATGTCCCTCTTGTTTGGAGGGACACGAATATTCATTGTTGATGGTTAGCTGAATGTTAACTTTTTTCAGACTCTTTGGAGTACTTTAATTTTCTGAAACTCTCAGTCAGGCTCAAGATTGTCGCATCAAGTGACTCATAACTTCATGATGAATTTAACTTAAATAGTAAATTAAAAGTAGAGATTAATATAGTGAATTTGGTATCAGATAGATAGAAGAGATTGGAGCTGTCAAGTTTATTTGAATCAATGCCTGGAAATAGAGTTTGCGTCGAAGGGAGCAATATCAGCCTGTGTTTGTTCTACTGCGTCGGAAACCCTTCCCATCCCCCCCTCTCTGCCTCCCTTCAGTAAACTAATAGTAACGAGTTGCTGCTCCTCACTCCCAGCTGTAATCGTCGGGATTTGTCTATCCCACACATATCAAGTCCCTTTTATTACCTCGTGGCTCACCAACCCACTGCTAATGAAACTCCCACCAGAGTGAGGACAAACTTTACAACTTTACGAAAGGGCGCTTTCGTTCCACACGAACGCTAATATTCAACGAAATGTGTATATTGAAGGAGGAAAAAAATCAATGAGATACAAAAACAAGGCACAGTGCTATCAACGTCTCTTTAACATTTATATCGAAGCTGTTTTAACATACAAATACATAAAGAGGTGTGTGGCATATAAGAACAAGATTTTTTTTTTTTATGCATTAAAACAAAATAGAAAATTTAGAATTATTAAATTGAAATTATAATACTTCATTAATAGTCCCTAATCGTCTTTATACACAATACGGTACTATACATCCCTTTTCCGGCTCTCAGGAGCGATGGATTTTGATGAGTGAGATATCAAAAGAAAGGAAATTTCATTGAGATCTGGCCAATTCGAATTTTGATTCCCACATTCATACTAGGGCTTAAATAGAATTGATGGAAAGGAGGTTTCAAAGCTCCGATGATGGAGAGTCGGTGGATCGAAACGGGACGGGCCGGGTTTTAATGATTTTTACGCAGACATCAAGATCATTAATGAACGT
This sequence comes from Rhaphigaster nebulosa, assembly GCA_948150685.1. Taxonomy (NCBI): domain Eukaryota; kingdom Metazoa; phylum Arthropoda; class Insecta; order Hemiptera; family Pentatomidae; genus Rhaphigaster; species Rhaphigaster nebulosa. The sequence goes on along the minus strand of OX411308.1, from coordinate 173,758,954 downwards.
TCCTAAATATTTCAATTAGAGTTTATGCATTGGTCCATCGATTTAAAGCACTAAAAATTACCGTTTTCAATATAACGCCCGATATATGACCGCACAGGCCCAATTGACATCTTGCGTACGCGTCAATGTCATGACGACTTCATATCCATAGAAGCAAGTTGACTTAACGACGTCGTTTTTTGAAAAAGGCTTAAGCGTTAAAAATTCGAAATTTGTGTTTCAATTGATTTTAGGACATAAATACCACCTCTATCGATTCACGCTCACGATAAATCGAAATAAAAATTGGAAATAGTCTAAAAATCGAATATTGATGTCGACCAAATACTAACGACTCTTAGTTGTCACTGGCCTTAGTAGTGCTAGAATCCTTCAAAATATTGTGTTATTATAAAAGTTTTTCCAGGTTAATGAACTACTCTATACAATAAATAATAAAATTAAAAAAATAATATTGTTATCTGGGAAAAATCGTTTCAAATGTTTCCTGTAAAGTTTGCTAAATGGCGCTTATGCCTTTTTCAAAAAAAGAGTCGAAATGTACAAATTTTTTTTTAATAAGATAGAGAAGATTATATAATCTTTACCGTGTTTAACCTTCAAGCACGGCTAAATATGAAAACTACACATGGAAAATGGTATACCTGAGTCTTATTGCTTAGCTGTTAAACTGTAGGGATCACTGATTACTTATCAAGTAAACTGTTGCGTCAGCATAGTCATTATTAACTATATAGCTTCACCAAATGTGCTAGTTAAATAAACTTTCTTTTGTAATATTATATTGTTCATACGAAGAAACATGTTTTCCTAATATCGCTTGTACTACATATGTATTAGGGCTAAGAAGAAAGATATAGTTCCCGCTCGGGTATACTAGTACATAATAATAATAATAATGAATTTAAAAATCTCGTGTGGGGGAGGGATCACATAACTTTCACTGATCGCCCAGTAATAATTATACATTTTTAAAAATACTTTTAAAGAATTCACATAAACTCTACTTAAAATATTTCCAGAAGCATTCAATTCTCTCGCGAAAAAATACAATAAAATAGTTTTTAAAAAATTACAATTCTGTAAAATTTATATTTTTGTTTTGCCAAGCTGAAAATAAATTGTAAAGATTTCCATTTAGGTTCCATTAAACAATATAAAAGTAGAAATTATAAACTACAACAATTACTTATACCTTTTCAAGTTTATGCGTTTTTCATCACTCTCAATTACCTTCAACGACTTTATATGCTTAGTATTAATTTTTCTAAAATGTTTAGCTTTCCAACGTTGTATTATACCTCTATATTACTACTCTCATTTTCGGAAATTTGCTTTGAACCTGGGTAAATATTTCTCCTTTATTTAATTATTAAATTATTTTATAGTTTATATTTATACATGTTTTATCACTACTAACAATGAGATAAGGTTAACTATATCAAATATACAAAATTAAAGGTACTTTTGTGTCCGAACTTTAAGCGTCAATAAAAGTGTCAAAAAATATTTACGGGTTTCCAAATCCGTTGTTCATTTACAGATTTACTTGTTTATTTGAAATAATCAATCTGGATAAACTTTTCACTGAGTTGATTTAGCGCACATGTCAGATGCCATGCCACTTCCAAACTAATAGCGCAATTTATAGAGCCATTTACAAAGTTAGGATTGCCTCCGGGGTTTTCACCAAAGTGACGGCTTGTGTGCGATTAGAGTTGACCGAACTGGAATCGATCAAACGGGACACAAGTCTTAAGCCTGCGTTCGTGAACCTCTGAGAGATTGACGGCGGAGGACTTCGGGCTTACTACGGTGGCAGAGTGATATACGGGAGGATAGCATAAATCAGGCCAAGAAATAGCACGCCAGCTTCTTAACAAGTTTTTTAACATCCTTATCTTGATTGCCATGGATTCCTGTATCCTTCAGTAATGTATTGTTAATATTAGAGAGTTAACTTTTATATATAATTTTGCGTTTTTATGATATTCTACTGATTCATTTTATTTATTTCCTTTTCTTTCTATATCTATTTAATTTTATTGCATTTTATTTATTCAGGTTTCTATCATTTAATATTAAATTTCAGGAAAATTTCCCTTATCTACTTCCTCTCTTTATTCTCAATTTATCACAACATTTCGGGCTTTCCTCGCCCATTTTCAAGTGATCTTTATTTTCCACTTTTTCACTCTATTTGCCAATGTCAGATTATGAGCTGTTATATTCGTATAAGAAAATTCTTATTTGTCATCTTGTTAGTTGAATACAATTACAGTCGATTACATATCGAACATGAAGGTTCTTTGAAAAAAAAAATCGATATATGGAAATTTCCAATTATAGAAAGATTACAATATTTCACCTTTTTCAGGCTAAAAACAATTATTGCTATTCTTACGGTTAAAGAAGTATCAAAGGCAATTTTGGAGGATTAATGATGTAACAAAGGTAATTTTTTAGGGTTTAAGAAAAACAAAACTGAACGATCAGTAACACTTATTTGAAAAATTGTACAAATCACATCTATGATTGAAATTTTTTTATAAATGTACATTTATAATTTAATAAGGGCATGTATTAAAAATTTGCAAACATACATAAAAATTAATTTATTTTTGTTTTTGCACAAAATAGCTTCTAATGTCTATTTGTGTATAGTTCATCACGGAAGTAATGTTTAGGAGCAATGCTCATAATATGAAAGGCAAAATTAAACTGAATCTAAAATGAAAATATCACTATATGTTACGAAAGAGATTCGGAGAATTTAGATACTTCTGTACTTCTTCTGAAACAAGACTCCCTTGTATTTCCATTGCTTGGTAAAACCAGTGGAACATTTTTTTTCTTATTAAATTATTAGCCATTCTTATGTGCCTAAACCAAGGGTTCTTTTCGATAACAATTAAATTTTATATTTTTTAAATTGGATTTTTTTGTTCGATATATATAAAAATTTTATTCGGTATACAGAATATTTTTTTCTAATAAAAATTCAAAGTTCGATATACAGAGATATTCGATACATGGAAGTTCGATATATAGAGATTTTCGATATATGGAAGTTCGATATACAGAGGTTCGACTGTATCTCCTATTCCCATTGCTCAGCTGCGCTGAATGGTCTGCATCTGATTTGATTCAAATAGATCACTCAGCACAGCTGGACAATGGCATAAGGAGATAATTGTATTCAATTAACTAGGATGGCAAATAGGAATTTTCTTATACGAATATAACAACAGGACAATATTATTACAATTTGTCAAATCGGAATGAAAAAGTGGAAGATAAAGATCACTTTAAAATGGGCAAGAAAAGCTTCTCATAGTTAGTAGTAATAAAAAATTGACAAAAATAAACTGTGGATTTGATAACTAACTAAAGGAGAAACAAGGAGTAATTTTTCCAGGCTGAAAACAAATTTCCGGAAATAATAGTATTAATATAGATGTCTAATATACTATTAGAATGCTAAATATATTAGAAAAAAAAATTATCTAACTTAAAAGTCGTCGAAGGTAATGGACAGTGACGAAAAACGCATAAAACTAAGTGATTGTTGAAGTTAACAATATACACTTTTATATAATTTAATGAGAATTGATATTCCAATGGAAACTTTTAAAATATATTTCAAGCAGTGAGGTGAGTGAAAGTCTTAAATTTATTCCCATCTATAACAGAAAAACCAATTACTCACCGGCATTACTGGAAAAACTCTGATCCTTAAACCGTTTACCTAAAAACATGCTATCTACCTTTCGTTCATTGTTAGTTCAATGCGAGAAGAAACCAGAACAAACTTTTCTGTTTGATATAATCCATTTAAACCTTGGCGAGTACCAACATGTATTTGATTTCTTGCCTTAATTTAAAAATTCATAATTCATAAATGTTTTATAATACTGATTTATATTACATCTAATTTAATATGTACCCTTGGTGAGTACCAACATGTATATGATCTCCTGTCAATTAAATTCATAATTTATAAAGGTTTTGTAATACTAACTTATATGAAATTTAATTTAATATGTATAATAATACCAATCTATATTTTGAATTACTTATTTTTGAATATTTTATGTGTTTTTAGAACTTAGGAAGAACATTTGAAACTAGTTTTAAATAAAACAAATTTATAGAAGTGGCAAATAATTTATCAATCCCTAATGAGTGAAAGTTGTGTGATGCGAAGACCGCACCAGATTTTTTAAATTCTGTTTTAATGTAATTTTTGTTATCACTTTTCTTAATGTTTCTTTTTTGGTTTATAATAAACTTTTATAAATGTAATGTAGTGTATATAAATAACAATATATATTTAAAATAATATATGTAGTATTAATACATTTTTTATATATTAATAGAACATGCTGCAATAAACGACGATTTTGCAGGGCTATATTGGAATAAAAAAAAAGAAAAGAGAAATACATCTGTATAGAGGAACGAATTTCTTATCAATACATTTTTTTTTTATTTATTTATCGGGTTTTGCGATTTTCTCACATCCCGGCCCCAAAATGCCTTCACTCCAAAATCTTCTGTCAAAAGAATCTTCTTCCGTCAGACCTCTAGCAGCCATTTCTTCTCTGATCCCTTCCATCCACTGCTTCCGAGGTCTTCCACGTCTTCTTCTCTTCTCAGGACAGTATTTAAGTGCTCGAAGGGACCATCGCGTCTCGTCCATCGCAGCAGTCTTCTTTCACTGATGTCATGGAGAATGTTGAGTTTAGCCCCACCTTATTGCTTATCCATATGGAGACCTGCAACCTGGATATGCCACAACTTCTTCTCCAGAACTCCATTTCTAGGGTCAGTAATTTATTTGCATATTGTTTTGTCACTGTCCATGATTCTGACCCATATAACGTTGTGCCAACCCAGAAGGAATGGTATATCTTCTTTTTGGTTTCGAGAGAGACCTTTTTACTCCATAATATACCGTTTAAGAGATCTATTATTTTATATATATATATATATATATATTATATAAAAAAAAACAATATATTTTTATAGAAATAAATTAATTAATTTGCCAAAAAAAATCTGAAATATGATAAGGCTGACAAGGAAAAACGGGATACTGAAAAAGAGAAATAACCAGAACTGAGTAAGGAACAAGAATAGTGAATTTATAAAAAGGATTCGGGACACGTAGAGCTCTGGAAATTTTTAATTGCATCATAAAACGTTTACGGAGGTTCTCTATCGTTTTCCCGATATTTCCATATCTAGAATATTCCCAAGTTTGAAATTCCCCCGCTATATGAAAATATTTTCATCGTGAAGTGACAAGGAAGGATTCCACTCCCGTGCCACTTAAGGGTTTTTTCCAAATGTCAAGAACGATGTCCCCTAACTGAGTAGCTATTCGAACAAATAATCAGTACAAAGTTAATAATTCGAATTTCTAAGAACTGCGAAAGGGTTCACCTTTACACTAATCATCTTTAAATTAATAAATACAAAAATTAATTAGGGCCTTTTTATTTCTTGAGTATAAAATAATTGCAGAGATTGTCCTTGTATCTTGTACAATGTTTTGTTTTTTTTTTCCCAAAAAAATTTCTTAAGTGGGTTACTACTGCGAACATAGTATTTTTCGTTTTGGAAGGTTTTTGTAATTTCTTTTTTTTAAGGGATGGAGGTGGTTATCACAATGCGGTGATTCTGTTTGAAGTTTGGATGTACTATTTCGTTTGGTTGAAAGAGCCCTAGTGGATAATAATAACTATCTCAAAGGTATTGAAGACAGTGTCAAAATCAGTCTGGGTGGCCTACAAAGAATAGTGTGGGTGTGATAATTATTCGTAAATTATGGATCAGCCAATTATTTTTAAAATATATAATTGTTGTTGTTAGCGGAATATTCAAAGGGGTAACGCTATGAAGGGGTGAAATTGAAAAATATTATAGAATAAAACAGAATGGAATAGAATAGAAGAAGAACTTTATTCTGGGACTAGGTCCCTTAAAGATGACACAATTGAACAAATAAAGCAAAAACCATAAGACTACAAAATAAAAATCAATTAATGTTAACAATATTTTCAGCAAAATAAACAAGCAAATAATATAAATTCTTGTCTCGAAAAACGTAATTAATGTGAAAAATGATTAAAAAAAAAAACGAAAAAAAGAAAGAAAATTAAAAATACAAAAACAATGAGTTGATTAGCAAAGTTGAAACTTGTGAATTAAAAAAAATGATTCACTTCTGATCTAGATGTTAATCTTTATTTGAAATTTCGTAATTAGAGAGAGAAATCATTTTTTAAAGAAAGAAGTTACTGGAAAAAGAGAGATTTCAATAAAGATAGAGAAGAAGCATGACGAATATTCAAAGGAAAGGAATTCCAGAGGGTAGAGGAGCGGGCGAGAAAGGAACGTTGAAATACTTTGGTTCTGTCGGAAAGGATATAGATGTCAGAAAGGCGGGATCTTGTTTCCTGTGCGTGGACCGAGGATTTGAATTGTCGATGTAGGAAGGGTGCTGAGTGGTGATAGTTTAGTATAGGAAAAATCCGAGGAAATATTGTCTACGGTTGGAGGGGAATTTAACTCGCCATAAAGGTGGGACTCATGAGCCCTTTTCGATGTACCGAAGACAAATCTTAAAAACAGTTCATGATCCGCTGCAATCTGTCCTCGAGCACATTCGAAAGGTCCCCGTAGACCACACCAGCTATATATATATATATATATATATATATATATATATATATATATATATATATATATATATATATATCAGATACAGCACATCCTACATCAACATTCTAACATAGAAAAAACAAATAGAGATATCTCACATCAGTTGAAGACAGTTCTACATATGCTGTTGAGCTCTAGCTTGAATAGCTTTCTATCGGTAAATCTTCTAATCTAAATTTCTTATTAAAATAATTAATTCTTCACTACTTAAATTTGAAGCACTACATTACTTACTAGTGTATAAACAGGGTGTTGAAACTCGATTGACACCCCTCTTAAATTCCTCAATTTTTAAACTTTAGAGGTGAAACAGACCTGTGTCGCCTGAAGTTAACTTTGAGCTCATATTAAACTTCCTAAATTTCTGCAATACTTCTCCAGCGCACATAACTCTGGAATTTTCAATGAAATATTTTATGACGGATTCTTATAAGAAATCAAATTCTAAGGCGATGTTGTATCAATAAAAATATCGATAAGGCGCTAATCATAAAAAAGACGCAATAAATCAGATTATTTCAGACAAATTTTCATTTTCTTCCAGATGAAAGCCTTTTATCAAAATGCTTCCATAGTATTTTATAAATCGAATTTTCTATAGAATTAACTCATGTAAAGAATGATACGTTATGTATTAACTGAGGTAATCTTTTTTGAACATAAGCCTAAATTGTTATTTTACTGAAAAGGTGGGGGTAGAATTCTCAAGTGTGGTGTGAATTTGATGACCGTTTTCAGCAAACCTTTCTTGCAAATGTTTCACCCCAACCTTTTCAGCAAACCACAATTTGGCTAATATTCAAACAAGATTATCTCAGTTAAAACTTAACTTTGGGCTCTGTACATGAGTTAATGCTATTGAAAATTCCATTAGCTACAATCTTTATTATGGAGGTATTTTTTATAAAATGTTTTCTTTTGGACGAAAATTAAATTGATCTGAAAAAATCTGATTTATTGCGTTTTTTGTGATTAGTGCATTACGTAACCGTTGGGTCGATATTTTTACTGATATAACATCGCTTTAGAATTATATTACATTCCATTGAAAATTTCAAAGTTATGTGCGCTGGAGAAGTACTTGAAAAAGTAAGAATATTGAATATGAGCTCAAAGAAAACAGTTGTGCTCCATCAAGTTTTACTACTAAATTAAAAAAATTGAGGATTTCAAGAGGGGTATAAATCGAGGCTAGAACACTCTGTATAGTGCACATATTCAATGTGTTATTATTGGGTGGAGAATTGATCCCAGAATAGAGATCATATATGCAATACTAAAATGAAATCATTATTCTGCGATAAGAGAAAGGACAACGTAACATGTAAACAATAAACCAGAAGGTAATTATTATTATAATTAATTAACGGAACTTGAATTGCACTAATTCTAATCAATATCCCATTCGACACAAATGAAAATCACTAGGAAAAACCTGAGACATCAGAGCTCTGTTGGAGATGCAAATTTAACTAAATTGAAACTAGTGAGTACATAGCTTTAATTAGTGATGCATGTACTCCCTCATCCCCTATTCCATCAATGTTATTCCTTCTCTTCACTGGATATTCGCAGTCCTCGACTCAGTAAACAGCAGTTTGACTGTGACGTTCCTGAACTCCTGTAATCCAACTCTCTTTTACTTTACAAATTACTTTACAATAACAATTAGTACGATAACGCAACGCAAATATTAATTTTTTTCGTGAGACATATACTATATGATCAGATGGCATTATGCATAACAATAATAAAACCACAGAACAGAAGATATTAGTGACCGATGTCTCCTTTGCAAGACTGAAATTGAGTCTATCTAGCATATATCATGAATGTCAAGTGTTGGCAGGTAAAGAATACCTTATGAGGCAAAATAACCCGTTCATAAAATTTCTAGCAAGCACTGGTCTTACCATGTCCCTATCATCTCCAGCTATCGAATGCAAAATAATGCGATTTTTATTTCCATCACTTTGAAATATTCCATGGCCTTATGAAATTTGAAAAAAATAAAATCTTAGCAATCAGTGAAAAAATTGTATGGATTGTGGTGGAGTGGGCAGGCTACAAATTAAAATCACTTTGTGCTAAAATATGCATGGTAATTGCACTGTTAAATCTAGAAATGAATCTAGAATAATAATTAGGGAAAAAAACATTTTATCTCGGTTTTTTATCACTCCTAAAAATAAACAGCCTTATTTTGAGCCAATAAAGAACAGGAGGAAGTCTAGTTTTAGTTCACCTTCAAGTTTCTAGATAGTAGACACGCATTGATTGGTTAGAAAATTCTTTTCGTGCTATATCTGTGGATTAAAAAATATAACACAAGACAAAGATTGTGTAGGAAGTTTGAAGTACCATAAAATTAAAATAAGAGGAAAAATATAAATTTGTAATAATAATAAATCTAATGTACTCTTGGAAGAAACCCTTCTCCTCCATGTTATATTGAAAACAATCCCCGAGACAGACACACACGGAAGACCTTTAAAAACGATTAAAAATAGGTACTTTACAAATATTTTTTCCAAACCTTGAAATTTGAAAATGAGAGAAAATTAGTTTGTTTTTTATTAATTTTTAAATTAGTATTTAGACACATTTGTGAATATATAGATATACTCCTCACAGTTATACGGTATTGCCAAAATATTCACTTATCAAAACTCCTAACTATCCAATAAAAATATTAGGATTCATAACAAATATACCGTGGTACGTGAATAACAAAACTTTACATGCTGATTTTATTTCTAACAAAAGCCGACCAACACATATAGACTCTTTACCAACGATTTCGTAATAACTTAAATACATACGACAACAGATAGATATGAGATATAAATACAGCTGGTATGCCAATGAGTATAAGAAGGAGACTAAAAAGGTGCCGGGCGAGAAATCTCCTTCCTTAATTAATAAAGGTAAGTGAATCAAAGTAGACAAGAGGTAGCAGCACCACTCTATACTCTATTCTCCTTCCCCATGCCTGACATGTTATTACTCTCTATATTATTAGACCATTTACTGATTGTCAAGTTATGTTGACAGGTGCAAATTAATATTTCAAGCCACAAAAAAAAATGTAAATATAATTATAGGTTATATCTAATCTAATTATATCTAATCTGGTATGCGAGCCAGGCAAGACTGCAAGGCTGAACTGGATAGGCAGTAGAGTATAAATGATAAGTCTTGCGGTATAGTAGGACTTCAGCCCCGTGGGAGAATTTAAATTTACAAGTAAAAAATTAAAACTAACACATTGAAATTTACCAATTGAGTCGAATTTAAACCATAACTATCAGAGAGAAAATAATTATTTACACATGAATATCCGGATGGAATTATAGACCGAATAAATGAAAAAGTAACGTTATGTGATGCAATAATTTTTTTTTGGTTATAAATTAACATTAATATTATCATTGAAACCTTTATTGCCAGCAAACTACAAGAATAATTTTAGAATTATTTGGTAACATAATTAGAATTAGCTCTCCATAAAATTATTAGCCTAGAATGAAATTTCTATTAAGTAAGTTGTTATCACTGTAAATTTTTTTTTTTTTTTTTAACTTTATTTTTAAAATCACACCTGTCTATCTGACATCTAGCTATGTACATGTTAACGTGGCATGAAAGGCATGAGAAAGAGTAGTACCCAGCGGCACCTCAATTTAACATATTTAAAATGATCATATATTGGTTCCCATTGAATCATGTTCGGAAACGAGTGCTATTATGCCATTAAACAGACATTTTAAAAATTTTTTATCACTTTGGAAAATTATTTTACCTTTACTGGCTTAATATTTTTGGTATACCATAATTTCAGAATATTTTATTTAATCCTTTTTGTCAGAATTAGTATTGGATAGTGTGTATAGTACCTACTCTATCGTTCGTAACAGAATCTTCGAAATAAGCCATTTTATTTTCATATTTTCTTTTATTTATTATAGTTACTGAAGGAAGCACCGTTAGAACAGTTTCAGGATTATATTATAATATTATTGTAGGAAAATTATAAATGTTCAACAGATACTTTCAAGAGTAGTATTAATTTATTTTTAGATTATTTACAGACAAAACGGGTTTGAAAATGACCGAAAATCAAAAGGCCTAAACGTCCAATTGTGTTTTTTGTAATGAACTTTGAAAAAAAATGTTAGAATTTTATTAAAAAAATTGTTTTGAGGATTAATAGTGCTCCTCTTTTTAATCTATGATTGATTAATTATTCTAAATAGTGTATTCACTCATATAATGGTATATCGCGTATAAGAAAATATTCTGGAGAACTAATGATTCAGGCACATGCCCTCTTCTAATTTATTTTTATTTTCTGTTTTGTAACTAATCAGGAATATTATGGCTTTGAAGAGCGCTGCATGCTTGTAAATGGTTTTTATATCCATTAAGAATCGCTTTATCGTAAGCGAAACTAGCTTCTAAAGTTTCTTATTCACCTTACAGTTCATTTTCCTGAATAGTCTCTTAAATAATTTTAATCAAAATGAATTTTCCTAGGAAGCAATTTCATTCATTAAACTAACTGAGGCAATTTAGTCCCTGATCCGTATTTCGCGTGAGGTAGAAAAACCGCTTTAGGCAGCGCTCGGCAGAACTAATATGTATATAAGGGAGAAGAGAATATGGTTCTGTTTGAGCGAGGTACACATGGAGCGAATTGATAATTTGATGAGGGGTTGCTATTCTATGTTGGAAAAGGTACTATCGGGTACGTTGGTATAAGTATGGATTGGCTGAGATAGATTGGATAGCTGAACGGACACTTCTGCAAAGTTGATTTTACGATCCGATCCTCTAATTAATGAAACTTCGCTTTATTAAGTGGTTAGTTAATACAGTGTTCTTGCAAATGTATGGATGGATACATTATTGGCTTTTAATTCATATGTTAAGTCCTTATTTAATTCTTTTGTTGAGGTAATTATTATTTTGTCTTCAGATATGAATTTGCACCTGTCAACAGTTATTTCACAATCAGCAAATGATATAATGATTCAGAGAGTAATAAAATTTCAGTCAGGGGGGAAGATGGTACCCAACAGCATCTCTTCTCTGGTTTCTTTCACTTACCTCTGTTAGTTAAGGAAAGAGATCTCTCATACAGGACCTTTTCCTGGACATCACTAAATACGCCAATTGCATATTGTTTTTGTTCTAGTTCTCCAGCGACGTAGTCGGTTTGTTTAATAAGTGTGTCGTTCAATATAATTTAAAAGCAGAATTGATGGTTAGTCATTATTTTTTGGTCCGTCAGTATATTAACAAGTATTAAATTTTCAAATGCTTTGAAGCGTATTGGAAGGAGGCTAAAAGGTTTGTAAGATGAATAATTGTATATCTGGACTGTGGATATGTGAATGTGTGAGTATTTTCATGGTAATGGGAAATTATATGGCTTTTGTATAGAGTTATAAATTGTAGTCAGAAACGCTAGAGCTTTCCTGGGCATCTGTTGAAGCGCTTCAGTTAGCGCCATAAATTATAAATAATTTAGTTATTTAAAGTTAGTTGTTACATCATAAACAGGTACTTTTCTTTGAGATATTTGTCTGTTTGTAAGAAGAGACACATGGCCACCAGTTTAGATCGGCGACTACCAAATTCCTCTGATGGACACAGCGAGTAACCGTGGACTAATTCAACTCAAGGATAATCTGGAGCCCACACGTCAAAATGAAAAGAAAGACTCAACAAACGACTGAAATTACACTACTCTCTTTTTCCAAATCTTCAAAGCTGATAATTAGACATACACATACCTACTCAAAGCCACCTAGATGTACTCTTAAGAAAATAGACGCACTTACGAAAACCACCATATTTTCGATAAAAATTTTAAGACTAATAAAATACGCAAACAACGAAACTGTAAAATCCAGTTTACAACAACGAACTATCGACCAGCAAATGCATAACCTTTATAACACTTTTGATAACAAACTTCACGGACATAATAGTAAGGAGCAGTCTAAAAAGAAGCTAGATGTGAGATCTCATTTCCTGAATTAAGAGATTAATTCAAGACCGACAAGAGGTGCTGCTAGTTACTATCCTTAAGTATGCCTAGCATACCATGCCCATCTTTTTCACCATCATATTTTTTTATTGTCACATTCCTGTGACATAACTTAAAATAAAGAGTTAAGAGGTTAAATTTTTTTTTTTTACAAATAAAATATTATGTATGTAATTTATTCTGTTGGTTCTCCGGTAAGATGTTTTTATTTTATGCCCACATAAAAAGAATGTCCACCTCACACGGGGTTGAAGATCTACTATACCGCAAAACAGACAAGTTATGCGGAACTGCCTATCAATTCAGCCTTAGTCTATGATAGCTTGTGCTTAATACATCCAGCAGATTCATACTTCAAATGAGACTTAATTTATTATTATTATTATTTTTTGAAGTCCTCAAATGAGCATTTTTTTTCTCTATGGACCTTATTTTATATAATAACTGTGTATAACGTCTGTCACTCTTAAGTCAGTATTTTTTACTTTTTTTTGTTTATTCGGACTTTCATACAGTAATTTAAATAACGGATATATTTCCCGACCGATTTGATCCATAATATAAATTTAAAAAAAAATTAAATTTTTGTGAAAATATCGAGACGAAGCTGAGCAGAATTTTAAAATTTCGTGTACAAAAGTCGCTTAAGACTATTTTTTGAAATAAAGGAGCTAATTTTAATCAATGATTGGACATTAATAAACTAAAACGTATTTATTATTTTTTTTTTTGGCTAAGCTACGTCAGATAGTAGAGGGTAGAAAACTATGCAGAAATCATGGATAGAATTTTATTATAATTTTATATTTTATAGAAGTTTTTTTTTTTTTTTGTTTTCCGACGGCGCTATGGTCCATGAAGGACCTTGGCCTCCTCAACGATTCTCCTCCACTGAGATCGATCCTCTGCAGCTCTTCTCCACTCCGTCACTCCCAGAAGCCTTAGGTCAGTTGGGCCATATATTTTTCTTAGGATTTTCCTTTCCCACGTATTCAATAATCTCTCCATTTGCTTCGTAAGGGTCCAAGCTTCACTCCCATACGTTCCTACCGGTCGGAGGATGGTCTTATACAACCTAACTTTGATCTCTCGGGATACATCTCGATTTAGAAGAATTTCCTTCAGTGACCAATAGCATTTGTTGCCATTTTGGATTCTTGCTTTTATTTCTTCTTCTATTTTATTGTCTTCTCTAACAATTGTGCCTAGATATTTGAATTTTGACACTTTTTCGAAACTGTATCCTCCTATTATCAGAGATCCACCAGTCGTTTTTCTTTTGGATGAAATCATGTACTTAGTTTTGTTTCTGTTTATTTTGAGCCCAATTTTACTTGCTGCCTCTTCACTTTTTTTTGTATGCTTCGGAAAGTGCGTCTGGTTTTGTCCCAGTTATCACCAAATCGTCAGCAAACGCTAGGTTTTGTGTCTCTCTGTTATAGATGCAACCGTCAGACCTTGTTCGCATTGCCCGAATAATTATTTCTTGCGTCATATTAAACAACACTGGGGATAAGGGATCTCCCTGTTTCACTCCTTTTTGTATCGCGAAGTCAGCGGACAATTCTCCTTGGACTTTGACTACGCCTCTACTGTACTGAAAGGTCGTTGTAATCATCCTTATGAGTTTTGGGGGACAGCATAGAGTCCTTAGGTTTTCATTAAGCTGTTGTCTCTTAATGCTGTCATATGCCTGTCTGTAATCTATGAAAAGGTGGTGCAGGTCAACATTCCATTCATAGCATTTTTCCAACATGTTCCTGATGGTGAAGATATGGTCAACCTTCGATCTGCCTGGTCGGAATCCACACTGATAATCACCTATTTCTTTTTCTGCCGTTACAATTACTCTTTTTTAATAGTAGAATGGCTAGTACCTCGTAGGCAGTGTTCAGTAGTGTTATTCCACGGTAGTTGCTGCAGTCCAGTTTGTCACCCTTTTTATGCATGGGTATTATAATGGCTGTATACCATTCTTCAGGTATTTGTTCCTTTTCCCACATTTCCAAGACAAGCTCATATATCTCGCGTATCAATATATCTCCCCCAAATTTAAGCATTTCGGCAGTAATACCATCGATTCCTGGTGCTTTGTTATTTTTTAAATTTAAAATAACTTCCTCTACCTCTTCTGGGTCAGGGGTTTCTAGATCTGAATCGACTTCTATACTACCGTGTTCATTAACTATTGGGATGTCTTCGGGATCGGGGTTAAACAGTTCCCTGAAATAGCTTCTCCACCTTTCCATGATTTCCTTTTGTCCTCCCAGGAGTGATCCATCCTTGTCTTTACAGAAACTTACTCGGGGCTGGAAGCCTCTTCTCAATGATTTCATTTTATTGTAGAAGCCTCTGATATTTTTACCCTCGAAATCCTCAATAATTGCCTTTATCTCCTCCTCTTCTTTTTTCCTCTTCTTGTTCCTGCAAAGTTTCTTGGTCGCTTCTCTCATTTCTTTATAACTTTCCACGGTTTGTCTAGTTCTTCTCTGTATCATCTTTAAATAAGCCTTCTTTTTTTCATCTACGGAGATTTGGCATTCCTGGTCAAACCATTGCTGTTTTCTAATTTTCACTTCCTTTCCAATTGTTTCATCCGCAGCCTTTATAATAGCAGACTTGATTTTATCCCGCCTATTTTCTATGGTTTCTTCTTTTATTGGGTAGTTTCTCAGATGTTCCTCCACTTTTTCTTTATATTCTTTTTGGATTGCGGGCGTTTTTAGGGCGCTGGTCTTATATTTTTTACTATTGCTCTTAGTATTTTATAGTATTTGTAGTAGTATTAGTATTTTATAGAAGTACCGTTTATTTTTTCTAAAATTATATTAATAATATGTTATCAATAGTTTGAAATACTATAGGACGTCCTTTGTCACTCCAAAAACCACCTGAGGGCTTTCAGTATCAATCGTTCCATTGATTATAATTGTAATATGTATTATTTTCAATAAAAGTGGTTGATAAAATAATATATCGTCTAAAAAAGATCATCATAATGCAAAAAAAGGGAATTTCACAGAGGATACGTTTGAAGTTTGAATATTTAGGTTTATTTCTATCTTTCAATTCACCGATAAAAACTCGAACTGGACATTTTCTTAGTCAATACTATTTATCTTTTTTTTCGTGAACCATGAATAGAATTTTGGCAGTTTTTCATAAAAAAACAAAAAAAAAATACAAATTCCTATAGAATTTATAAATAATAAAGAAAATTTTTGAAAAAAAATATTTTCATTAAATAATAAATTGAATTTGAAAAAAAAAAAATCAACTCAAAATATTTTATTGAATGCTCTAATGTTCAAAATAATTTTTTAAACACAAATAATGATTTCAATGTTTTCAATTATTCACACAAATGCAAGATATTCGTACGTTTTGCCGGCGAACTAAAAATGAACGATATATAGACACCCACTCAGCCTCCTCATTCTACCATAAAGAAGTTAGCACATATTTAAAATGACCGTATATCGATTCCCATTGAATTATTTGCGGTATAAAGTAATAATATAATATTAAACATAAATTTAATGATTTCCGTTAAAAAATATTTTACCTTTACTGGTCTATATTTATTAATCTAAATATTTTTGGATATCTTTCAGAATATTCTATTAAGACCTTTTTTACAGAATTAGTATTTCTTTATTTATACGGGTTTATAAACCCAGTTACATAGAAAACAATCAATACTTAGATTAAAAGTATACAAATTTAACATAATCTATAATATAATAATTAATATAATGTAAAAACAATGTGTAACAAGAAATACATCAAATAATATGTAACTATATATATATATATATATATATATATATATATATATATATATATATATAAAGATATACATTAGGATCATAAGGTTTAAGAGCATCGACCTCTATAAGTCAGAAAGAGAAAAAAAAGAAAGTATATGAAAAATTCATCTTTACTTAAGAAGTTTTGGATGACTTTTGATGAAAAAAGAATGGTTTCATCGTGAGAGACTTATGGTCCAGAGCTCTTGGAGCTATACAGAGTAGAACAAGAAATTTCAAGTTGATCTTGGTGTCGACATTAGGGACGTAGATATTGACATAGAATATATATATTTTTTTTCATAGTTCCTTCCACCTCCACGAAAATCATAACTAAAAGTTTTTTGAAGTTATAGAATTTCTTTAATTTATATATTAAAATGTGTGAATTTTATATTTTTAGGATTTTTTATGAATGCATTTTAAATATTATTAGGCAATTGCGGATTACTTGTTTATGTCAGAAATTTCATTGTTTAGAATGTGGTAAGAAAAATAAAAGAGAGGAAGAAATTATTTTTTGTAATATTAAGCTTCAGAACCCATAACCAATGGTTCAACTCCGACTCCGATGACAGGCGCCTAATCACACTCCTCGATATAGAATGATTTATACAGGACAATTCGGAGGTGTCGGATATAGCAACACTGACATCGCTGCAAATATAGGCTTTATACTCGGGCGGGGAGGGAAGAGGGAAAGAGAGGTGATTTAGTGAGGTCACATTTTAGCCAGAGTCGTGGCTCCTACTGGCAGGAAGTCATGGCGGAGCGGAACAAAACCGGAGAATGGAGGTGAGCCCGTTCCCAACCAATTTACAGCGGGTCGATCTATCCAGGTGATACCTCACTATATCCAGGACAAATTTTAATATAAATAATATTGAAGTCCATTTGTTTTAATTTTAGAAAAAAAAAATAAACTCATGAAAAAAAGGAACCCTGGTGCATCCAGGCTGGTGTGGTGCATCCAGCTTACCACCGAGCTTGAAATAAATTTTAGAAGTTCCAGTTAGTTTCCATCGAAATTCCAATTAGTTTCCATGGAAACATTAATTTAAAATAGAACAGAATAGAAAGAAAACTTTATTTATTCTGGGACGAAGTTCTCTAAGAGTTAACTATGTCGTATATACAAAAAATAAAAATTCTGGCTTACATATTGAAATAAAGAAATAAGATTCACAAATAATATAAAAATAATAAAAGTAAAAAAAAATCTTGTGAAGCAATATAAACGAGTACTAATAAAAGAGAATAAAGAGAGTGAGAAAAGAAAATTATATTTACCCGTTAAAAAAAAAAATTATCGTTAAAATAATTTCGAAGTATTTAATACTAATAATGGGAAGCAGAATTCCAATGTTGTATTAGTGGAATAATTTCTTCAATATATGTCTCGATTCCTTTATTATTTAGTGTTACATCATTCGATCAACGTTTCGTGGTACTCCCCCATTCTCAAGGTGTTATTATTTTTGTTTTCCTATAAATATCATACAACAATTACAACAATCAGAATTATTTATGAAACAATATTACACATAAGTCATTTCATACTAGGAATACCTGTATACCCCTATGGTCTAGATTTATCCATATTGATTTCGTCTGTTATTAAATACAAATATTTAAACAAGAAAAAACTGTGTTTAATATACTTTATAAATTAAATAATTATTTACATCTCAAAGTGAAATGATACAAAAAATAAAATAAAATAAGCACATAGAAAAAATAAGTAAAGAAAGAGAATCAATATCTAAAAAAACATTTATACAAAATTAACAACATAAAGAGCATATTTGAATTTCTTAACAATCAAATTGTAAAGGTCATTCCAGAGAAAATAATTCATAAATAAAAAGAAAAGAATCCATGAGATTTACAAATCAAACAATAAACTACATGAACAATGAAATGTACATAAAACGTACGTAGTGAAAAATAATGCATTACAATATAACAATATGGTTAGTCAGCATTGAATTTACATCTCATATAAATTCTCATTCATATAAACAAAGAGATCATTAAATACAACAATCACTTAAGGTTATGTCTTTTTCGTCACTGACACTTACCTTTTACGACTTAATGTGTTAGATATAACTTTTTCTAAAATATTTAGCCTTCAACGGTATATTATATATCTGTATTACTGTTCTGAATTCCGGAAATTTGTTTTCAACTTTGGAAAATATTTTACCTTTTTTATCTTTTAGTTAATTATCAAATTCTTTCTGGATATATATTTATCCATTCTGTATTATTAATAACAATGAGAGATGGTAAATTATTTTAAATAAACAGAATTAAAGGTATTTTAGAGAGAGCTTTTTGAAAATGGGGCAATTACGCCCCGTCAGACTATCCAATGATGGATAACACCTAACTGATACTAAAGACCGTTTAATTGTCCATTGATATAATGAGTTTGGACAAAATCGTTAGAGCCTTTATCGTGAAAAATGACATTTCCGGCACGTGGAATTTGGCGAAAACGTGTCAGTAACATCCAAGGCAAGTACCTACCTTAAATACGTAATTTCAGTTTCATACAACTTTTTGGCTTTGAATTAGACTTATCACACGCACACACAGTCCATATATTTGGACTCAGGGGACCTTAAAACGTGTATTTACGTTGAAAACTGGGATTTGAAATTTTTCACAATCGCACTACTTTCCCTTACTATATATTTCATAAAGAAGTAAGTAAAAGTAAAAAGAAAAAAACAGGAAAATTTCCGGTAGAACTGGAAGTGATGACTCCGTAGCCTTAATAAAAGAACAATTATGAACAAAACTTATAATAAAATAATACTCTTAAGTTTCTGTCTCTCTGTTACACTTTTTTTTTTGTCTGATTTTCATGAGAAAACGGCTGAACTGATTCCGAAGAGATTTTTTTCTATTGTTTCATAGAGTCTTAAGAAGGTATTAAACAACATCAACCTGTCATCCATCATAAAACGAAATGAAGTGTCCAAAATATCACATGCAAATTTATTTGATATTTTTTTGTACACATAGAATGAAAAACGTAGTCAACAGAAAGATAAAATCTCTCGGTGGGCAGGCCTGGAAATAAATTGTTTCTCTATGCCGGGAGGGATGGACACCCAACGTAGTTTATAAGAAAGCTCTCATCATAAAAATCATAAAACAATAATTCTATAATTAATGCATTGAAGACAATGGTGAACTTTTAATTCCATTATCCGAATCCATTATCCGGATTTAAATTTATGTAAAATGTAAATATTGGGAGTTGGTCAGCGATTACTATCGAATCTAGCCGGGAGGAACTTCAAGTTGCGTAAGATATAAACATTAAGAAGGTTATGGAAAATGTA
This sequence comes from Rhaphigaster nebulosa, assembly GCA_948150685.1. Lineage (NCBI taxonomy): Eukaryota > Metazoa > Arthropoda > Insecta > Hemiptera > Pentatomidae > Rhaphigaster > Rhaphigaster nebulosa. The sequence continues at coordinate 173,739,002 of OX411308.1, read as the reverse complement.
AAGGTTATGTAAACATTGAAAGGTAACAAAGTGTAAGAATCTAAAATCGTAAAAAGTTCCTAATATCCATAAAACTTACTAAAATAAATTATAAAAAATATCTAAAATCGTTAACATTTACTAAAATAGTTAAAGTAACAGGGAAAATCAATTATAAAAAATATTTAAAATATACAAAGCTATGGTAAAAATTGGAGGCTGAAGTCTAACCAGTAAAAGACCCACTCAATAGATTAAATGAAATGAAAGACAATGATGGATTCGGTTTATTTTTTATTTGTAAATGATTAAAAATTAAATATATAGTTTTAATGATTACATTACACTTTATATTTAATGATTACATACATATTATATAACGATTATATTATATGTATTATACTAATGATTATATTGTTAATGATAACGTATTACATATTTCATTAAAGAATCGTTTATATATTTGATTAGAACTAATAGAAGATTTGTAGTGGTAAATTAAAGGACAAAATTATGTTAAGAGATAAACAGGAAGAAAGTACAAATAGCTAAATCTCTAATAGCCAGAGGCATGACAAAGATCGGAAAGATAATACTCAACAAATATTTTAAAGACAATATTTCATAAATTGTCTTAACTAAGTTATTTAATAATAGACGAACTTGATAGGAATTATATGACGAGGAGGAATGAAAAATATAGATGAAATCTAGGGTAATTAAAATATGTTCTTTTATTATGTTTTATAGTTGAAAATTAGATGAATAGATGAATACAACTATTAAATATTGAAAAAATTATTTCGTTATGAAGAAAGGGAAATAAAGTCTCAAAACGATAACAATATACAATATCTAAGTATTTACAAACAAAAATATATAGTAATGGATGTACAGGTTGTGGCAAAAGTAACTGACCATTTCTATGCTAAATAAAATACGAAGTATATTAATTTTTTTTTTTTTTAATTTTCATCTGAATGTACATAAAATATCATTTTAGGTACAGCACTTAATTAGTTTTAGTTACAATAATTAATTCGTTTTAAAAATAATATCTGCTGAGTGCAGCTGTTACGAGATCGGCAAGGTAACATCGGTTAACATGTAATATTGACTTGAATCCTTGTGATTTTTTGCTTCAGTTTCGATTTTTCACCTGAAATTAAAGGTATACACTCATCGCACTCGCACTACCGATCAACAAAAACTAGCAATTCAACGGAAAGTGACTGCCATTCAACTGGAAATAGTCAGCCGAGAGTGATGAGCAGCTCATCTGACATTATTTAAAAAAAATAATTAATCACTGTAACTAAAATTAATTAATTAAATAAATGATTAATGTAACTGGAATAGCATTTCATATAAATGTTTATATAATTAGTTCGGATTTTATTTGTCATTTAACCTTAAAAAATTTAGTATATGTACCGCGAAAGCTAATATCATTGAAATGAGACCCTTTAGTTTAGGCCATAGAAGATTACTTCTTACCAGTTCACCTTACTGGCCTATGCGGATGACCTGTTATTCTTGGTAACAATGGAAATAAACTTCAGTTTAACATGCGGATCTTGAGAGATCGACTTAAAGAAATTAACATGGAGATAAATGTGACAAAAACAAAAATTATAAGTATCGGAAGGAGGACCAACTTGGGGGACCGTGTCATAAGACAAGATGAAACCAGAATAGAACAAGTAAGCGATTTTAAGTAACCCAGGACTACATTTTAACGAGAATGGCTGAGTGGATGGGGGAATAAGAGAGAGGTTCAAGGCAGCCGGGAGGTGTTTTTATGCAATTAAGAAAGGATTTCAGGGAAGGAAAAAAGGTTCCCAAATTTCAAAAACAACGATTTTTAAAAATACTTTCCTGCCAATCTTGACATACTCATGCGAGTCTTTGACCCTCACAAGTAAACATAGAAGCCAACTATGTTGCTCTACCTAACTAGAGTCGAAGGAAAGACTAGGAGAGACCGAGTGAGGAACATCACAATCCGATCCAAGCTGGGCCTGTAGGATGCAAAGGTTATAAAAGATGAACACCAGCTAAAGTGGTTTGGGCATGTTTCTCGAATACCAGGAGATAGACTGGCAAGGATCACTTATGAGACAAAGGAGGGAGATAGAAGACCCAGAAGGCGGCCTAGAAAGTGGAATAAAGGAAGCCTTTGACCGGAGAGGAATGGATTGGTCGAGAAGAAGAAAACATTTTCAGGATAGAGACATGTGGGATCAGGCTCAATAGACGGAGGCCTCGCACTGCTTTGCGGTTGAAGAGGATAGACTAAGGAAGATGAAAAATTTAACTTTAAAAAAGGAATCAGATTATTTTGCTGCACCCTATACCTATAAGTTCATCACTGTCTTCAATTTGAAAATACAAGACTTCCCACTAAATTAACTAATTAAAATTAATACATTATTTATTAGTACTTACAACAAAAATTCTACTAAAAAAAAAAAAAGGAAGAAAGAGGATAGAAATGATAAAGTTCTCGAGGTGTTGCTAAAGATCCTGTTCAGTTAAACATACAACTATTGATATCGTCCTTTGATTATCTTATGACTGATATATTATACTTAGCACTACATATACCAAATATATTAGCCCATTATCATTCATTTAAATAATGTTATTATTTTCTTAAATTGCAAGATACAATAATGCCAAATTTCTTTCTGACTTTTATATCCTCATTTGGACAAAACAGAATTTCCGAAATTAGAAATCAGTTTTGCTAAGTTTAAGTTTACACAGACCAGTTATGAGAGACAGAAATAGCCAACTTTAGCTATTAATTAAATTTGTTCTGTGGCCTACTTTAAGAAGAATGCCAAGAACCCAGTCGCCAACCAGAGGGTCCACTTAATTTCTAAACTTGTTGGTTTCCTATAAAGCACCCAATTTATATTTCGAAAGGAGAAACTTTTTTCGTTGGGTTAATATTTTCAATTTATCGCATTTTTTTTCGGTGTTGTCTCTCCAGAACTTTTACTTTACAAACTTTTCCAGTAGGACTACAGTTACGATAACCGATAGGCCTAACAGGATTATTCTATTGAAAAACAAAGCATATTTCTAAATCTTATTTAGGTGTTCAACGACTCTGACTGCTGAAAAAATGAGCGAATTTATTAATAAACCAAGTGAGAATTTTGATAAAGTGCCGGGCAACTATCTGTCATAAAAAAAAAGCTAAAGGGAGTAAAAATTCAACTAGACTATAAATATTTTTAGTTTTTTAAAACCTTTCACACTTGCCAATGTAGTGAATTTGCTGTCGAAAATATTAAGCTAAAGTGGCTTCAAAGGCATGATAGAGTACCCAGCGGCAACTCTTCCTGTCTTGATGTACAGTTTAAAGTTAGGCAAAAAGATCCCTCATCCAGCACTTTTTTAGCATTCTATGAGTGCTATCGGGAGTGTGGGTTGTGGCGATAACTGATCAGTGGCCATATCCAGGGTAAAAGGGTTGGGTAATCTGTGACAGTTGTTGAAGGAGACTAAAAAGGGGTTGGATGAGGTTATTCAATCCGTTTTCTATGTTGAATAGCTGAGCTGATGTCGGCTGGATAACTCTTGTTGTTGGTGAGGTTCTGGTTTTCCTTTAGAAACTGGTCATAAAGCCTACCGCAGATATTCCGATCTCATTATTAAAGGACTTGGGTGAAGCTACTGAGGTTGTGAAAGAGTTGGGAAATCATGCATAGAGGTGCGCTGATTTGTGATTTTGGGAGACTTTGCAAATGTTTTCTTGGATTTCTCGTTGCCCTTAGTTCTTTGTGTGTAAGGTAGCACTTATATATTTGGCAGTATAGGATTCACCATAATTGACAGAGGTTGCTGCTATTTCTCTAGACTTAGTGGAGACGATGCTATCAAGACCTAAACCACATTGTTATGTTTTTGTGTGGGCATCGCATGTAATGATGGATCAGTTTCTAATTTCGATTTTTATCTCTTTTTTTAGATTTTTACTTTGTTATAGTATTCTATATCGAAGGTTTATTCATTTGTCGCCTTCGAAATATTAACTAAAAATATGGCCTTTTGAAACGTGAAAACATAACATAACATTCACAACATTATTGCTAGTCCGATATATTTTTTATATTCACACCTGACATGTTTACAACCAGTGAATTTGCTGGATAAACATTCGGTATCGTGGCATGATAGAGAGTAATATCCAGTGGCCCCTCTTCCAGTCGTGATTATTGTATATAGTTAGGCAAGAAGATCCCTCATCCAGCTCCTCTTCAGCATTCTGCGAGAGTTGTAAGGCATGTTTATTGTACCCTTGGCTTGCATGAGTGTGTTAGGATGTCCATGTTAGCTATCGTGAAATCGTTAATAGTGCTTGTATGTTCGTTGACTGTTGTATGCAAGGTAATGCTGCTGATGTACCAAGGGGCTTTGGTGAAAGTCCTAAATGTTTTTGACTGGAAAATTTTAAGTTTTTGAATGTGTGTCCTTTTGGCTCTCCCGTATACCTGTGAAGCGTAGGTCCAGATGGGCTTGAGGAAGTGTAAGTGCTCAATTTAAGTCTTTAAGGCTTTTAAGTTTCAACTTTGAACGTCTTGAAAGACATAATAGATTACATATAGCTTACATAACATAATAGCTATAGTATACCATACTATAATGAATTATACTCCAATAAATTTAATTTCTTTAATAAATAAATCCATTCATTGTCTCGAATACTATGGATTATTATGAAGAAAAAAATAATAAAGCTACGTTAACATTTAGAAAACATTTAGAAAAGGATGGAAAAAGGGAGAAAAAATGTAAATATTTATATATATATATATATATATATATATATATATATATATATATATATATATATAAGGCTACAAAATATGATATAAAATTACCCTTTGTTAATATAGAAGAGCACAAACTCAAAAAGAGACAAACAATTATTTGATATCTCTTTTTTTGAGTTTGTTCTCTTCTATATTAATATATTTTATGGACTAGCCGTGTATCAACTGTTTTCTTGATAGGGACCTTCCTTTCCTCTTCATTTTTAGTTTCCTCTTTCTTTGTTTTATATGTTATTTTTCTTTTCTTTTTATTATTTGATTTATTTCTAAAGAGTTTTGTAAAATTTGGGATTATTAACGATGTGTTTTTGTTTTTCTGTTATTCGGTTTTTAATTTAATCATTTCTAGCAGTTGTTATGAAACATCCTGTTTACTTCAGTGTGTAGATTTCTTAGTGAGGGACCGTCTCTAATTTTTTTGTTTCTTAGGACTGCGGATGTGAGATGTACTGCTTTTTTAAAATTTTTAAAAATTACTTTTATTTTATTTTTTAATTTTCATTTGTCTTAGTGATTGCTGAATAGGCGAAATATTAGTTGTTTTCCGTTATTTTAAAGACTCTAGAGCCTAAATAGACTTCGTGTGTGGAATCTTAGCCATTCTTGTCAATTAATAAATATTTATAATTAAAGCCTTATTTTTTTTTTTAATAATTACAAATAAACATTGTACCGTAAAATAATAATACTAAATATACAACTAAAAAAACTGAAGATAGTATAACTGAATAATGATAGAACACAAAAGTATAAAACCCAAAATTATTTCCAGACATGTTATACTCCCCTTGCTATGAGCCATATCCTGTTGCATTAAAAGTCAAGAAAAATGTTGCAGAGAGATATAGCGAGGCTCTCAGACTAAATTCACTTCTTTTATGGCTGTTTTTTTTTTTTTACTACTAGTCCTGGGAAAGCCAAAAATTTTCCGGATGTAATTTCTTTTTCCACGAGTAATGGCCAGGGAGGCAGTAAAAGAAGCCAGTTAAGGCTGAAAACTACCCGAGGTAATATGACGTTGGGTTCTGGAGTTTATTCTGGTCCAAGTTGTAGCTGATCCTACGTCCGACATTATTTCCTTAAAGTCAATGCCAGAGGGTCCGTGAATGTATTATTTCATATTAATCAGTATTTCTGGATTATAAACTACTCAAAAAATGAATAGAGATATGTTTTACTTATCAATATTAAAAGTTATGATCATCTTTATTATTTTAAATCTTAGTGAAGTTAAAAAAGAAAAAAATATTCAGAGAACATTAAGAGTTTTTAAAAATTATTATTATAACCACTCACATTTTTTTTCATGTTGCAATTTTCCTTTGTAATCAATAACGGCTATACCAGAGTGAAAAATCCCATAATTTTTTGTGTTTTTTTATAAGCCCATAATAATATTCGAAATGAGTACCAAAAAATACCAATAAATTGTTTTGTTAGTATATATCTTCCGAACGCAGCTGACAAAATTGAAACAATACTTTTAATAAAGTATTTAAAAAGACGTAGCTGCGTCCGACTGCGTCTGTGAGTACAATATGATTTTGAGACTCTTATTATTTACTTACTGCTTTCTCACTACCGAAGCTAACAAATCCATATGACGGGCATATTACCTACTGCCGATTTAGTTAAAATTTTCAGTTATTGTACGTTTTGTTCCCGTGTCGATTCCCCATCCACTACTTTCGCGTAGGCATGCGCAACCATATTTTCCTTGATACACCAATGCTTCAAAAATCACTCGATCGATTTGGCCCAAATGAGAAGAAAAGTTGACAATTAGTGTAAAACTAGTTGAGGGTCAATTTTGTCAAATTTCATTTACAACTTTTACTTACGCACATCTATATTCCAAAAACATCTCGTCCGATTCGGCACAAAGTAGGAGGAAAGTTGGGGACTATTGTGAAAATAGTCCAGTATTAATTTCGTCAAATTCCATGAGTAAAGATTTAGATGTATATGCATTTTTATTTAATATATAAATTAGTTTAAATCTTCGTATTATATTATATAGGTATTTATCATTTAGAATTTAAGAAATAACTAATTACTTAAAAAGAAAAATTGTTTAGTTAAAAATCCGAAATTTCATGGTATTCAGAACTTGAGTCTATGGAGTTTCTGGTATTTAACCCGAAATAAACTGTCAATCCCCCATGCCCCCTCAAAATCACGACATAGCTCTTATTTAGGAGGTTAGTAAAGGTGAGAAACAATTTCAGTTTTTCTTTTGGCAATAAACATCTAAAAATTACGCCCCCTACATCAATATTATAAACTTTTGAATGTGTACATCTCAATGGAAATTTCATTATGATTAAGACGGCTTAAAAAACATTATTATGTTTCTAACATATAGGGTTTGACAGTGTTTTTTTTTCCGAAAAAGTTTCGATTTTCAACCACTCAGAGATGTAATGCCACCGTTTGGCGCCTCACCATTTTAAAACATTGTCCTAATTTTGGGACGTTTGATCGGATATTGGTCGCTCAGTAACAAGTTAAAATTGTTGACCAAACAGCGTTACTGTTAAAAAGGAATTTATCATTACTGATATGATCATATTTCTAATCAAACAACGCTTTGAGAGCCAATGCCGCGTCTAACGACACTGTTTCATGTAGAAACAATGTTCTTTAAATTTTAAAACAATATTCTGGTATGGTTTCTTTAAAATTAAACATTATTCATTCTCGGATTTGAAAAGCTTGTAGTAAGTGTAAAAATCAAACTATTTCCGATTAAATTAGTAAAATATTTTAGGTAACTAATCTATTTATCAATAGTGAAAATAAAATGAATTTCCCAATGCTTTGAAAACATATTTTTTTCTCGCATTTCAATCACTGTGTACCATTTTTAAAATATATTTAAAAA